>JAMPIT010000665.1:0-61476 GCA_026261815.1 Monarcha castaneiventris obscurior | reverse complement strand
ACAGGTGGGGACAAAGAGAAGCCAAGTCTTGGTGCCCTGGGGTACAGCAGCATCAGTGCCACCGAAGGCTGTGAGGAGACACCTTGTCCTGAGGCCCTGGGGCCTCCTGGCACAGCCCCAGCAAGGCTGGGCACTGTCAGCCCCTTGTCCTGCCCTCAGCATCCCCCCACATCCCAGTGCCCCCAGCAGAGCCCTGAGCAGGGCTCAGGTGAGGGACAGGATCTGCCTTCCCCGGGGCTGGGGCTCAGGCCTTGGCCTTTCTGCTGCCCCCAGCCAGCCCAGGCTTTGCTCAGCACCTGAGCTGCCTGCACAGAGCCTTTGCCTCCCTGCACTCCTGGCCTCAGGGATCTGCTGCAAGGAGTCCCTGGGGAGCCTTGCTCAGGAATGGCCCTGGGGGGCTCCTCAATGCTCCCAGGGACTGCAGCTTTTTCAAAGGACTTTGGCTTTTGCTTTTTTCTGGGAGCCTCTGAGAGCTTTGTGCAATCCTGGCCCCCAATTATCTGCTCTAACGAGTCCCTGAGAGCCTCTGTCAGTAACAGCACTCAGTGGGGCTCATTAATGCTTCAGGGTACTGCAGTTTTTTTAAGGTTCTTTCCATTGTCCTTAGCACACTGAGTCTCTGAGAGGTTTTAGTGCAATCCTGGCCTCCAATTCTCTCCTCCAAGGACTCCATGAGGAGCCTGTGTTGGGCATAGACCACAGTGGAACCCGTTAATGCCTCGAGGCACTTTGGCTCAGCAATGCACCCAATCATCACTGCCAAAGATTGCCCCTAGTGATTAACCAAGATCCAGCAGCAGTTCCCCTCAGACTTTCCCATCCCCCAGACCCACACATCAGCTGGGGGAAGCTGTCCCAGCCAAGGACTGGAGCCACTCCTGGACACGGGGAATTCCTGCAGCGGCCTCCACCCACAGCTGAGGCTCCAACCCCGCTGGGAGAGGGCCCAGCTTTGACAGTGCTGAATAAACAAACTGACAGCACTTCTAGTGCGGGAACATCTGGTTTCATCCTCCTCTTGGGGCCCTCCTAAGCCTGGCCAGGGCTCAAGCAGGAACCAAGGCAGTTGACTTGGACCATACAGCCCCAAACAAGGCCAGAGTTCGGATTTCATGGCCTTGTCCGGCTTCTAAACACAGAAAGGTCAATACACGTTTCACTCATGAGGGACTACATCTATCACAGCGCTAATGACGATCCAGATTTCAGTAATGAGCAGATACAAAGATAACCTTTGGCTGGAAGGTTCATCCAGAGGTCACCTTTGGCTCAGGGCCTGTTGTTCAGGCCTTGGCACTTCAGGGATGTGGTTTAGTGCTGGGCTTGACTGTGCTGGGTTAATGGTTGGACTTGATGAGTTCAGAGGTCTTTTCCAACAGGAAGGATTCGATAATTCCAGGATTCTGTCTGCTGCATTCAGCCAGGCCCATGGTACCAGCATTACTTTGGTCAAAAAGTCTCCTCTTGCTCAGCTCTTGTGGCCTAAGGCTTCAGCTCCTCCAGCTCCTGGTGCTAAGCTGCTCATGCTGAATGAAACGACCAGGAGAGAAGAATACAGTTCATGCAATTCCTTCTGGGACACGCAGAGGGGAGGGTGTGAAAACAGGAGCATTGTTTGGTGTGGCCTCCTCTGTGCCCTTCACGCCTTTCAGTGCTTTGAAACAGCCAAGAGCTTTCTCCAAGAGTGCAATGAAGCAGCTGCTCCTGCTGCCAGCTCTTGCCCTTCCCAGTCTCTGCACTTGACTGCTTTTGTCCCTCTTGCTGTGCCCTCTGTGCCTCCGGGGCTCGGTGGCTGCTGCCCAGGGCTGTGGAACTGGCACAGATCCAGTGCTCGAGACCCTCCTTTCTCTGCCCTTGGAGCTGCACAGCAACGGGGAAAAGCCTCAGCCCTGCTCAGCCTCAGAGCTGCTGGGCTCTGCCTGAGCAGCTCAGCCAGCAGGAAGGGAGCTGCTCCACACAGGAACAAGTAGTAAAGAACAATCCTTTCTAGGACATGTTTCCATTTTTAAGAAGTAAAAATGAAAAGGAAAGAAGAAAATCCAGGTAAAATGTGAAAGATAAAAACAAAACCCAAGTGCGCAGTAAGAAATCTTCTGTAACTTTGGATTAAGAGGTAACTGATCTTTTGAAGAAGAGAACTTAGTTATTTACTTTGTAAATGT
This sequence comes from Monarcha castaneiventris obscurior, assembly GCA_026261815.1. NCBI lineage: Eukaryota > Metazoa > Chordata > Aves > Passeriformes > Monarchidae > Monarcha > Monarcha castaneiventris. The sequence continues at coordinate 59,314 of JAMPIT010000665.1, read as the reverse complement.
GCTGATTGCATTGGTCCGTCTTGCTGACCTCAGCAGCCCTTTTTTAAGATTTTGGGGTTTGTTTCCTCTGTCGTTGTTTTAAACTGTGGTTGAAGCAACAGGAAATTGCTTTGTGCCCTGCCAGCTGTGAGCAGGACTGGCAATCTGAACTCTGTCCCACCCCAACTCATTGAGAACGTGCCCTTCCTTCTCACCCTGGGAATGAGCTGCACATTCCCTTGGAAATTGTCAGGGGCTTCTTAAAGACGCAAAGTCCCACTTGGGGCTTTTTGCTCTGGTTTGGCAGTGGAGAAGGGCAATTCCTCATCCATCAGCTCCAGCCTGCAGGGCCTCAGGAACACGGCCCACTCGCCAGGTTTGGCCCCCTCGTGGCACTTCCAGAGCAGGAAGAAAGTGCAATGGCACAATTCAGGCCCAAAAGGAATGAAGAGTGGGACAGACAGAACATCCTGTGGAGATCCAGGCGTTCAGCTGGGACTGAGGAGAGTTTGGGCTCTTGCCAGTGGGATGTGTGTCCCTGACTGCAATCTCTTGGCCTGCACCAGTCTCACTCCCCTGCACAAGCAGAAAGCTCCGTCGCTGTGCTCGCAAGGGGCTCGTCTGCTGCAAAGCTGTCAGAGCCCTGTGAGGGCAGAGCGGGCCCAGCCGTGCCCGGGGCTGAGCCCCAGCAGAGCCCTGGCAGAGCCCAGAGCAGCCTCAGCATGCGCAGGGCCCGGCTGCAAGGAGAGAAAGCAGAAACCGCCCGGCAGCTGAAGCCTCCTGTCCCCTTGTCCCAGCCGCCCGCAGTGCCCAGGCCGTGCTGGCCGTGCTCAGAGCTGGGCCCAAAGCTGCCAGCATTGCTGCCTTTGGGAGCAGAGCAGGAGGGCAGGACATGTGCCCAGCCTGCAGCCAGCCATGGCACAGCCACCTCCTCAGCAGCTGCCCAGAGCCCAAAAGCAGCTTGGCAGCCGCCTGAAGAATTCTCTGCAGCCGCCCCAGCAAAGGGGGAACCTTTGGTGCCCGGCCAGGCCGTGCCATGCGCAGATCTGGGAGCATCCCCCTGCCTGTGGCCTCACCTGCACATTGGGCATGGAGCGTGGCTTTGAAGAAGGTGCCAGAATCAAAGTCCATCATCTTCAGCTGCTGCTGGCCAGCTCAAGAAGAGGTTGTCATCCTTGAGGTCGTCCTTGGTGTCTCCAGCAGCAGCAGCCCCAGCTGGTACAGCTTCTCCAGGGGCTCCTTCTCCTTCCCTGGGGGCCAGACCAGGCTGTCAGGGTTCTGCCCAGGGCCCCTGCCATCAATGAAGCAGGGAAGCAAAACCAGGGGGGATGGTGGCCACCAGTGCTTGCCAGAGCAGCTCAGCTCCAGCTCAGCTGCAGCCCAAGAGCTGCGTGTTCCCTTCTGATGATCCCTGCTCAGAGCTACAGGCAGGACAAAAAACTCTGGGCTGCTTTGCCACTGATTGCCAGGAGATGTGTGGGGCTGGTACCTGCCAGGCCCCTGGATCACACTGTGCCCGTGGATTTCTCCCACCTTCTAGGGCAGATGAACACCCTGCAGCCAAGGATCACTGGAGAGCTCTTCCAAGGACGGCCTGTCCAAGGGCTGCATGGACACGCACCTCTTAATAACATCCTGGCGCTCTGGGGAGAGAAACCAGAAACCACCAGTCAGCTGGGGAAGGATCCCACCCGCTTTGCCCCCCGTTCCCGTGCCCAGGCCATGCTGGGTGTGCCCAGAGCTGTGCCTAAACTTCCCCATGGATTCTGTGCCTTGCAGGGCAGCAGGAGAGCAGGACATGTGCCACCTCCTCAGCAGCTGCCAGAGCAGGATGCTCCTGAGCCCGCTGCTGTCTCCCAGCACTGCTGTTCCCCCCGTGCCGCAGAGATGAGGCATCCAGACAAAAGGAAACAGACGAGGAGCCGACACTTTCATTGCCTGTCAGAAATGGCTCTCATTTTGCTGTGCATTCCTTTCCTAGGAGGTGTTATCTATTAAACAAAAAAAGGAAAATAAAAAAGAAAAGAACCAGAAGAAGTATGAAAGATAAAAACAAACCCCAACTGTGTAATGAAAAATCTTCTGCAACTTTGGATTCAGAGGTAATTGATAATTTTAAAAAGAGAACTCAGTTATTTGCCTTTTTTTGTTTCATTCAGTATTTACATTGTTTTCACTCCTTCCTTCCTTCCTTCCTTCCTGATTTCTTTTCCTTTTCTTTTCTCTTTTCTCTTTACTCTTTCCTTCTGCAGCTGCTGTCTTGCTTTCTCTCTTTCTCTCTGCCATTCATTTTCTTTCTTTCATATTTATCAAGAACGAACATTTTCTTTCTTTCTTTCTTTCTTTCTTTCTTTCTTTCTTTCTTTCTCTCTTTCTTTCTTTCTTTCTCTCTCTCTCTCTTTCCGTCTTTCTCTCTCCTTCCTTCCTTCCTTCTTTCGTACTTCCGTCATTATTTTTTCCTTTTCTTTTTTCCTTTCTTTCCTTATATTGCTGCTTTCTCTCTATCTCTCTTCCATTCATTTTCTTTCTTTCTTCCTTAATTTATAGGGTTTTTCTTTCTTTCTTTTTCCTTTTTTTTTGTTTCTTGTTGCTTTCTTCTTAATTTCCTTTTCTTTTTTTCTTCATTTTTCTTGTTGAGGTAACATGGCTGAGATTTTCCCTCTTTTTTTCTTTCGACCCTCACAAGCGACTTCTCACCCCACTGAAGGGGTGCAGAGCACCAGGATCCCCTCCCACTTGGGCTCCCCTCACCCTCCCAAAATGTGGGGACTTCACCTCAGCCCCCCAAATTGCAGGGGCTTACGGCACCTTCCCCAAATTCACTGCAACCTCCCAGAAGCCGCTTAGAGACCCCACAATTGTCAAAAAGCAGCAGGAGCCTCCCCAAAAGTGGCTCCTGCTTTCCCTCCCTGCAGTGCCCAACTCAAAGTGCCCAAACCATCCCATCCCTCCCAAATTTCATCCCAGCCCCACGATGCCATCCCCATCCCATCCCATCCCATCCCATCCCATCCCATCCCATCCCATCCCATCCCATCCCATCCCATCCCATCCCATCCCATCCCATCCCATCCCACCCCTCCTGGACACCAATTCCCCTTCTGTGCTTCCTGACTCCCCATGGGCAGGGCTTGGGGCTGACGGATCAAGGCCATTTGGGGCTGGCATTGAGACATTGGGGTTGGCATTGAGTTTATTGGAGGCACCCACCCAATCCTTCCATGCAAAATGGCAGCTTGGAACCTCTCCTCAGGCCTTGCTGTGCCCATGGCCTCACCTCAAGTCCCAAAATGAGAGCCAGGGCCCCACAGGCCATTCAGAACCTCAAAACATTGCCAGAAACAGCAGCATCCTACCCAAAATGGGCTTCCCGGCTCCCTGCCAATAGCTCCCCCTCCCAAGTACCAGAGCCCCCCTCTCAGAACCCCTCCCTAAGCATTGGGGGTATCCCAAAACTGCCTCAGGAATGGGACATCCCCTGCAATCCCTTCAGGAATGTGGGATATCCCAGAACCCACTCAGGAACGGGGTCCCCCCAGCCTCATCCTGCCCAGCCTTCAGCTGCCTCCCCCAGAGCCCATCCCGCCCTCAGCAGCCCCAGCCCAGCCCATGCCAGCCCTTCTGGGCAGGGAGCCCCAATGGCCGAGCCGGCCTGGGACACTTGCAGGGATCCGGGGGCAGCCGCAGCTTCTGGGGCCAGCCTGTGCCAGGCCTGAGCGCCCTGCCAGGGAACCCTTCCTGCCCCACATCCCATCTCAGCCTGCCCTCGGAAGGGCAGCGGGAAGCCGCTCCCTGGGGCCCGTCCCCGCAGGCCCTAGGCAAGAGTCTCTCTCCCCCGGCAATTGCTGCTCCTCCCTGCTGCGGGGCCCGAGCTGGAAGTTGATTTTGTGCCGCTGGCCCCGGCCCAGCCCTGAGCCAGGGGCAGGACCTTGCCCTGGAGCTCTGCGGGCGCTGCGTTTGTGCCGCCGCAGCGCAGCGGCCGCAGCTCGGAGCTGCCCTTGCTGTCCCCGCCGGCAGCCGGCAGAGCTGGCGGGGCCGGGCCAGGCCCGGGGCAGCCCTGGCGTTCCCGGCTCTGGGACACAGCGGCGGCAGCCCCAGCGTTCCGGCCCTGGAGACGCTCCCAAAGAAGCGTCCAGAGCCGCATCCGGGCCACGGAACCGAGCGGCCGCTGCCCCCCCAGCCCGGGCTGATGGGGATTCCTCTGCCGACACCTCGGGGAAGGGCCCCTTGGCCACCTCCTGAGCCACAATGCCACAGACAAGTGTCAGATACAGGTACAGAGCTCTGCCCACAGCTGGCAGGGAACATTCATTAAACAGAAAAAACACACCCAGAAAAAGAGAACGCCCCCCCAGCAGAGCTGTTCCCTCCTGCAGCAGCTCCACCTGCACACCCACAGCCCCTGAGCCTGCAAGGAATGAGCATTCCCTGGGCACAGCTGCAGCCAGAGCAGCTCGAGGACAGCCTTGCAGCAGGGCTGCTCTCCGCTGAGCCAAAAAGGCCCCTCTGGCAGCTGCAGGGCCATTGCAAAGGGCAAGGGCCAGAGCCTGGGCCCATGGGGCAGGAAAGGGCTCTGAATTCCCCTCCCCTGGCACAGAAACCCTGTTCCCAGGGTGCTTCCCACACAGGATTCTTCTGGAGGACTGCGGAAAGCTGACAGTCAGCTCTGGCTTCTCCACTTTGCATGTCCTAAAGCTGCCTGCTAGAAGAACTCAAGGGACAGCTCTGGTGGCACAATCCCTCCTGGCCCAGGGCCCAGCACTGGGAAGGTCTTTCCGTGCCGAGCCCTTCCTGTGGCCAAAGAAAGCTCCTGGCTCAGGGTCACCTTTCCTGCTCGGCCAGACCCCTCGAGTGGCACAGCAGCAGCAGAGAATTCCAGCATTGCCAGGGACTGGCACAGCAGGAGACATTTCCCCCTGCAGAGAGGCTCCTCTGCCACTTTGTGCATTCGAGCAGCTCCATGTCCCTGGCTTTTGGCCGCACAGCAGCTGGAAATGCAAGCCCAGAGCTCTGTGGGTGCCCAGCCCCAGCGGGTGACAGCAAGGACAGGGCCCTGGCAGTGGGACATTCAGTTTGGTTCTTTCGGGGCCAGGGTGTGTTTTTTGTCAGACCAGCCCGGCACTTGGAAGCCCCCGTGGGTGCGGGGAGCGCTGGCACAGCCCCGGCACGGGCAGGGCGGCCCTGGGTGGGCTGCGGGAACCGGCAGTGGCTGAGCTCAGAGCAGCAAAACCCGGGGGCTGCTGGCCAAGGCCGAGGCTGAGCAAGCATTTCTCAGATTGCAGGGCAGCCTGCAAAGGTGCTGGGGGGAATAATTCACCCCCCCAGTGCGGTCCCAGTCACTCCCAATGTTTCCATGTCCCTGCTCCCAGCGCTGCTCCCAGCCCTGATCCGTGGGGATGGGAATGTCCCGCTCCCTTCCCGGGGCAGGCTCACACCTGAGCCAGGTGTGCAGGGCAGGACCTTGCCCTGAGCCCAAGCCCTGTGGCCCCTGCAGGATCTGCTTCCCATCGGCCTCTTCCTGCTGCGGCCCCAAGCCCAGCTCGGTGCTGAACCAAGGGCGCTGGGCCGGGGTCATCCCCCGGCAGGGGCTGCGCACCCCCTCTGCCCCCTCCCCAAATTCCCTCCCGGGGGCAGCAGAGGCTGGGGCAGGAGCCCTGTGGGCAGGGAAAAGGGGGTGACACCGGCATGGGGGGTCACACACGCTCTGAGGGGGACACACACAGCCCATGGGGACCCCCCCTCACCTTCTCCTGCAGCACCAGGAGGATGAACCCCGACATGGAGCCCCTGATCCCCGGCAGCATCTTGGGGGGTGGGGTGGGGGAAGCCTTGGGGGTCTGAGGATTCCCAAACGCCTCAAAACCCCCTCCCAGCCCCACAGCCACTCCCAGACCCCTCAAACCACCCCACAGCTCCTAACCAGGAAACCCCCAACCACTGCCTGCAACATAAATGACCCCAAGAATCACCCAAATTCTCCCCAAGACACACAGCCCAAACAAAGTTCCCCAAAACTCCCTCACAGACCACCCCAAAAGCCCCCTCCAAGCACCACTAATGCCCTCAAGAGTGACAGAATCCCCTCCCAATCCCCCCAGGAGCCCCTAAACCCCCTCCCAGCCCCCCATGGCACTGACCAGGAGAGCTTGGTGGACAGGAACATCCCCAGCTGGGAGCAGCTCAGGCACTTCAGCAGCAATTTGAGCACTTTGACGGGCACACCCCAAATGGGGAGACCCAGGCCAGGGACTGGGACAGAAAACCGCAATTCCTGGAGAACAGACGGCCTCAGGTGGACACGTTCTGCCAGCACAACTACGAGATCATGGCCCCCTCTGCCCAGCCCATGGACTCACAACACCCAAAAACTCCCGAATATTCCCCTGAACCAACCCCAAATTCACCCCCAAATCCCAGTAAAATGGTGTAGCTTTAGACACCTGTGTTGAATTTCTTTATTTCTACCCCAATTTTGGTTGTTTTGACAGGATGAAGAAGGAAACTATTTAGGTTGAAAAAGACCTCCAAGATCATCCAGGATTGCTGGATGCCACCAGAAGAAACAATTGGACAGAGCAGGTGAGAATGTTTGGGCTGTAAAGTCAACAAATCAGCTTTTCCCAATGAATTTCCGATTTCGGTCTGAGTCCCGATGGATGTTCCAGCCCCTGCGTTCACCCAGGTGCCTACGGGGATCCAGGAGGATGTGGAGAGCACCAGCCAGGGGTCTTCCCAAACTGGATCACAAGGAATGTGGGTCAGCAGGGCTCTGCCAAACGTGGCTCCTCTGCTGAGGGATGAAGTTGGAGTAGAGGATGAAGCTCTTCCTGCACTCAGGGCACTCGCAGGGCTTCCCTTACCGGTGCCTCCGTTGGTGTTCGGTCAAGTGAGAGCTGTGGGAGAAGCTCTTCCCACACTGGGGACACTCGTAGGGCCTCTCCCCGGTGTGGATGCGCCGGTGGCTGACGAGGGTGGAGTTGTGCTTGAAGCCCTTCCTGCAGTCGGGGCAGCGGAAGGGCCTCTCGTCTGTGTGAATCCGCTCGTGCACGAGGAGACAGGAGCTGGTCAGAAACCTCTTCCCACACTCAGAACACTCGTAGGGCCTCTCTCCCGTGTGGATGCGCAGGTGGACGATCAGGTTGGAGCTGTCTGTGAAGTTCTTCCCACATTCCCCACACTCATAGGGCCGTTCCCCAGTGTGGATCCTCTGGTGAACAATCAGGTGGGAGCTGTCTCTGAAGCTCTTCCCACATTCCCCACACTCATAGGGCCGTTCCCCAGTGTGGATCATCTGGTGACTGATCAGGTTGGAGCTCCGGCTGAAGCTCTTTTGACATTCCCCACACTCGTAGGGCCGTTCCCCAGTGTGGATCCTCTGGTGATGGATCAGGTCAGACCTCCGGATGAAGCTCTTCCCACATTCCCCACACTTGTAGGGCCGTTCCCCAGTGTGGATCCTCCGGTGACGGATCAGGTCAGAGCTCCAGCTGAAGCTCTTCCCACATTCCCCACACTCGTAGGGCCTCTCCCCAGTGTGGATCACCTGGTGACAGATCAGGTCAGAGCTGTACCTGAAGCTCTTCCCACATTCCCCACACTTGTGGGGCTTCTCCCCAGTGTGAAGCTGCTCATGGACCACCAGGTCCGAGCTCTGGCTGGATCTCCGGCCGCCTTCCCGGCACAGGGTGGGTCTTTCCTCCTCAGAGCTCCCTGGGCCGGGTTTGCAGCCCCTCCTCCTGTGGGATCTCTGGGGTTTTTCCTCCCCATTGGATTCCTGGCCTTTGGAGCCGCTCAAAACGGCCTCTGCCACCAGGTTCTGCTGCGGGGATTTGTCCTCCCTGGACTCCGTCCTTAGCTCCTTGTCTGGGGAGGAAGGACAAGAAGAGGATGGGATTTGCCTCCGTGCCACAGGGAAGGGGAAGGAGATCCCCCCAGTCCGTCCCCGGCAGGACGGCGTCGGCAGCGGGGTTGTCCTGCAGCCGGGGGCGATGCTGGGCTGGGAGATGGAGCAGGAGAGAGGGGGAAAGGGGCACTGACTTCCTCCTCACCTGCCTGGGGGTCCTGGGGCATCTTCCTCTTCCTTGCAGCCTCCTCCTCCATCTGGCCAAGGTTTGGGAATGAGAAATCCTGGTTTGGGGGGAAAACAAGGGATGTGCACGTTCAGTTTGAAGGTTCCCCTGTCCAAGTCCATCTCTAGAAGTCACCAGGCATTGTGTGTCCATAAAAATCTCCTCTGAAAAAGCCTCCCGGGAGTTCCCAGTCTTGGGTCCCTCCCCTCTGGTGTTCGGGGCTCCCCCTGTCCCTGCTGCTGGGGGTCACGCTTGTATTGGGGGTCCCCCTCTCTACTCGGTCCCTGCCCTCCCCAGGCTCTGGGAGTCCCAGGAATCCAAAAAGCTCCCCCCTCTTCCATCTCCCCACTTAGGGATACTGGGGATTATGGGGTCCCAGGAGTCCCCCCTGCCCCTCTCCAGGCTGTTGAGGGTCCCGCGAATGGCGGCGCTCCCCCCTCTCTGGGCTCCCCACTTTGGGGTCTTGGGGGACACAGGGGACTGCTCCTCCAGACTGCCTCTGCCAGCAGCCGCCACTGGGACCCCGCAGAGTCCTCCCAAGGGGCATTTTCTGCTCAGCTTTGGAGTTCTTCATTCTCCAAACATCCCCACAAAAAAACCCAAACCCAGGGACCCCCCAGGATATCTGGGCCGAGCTCCCCCTCCCCAGGCACCTGTTGGATGGGGGGCTCTCCTTCTTCATCCCTCCTCTCCCATCCCTCCTCCTCCTCCCCCCAGCACCACCGACACCCTGGGTCCCCCGTTCCCGGAGCCCTCGCAGCCCGCGGGAGCAGCGGGGATGGAGCCGGGACAGGTCGGGATGGGCAGCGCGGGGCTCTCGGCTGCTCCCACCCGCTGGGGGCGGGGGAACCCGGCCCGGGGAAAGGAGAGGGAAACTGGGAACACTGGGGGCTGCACATCCAAACTGGGCCTTGCTGGGGACCCTGGCTGGGCACTTGCAGCCCTTGGGGCTCCTCTGGGGAGCCTGGAGAGCCGGGAGGGGGGAACGCACAGAGGGCTGGGGGATCCCACGAGTGGCACCACTGGCTGTGACTGGTTTGAACTGGGGGAACTGGAACCTTACTGGGGCCACTGGGAGTGACTGGGAATGACTGAGGGCATGCTGAGGGACACTGGGGTATACTGGGAGTGTCTGTAACCATACTGGGACTGACTGGAACCACACTGGGAACAACCAGGACCATGCTGGGGAGAACTGGGGCTACGCTGGGGACAACTGGGAGCAAGTGGCAGTGACTGGGTCCACACTGGGGGCAACTGGGCATGCCTGGGACCTTGCTGGGAGGGACTGGGATCATATGGGGAGGGACTGGAACTATACTCGACCGGGTTCAACTGGGATCACAGTGGGAGGAACTGGGAGCAACTGGAACCGTGCTGGGGGCAACTGGGATCCTACTGGGATCACAGTGGGAGCAGCTGGGCCCATGCTGGGGGAGACTGGAATCATAGTGCACCACACTTGGAGCAACTGGGACTGCACTTAGGGTGACTGGGAGTGGCTCTGAGCAACTGGGATCAGACTGGAAGCAACTCAGGGCAACTGGGAGTGACTGGGAACGTGCTGGGAGCAACTGGGTTACACTGGGAGAGTCTGAAACCACAGTGGGGGTAAATGGGAGAACTGGAACCACACGGGATGATAACGGGAGCAGCTGTGCCCATGCTGGGGTCATATTGGGATCCCACTGGAACTAGCTGGGATCATACTGGGAGTGACTGGAATAGTACTGGCAGTATCTGAGAGTGACTGGGATCATACTGGAACCAGAATGGGAGTGACTGGAAAGGTGCTGGCTGTGATTGGAACTGTACTGGAAGCGACTGGGAGCAACTGGGCCCACACTGGCAGTGACAGGGAGTCACTCTGGCCATGACTGCAATAATACTGGGAGTATCTGGGAGTTACTGGGGTCATACTGGGGGTGACTGGAACCATGCTGGGGGTGACTGCATGCAACTGAGATCATACTGGAAGTGGCAGGACGGGACTGGGATCATAGTGGAGGTTACTGGGATATTACCGACATTGAGAGAGAGCAACTGGGATCACGTCTGAGGACACTGGGATCATACTGGCAGAGACTGGGATCATCTTGGAAGTGACTGGAACCAGACTGGGAGTGACTACGGGTCCTACTGGGATCATCCTGGGAGCCACTGGGATTACAGTGGGTGTGAATGGAACCTGACTGGGAGTTACTGGGAGCGACTGGGCCCATGTTGGGAGGAAAATGTGGACACATCGGGAGCAGCTGGGATCAGCTGGAAGGTACTGGAACCATGCTGAGGGGACTGAGACCACAACTGGGGCAACTGGGATAATACTGGGAGCAGCTGGGACCACACCTTGGGCAACTGACACAAACTGGGATCATGCTGGAGGTAACTGGGAGTAACTGGGAAAGACTGGGATCATTCTGAGGTAACTAGAACCTTACTGGGGAGTGCTGGGATATAATGGGAGTGTCTGTAACCATATGGAGGGTGACTGGAACCACACTGGGAACAGCTGGGCCCATGCTGGGGACAACTGGGACCATGCTGGGGGACACTGGGAGTGACTGGATCTACACTGGGGGACACTGGGCCTGACTGGGACCATGCTGAGAGGGACTGGGACTATCCTAGGGGCAAATGGCATCATACTGGGAGGAACTGGGAAGAACTGGAACTGTTCTGGAGGCAACTGGGTTCATACTGGGATCACAGTGGAAGCAGCTGGGTCCATGCTGGCTGAGACTGGGATCACACTGAGGGTGGCTGGAATCATACTGGGATTGACTGGGAATGGCTGTGAGCAATTGGAATCAGGCTGCAAGCAACTGGGAGGAGGTGGGAGTGACTGGGAGCATGCTGGGGGTGACTGGGATATACTGGGAGAGACGGAGTCAAAGGGATCATACTGGAGGCTACTGGGATCATACTGGCATTGACAGGGAGCAACTGGGATCATACTGGGGGCCACTGGCATCATACTGGGAGTGACTGGGACCATACTGGGAGTGGCTACAATCCCACTGGGATAATGGTGGGTGTGAAAGGACCCTGACTGGGGGTTACTGGGAGGAACTGGGAGCAACTGGGAATGACAGGGTGCATGCTGGTGACAACTGGGATGTGCTGGGAGTGACTGGGATAATGCTGGGGGCAACTGAACCATGCTGAGGTAACTGGGAGTGCCTGGGATTGACTATGAGGATGTTCAGCACAACTGGGATATACTGGGAGTGCCTGAGACCATTCAGGTGGGGACTGGGACCACACTGGGAGCAACTGGGAATGTGCTGGGGGCAACTGAGGGCAAGTGGGACTGACTGGGACCCTTCTGGGAAAGACTGGGAGCATACTGGGAGTGACTGGGATTGTACTAGGGGCAACTGGGAGAACTGGGAACACACCGGACAAAAGTTGGAGGAACCGGGAGCAACTGGGACCGTGCTGGGGGCAAATGGTATCATAATGGGGAATGACTGGGAGTGACTGGGCTCATACTGGGAGCAACAGGGATCATGCAGGGAGTGAGGGGAAGTGACCAGGATCATACTGGGAATGACTGTCCTCATACTGGGAGTGACTGGGCTCATACTGGGAGCAGCCACTTCCGTGCCCCGGGACCCCCGAGCCCCTTTCCCGGCCATGCCGCCCCTGCAGCCCCCAGACCCCCCCGCCGGGGTCCCGGCAATCCCAGGGCTCCCCCCTCTCGGGCTCCCCGCTTTGGGCTTCTGGGGCTCTCCTCTCTCTGGGCTCTCCCCAAAACCGGTGTCCCCCCGCCCCCGCCGGCCCCGCGCGGTCCCCACGGGGCCCCGGCACAGCTCGGAGGGCCCGGCCCGGGAAGCCCAACCCCCACCGCGGGGGGACCCGCATCCCCCCGCCCCCGCCGGGGCTCTGCCGGCACCGCCACCGGGACCCCCCAAAAACAGCTCCCGGGGACCCCCGGTGTGCCCCCGAGGGGCATCTGCGGCTCGGCTTTGCAGCCCTGCCAGCTCCAAACATCCCACCCAAAAAACCCCAAACCCAGGGACCCCCCGGGACATTTGGGGCGAGCTCCCCCTCCCCGGGCACCTGCGGGATGCGGGGCGATGGCCCCTGGGGGGCTCCGAGTTCAGGGAGCGCTGGAGCCACGCGGTTCCCCCTCTCCTCCTCTCTTCCAACTTCCCGCGGCCGCTCCGCCTCTTCCTCCCCCTCCTCCTCCTCCTCCTGCTCCTGCCCCTCCCCAGTCCCGCCTCCCCCTCCTCCCTCCCTCCTCCTGATCCTTCCCCTCCCTCCTCCTGCTCCTCCCCCGTTCCCGAAGCCCTCGCAGCCCGCGGGAGCAGCGGGGATGGAGCCGGGACAGGTCGGGATGGGCAGCGCGGGGCTCTCGGCTGCTCCCACCCGCTGGGGGCGGGGGAACCCGGCCCGGGGAAAAGGAGAGGGAAACTGGGAACACTGGGGGCTGCACATCCAAACTGGGCCTTGCTGGGGACCCTGGCTGGGCACTTGCAGCCCTTGGGGCTCCTCTCGGGAGCCTGGAGAGCCGGGAGGGGGGAACGCACAGAGGGCTGGGGGATCCCACGAGTGGCACCACTGGCAGTGGCTGAGTTATACTGGCATCATACTGGGATCATACTGGGAGCAGCTGGGCCCCTGCTGGGGGAGACTGCAATCACACTGAGGGAGAACTGGCATCATACTGGGATCATGCTGGGAGTCAGTAGGAGCCTGCGGGGAGCAATTGACACCTTGTTGGGGGCAAATGGGATATACTGGGAGTGACTGGGATCATTCTGAGGGGGACTAGGAGCAGCTGGGAGGAACTGGGATCATGCTAGGAGCAACTGGGAGTGACTGGGAATGACTGGATGCATGCTGGAGGCAATTGGGATATTCTGGGAATAAGTGGGATCATGCTGGGATAACCAACACCTCACTGGGGCAGCTGGGAGTGTCTGGGAATGACTACAGACACGCTGAGGGGAACTGGGATATACTGGGAGTGTCTGTAACCAACTGGGGGTGACTGGGAACACACTGGGGGTGACTGGGATTAACTGGGATTTGCAGAGCCTTCCCTGGGGACAGCTGGAAGTGATCCCCCCGTTCCCCCCGCCCTCCCTCGGGCACTGCCGCATCTCCCAACCTGCGCCGCCGGGATCTGCCCGGAGCAGCGCCATGGCTCCAGCGCTGGGGCTGGGGGCTCCTGGGGGCAGCGAGGGGGGAGTGGGACCCCGGCACCGGGACCCCCCTGAATCCCCCATTTCTGGACATCAGGACCCCCCTGCTCCCCTTTTCCCGGCCATCCCATGTCTCCCACCCTCCAGACTTGCCGTGTGCCTGACCCTGGAATGCCTTGGAATGCCTTGGACCCCCATTCCTGCCTTTCCCAGCCCCCAGCCCCACCTTTCTGCAAAACCGGAGGCCCCCTGAACTCCCCCTTCCTGGACATCCCGGGGGTCCCCACCCTGTCACCTCCCTTTTTTGGGAAACCCTGGATACCCCTTTCCTGGGCACAGGGACCCCCTGGAACTCTCTCCTACCTCTCCAAGTCCCTGCCCCCCATTTCCTCGGCCCTTAGACCCCCCTGAACCCCCATTCCTGAGAACCGAGACGCCCTTTTACCCCTTTTCCTGGCACTGAGACCCCCCTGCACCCCCTTATCCAGCACCAACGCAACCTTTTCCCGGCCACCCCCCTCTCCCAGCCCCTAGCCCTACCCTTTTCCTTGACCCTGGGATCCCTGGGTCCTCTTCCTGCATTTCCCAGCCCCCAGCCCCTCCTTTCTTCACACTGAGGACCCCTGGCACCCCCTTTCCTGGGCACAGGATTCCCTGGACACCCCATCCCACCTCTCCCAGTCCTTGCACCCCCCTTTCCTTGACGCTGAGCCCCTGAACCTCCTTCCCAGCTCTCCCAGCTCTTCAAGTCCCCGCTTTCCTTGACCTGTGGACCCCCCTGGATGCCCAAACTCTCACTCTCAGCCCCCCAGCTGCCCCAAATCTCCGTGTCCGCCCAGTTCTCCACTCCCTGCAGTACCTGGAAGTGGTGCTGTCAGAGCCCGGCCTTGTGGTTCCCTAGTCCTTGATTGTGGGGGACATGGACGGGACCCCCTCCGAGCGCTGCGGCAGCGAGCGGGGCCGGATGGAGCTGCAGGCACCGGGGATGGCGGCGGGAGCTGAGCCAGGATATTGGGATAGCCAGACCTGGATACTGGGATAGCCAGACCTGGATATTGGGATAGCCAGACCCGGGATATTGGGATAGCCAGACCTGGATACTGGGATAGCCAGGCCTGGATATTGGGATAGCCAGACCCGGGATATTGGGATAGCCAGGCCTGGATATTGGGATAGCCAGACCCAGGGCACTGGGATAGCCAGACCCGGGATATTGGGATGGTCAGACCGAGGGCATTGGGATGGCCAGACCTGGCTCAAGGAGAGGAGTTGGCACGTGGCCGACAGTGACCTGGAGATGGGGCTGGTACAACCAGAGCGGGGGGGCTGGGGGGAGCTGGGGGCTGGGCTGGAATCTGTGGGAACTGGGGGGGATCTGTGGGGCTGGGATGGGAATCCAGGGAGCTGCAAGGGGATCTGTGGGGCTGGGACACGACTCCATGGATCCGTTCTCTCCTCGTTCCCAGGTCTCCCCACGGTGCAGGTGGTTTCCAGCTGTGACCTCCTGTCCAACAGAGTGTCCATGGATCCCACCAGTACGGGTATGACGGGTGGGATTTCATCTCCTTCCAGCTGGGATCCGGGAGCTTTGCAGTGTCCGACGGTGCCACCCGGATCACCCAGAGGTGCTGGGAATCCAAAGGGATCATGGCAGAGCAGATGAAGCATTACCTGGGACACACCTGTGTGGAAGAGCTCCCCAAATACATTGGATATGCTCGGGAAGCTCTGGAGCACAAAGGTGGGTGTGGGAGGGGGAGGGGAATTCCTATGGGAATGTGGGATTCAGGAACGGGGTACTTGGGAATGCAGGCATTGCTGTGGAATTTCCATGGCTGGGTCTCACTCTCATCCCAGTCAGGTGAGAATTCTGTGGATGGATCTCCCCCCCAGCCCATTGCCGTGGGAGTTCCATGGGGAAATGGCTGGAATTTATGACCAATCAAATGCCAGCGGTGAGATGAGAAGCAATCCCTGCTGGCATTCGCTGGGACATAAATCCCAATCCTTTCCCCAGGCTGGGTCTGTGGTGCCCGCGGCAGCGGCAGGGAAGTGCCCTCTCCCTGCGCCGAGCCGAGCTCGAGCCTTTCCTTCGGTGTTCTCTGCCCTGCCCGGGGCAGGAGGGCACTGACGGAGCGGCTTTGGTGGCACCGGGCACCGGCCGGGCTCCAGCCACTGCGGGTGGCTCCGTGGGAATGTCCAACACCGAAACTTAAAGCGAACAACAGCTCCTGGAGGGGATTCTCCCCCTCTGCCTGTCCTGGGAGCCCGAGGGCAATGCCCCGGGCACAACAGCCCAAAGTGCTGGAGCACAGTGTCCCTGGGCCAGGCCGTGTCCCCTGCCTGTCCTGTGTTCCTGCCTGTCCCTGTCCCTGCCTGTCCCGTGTTCCTGCCTGTCCCATGTTCCCTGCCTGTCCTGTGTTCCTGCCTGTCCTGTGTTCCTGCCTGTCCCCTGTCCCTGCCTGTCCCTGTCCCTGCCTGTCCTGTGTTCCCTGCCTGTCCCTGTCCCTGCCTGTCCCTGTCCCTACCTGTCCCTGTCCCTGCCTGTCCCGTGTCCCTCGGCTCTGTGGGGTTGGGGGTGGCAGCAGGACCTGGGGCAGCCCTGGGGGAGAACAACCCTGAGCCCCAGCCGGGCCAGTGCCCCCAGTTCCACCCAGGGGGCCCCAGGTCACTCCCAGCATGGACCCTGCGGCTCCCAGTAACCCCCAGTATGGTCCCAGTCACTTTCAGTATGATCCCAGTATGATCCCAGTCACTCCCCGTATGATCCCAGTATGATCCCAGCATGGTCCCAGGTGTTCCCATTCACTCCTAGTATGGTTCCAGCCCCTCCCAGTATGATTCCAGTATGAACTCAGTCACCCTCAGTACGATGCCATTTGCCCGCAGCATGGTCCCAGTTGCTCCCAGTCACCCAGTATGGTTCCAGTCACTCCCAGTACGATCCCAGTCACTCCCAGATACTCCCAGTATTATTCCAGGAACTTCCTTGTTGGTTCCTCTGTTATCCCAGTCACTCCCACTCTCTCCCAGTATATCCCGGTTGCCCCCACTGTGTTTCCACTCCCTCCCAGTATCTCCCAGTAGATTCCAACATGATTCCAATTGCCCACTGCCACTCCCAGTCACCTCCAGCATGATTCCAGTCACTCCCTGTATATCCCAGTTGCCCCAACATGGTCCCAGTTGCCCTCAGCATGCCCCTAGTCGTTCCCAGTATGATCCCAGTATGACCTCAGTCACCCTCAGTGTGGTCCCAGTTGCTCCCAATAGGACCCCAGTTGTCCCCGGCACGGTTGCATTTCCTCCCAGTGTGATCCCAGTCACTCCCAGTTGCCTGTAGCATAGACCCAGTCACTCCCAGTATGATCCCACTCTGATGCCATGATGATGCCAGTTGTCCCCAGCATGGTCCTAATTGCTCCCAGTTGCTCCCAGTCTGATCCCAGTTGCTCTCAGTTGCCCTGAGCACAGACCCAGTCATTCCAAGTGTTGGGGTTTAGGAGTTGTCCTGTTTTCTTTTTCTCTTAAAGAACTTTCCCCGTATATGTTGCCAGGGGACAAATTACTGAGTGCTTAAGAGAAACAAAAGACCTGGCCACAGGGGCAGGGTCCAACGGGCCACTCTTCTTTTCACCTGGGGGTTGGGTACACCCGGGGGCTGCCTGGTGCTCTCAGCGTTCACACAGGGAGCTGCCTGCCATTGTGGTGGACGGTTTTCATCAGCACTGCAAAGCTTCTGCTTGTTTTCTGGCTGCTTTCTTTCTACTGGAGAAGCCCCGGGATTCCCAAGCCCCCATTTTGGTTTGAATTTAATTACTTTGTGTTGGGGTAAAGTAGTCACCATGTTGGTTGAGTTCATAATGTCTCTCTGGCTGGATTTTTTTTTCGGTCCCTAGGCTTGTTTGAGGTACTAGTGCCTTTCTGGTCCCTAGGCCTGTTTGCCTATCCACAACTTGGTCCGATGTTATCACTGATAAGAAACCTTTACAGAGCAGGGGCATGAATCCAAATTTCTATTTTGCTGTGCTCGGTGATCATGGTTTATAAGAGATTAGCAGAGGTACAGGCAGCTGTTCACAGTGTGTATGATAGGTGGTTTCTCCGTCCTGACCCCAGTGCTGGCTCCAGTAGCCTGTTTTGGGAGTTCATTAGTAATTGCACTCAGTTTGTTGGAGGAGGAGATGGGGTTTCCCAGCCTTTCATCTCCCTCCCCTTTAAATTTGATACCCTATCTTTTGAGAATGTTCAGTTCCCCCTGGATGTAAAGAGACCACCCTCCTGGTATTTTATCTGGTAAGCTTCCTCTGTGTGGTTTGCAGCTTGTCTAGAATGAGGGCTCAGATTTCCAGGGGGACTGATGAGACACCTGACCCAGAGGTGGAACAGCCTGAGTGGGGTGGAGAATGGGAGGATATGGGCCAAATCCTGAAGGAATTCTCTGACCCAATAGCTTGGAATTTCCCCCCAGAACAAATTCAGAACCCAGCTGAGGTGGGGAAATATCTAAAAGAGAAACTCAATGACAATCCCAAGGAGGAAAAGGTCATTGCAGTATGCTGGGCCTTGGCATATGCCTATCGCACACTGCTAGGTACTGTAGGGCAGCAGATAAAGGCAGAGGGGCAGGAAGATAAATCAGCAGACACCCCAGGCACGCAGGCTGCAGCCAAACCAGAGGAAGAGCCTAAGCCATTGACAGTGGCTCCTGTCACGGGGAAAAAGCACAGAACCAAAAATGATTGCCCAGTGAAAGATGATGATGATGCAGGGGAAGGAACCTCAAAGGCACCAACTGACTCAGGCACAGAAACCATTTCTGAGCCCATGTCCATAAAGGACCTCCACAGCCTAAGAAAGGACTACACCCGATGGTCTGATGAATCCATCATAAGTTGGATGGTCCGTATTTGGGATGCTGCAGGTGATGATGTAATGCTGGATGGTGCTGAAGTGAGGCATTTGGGATCCCTGTCACGAGATCCAGCTATCGACCAAAGGATGATAAGGGCGGCTGACTCTGCCAGTCTCTGGGGACAGCTCTTGATTGGTGTGAGGAAACGATCTCTGTGTGGAGATGATCTCTATATGCAGCAAACCCAGTGGAAGACCATTGAACAAGGGATCCAATGCCTGCGAGAACTAGGGGTGGTAGAGGTTGTCTTCACAGATAACCCAGGATTGAGGAGTCCAGACCAGGCCAGAGTTAGTCCATTCATGTGGTGAAAACTTACACAACTTGGGCCACCAGAATATGCTTCTGCTTTAGCACTGATGAAACCAGATTATGGTGCTAATGAGACCGTGCAGGATATGGCAACGAAGCTCTGAGCAAATGCAGACTCCATGCATGGCCCAGCACAGGCAAAAATCGCAGCTGTGGAAACACATGTGCAGAAATTGGAAGATAAGATGGAGAAGATGGAGAAGAATTACCAGGACCTCAAGAAGGAGATCAAAGAGGGCTTTCTCCAAACCTCGGCAGTACAGATCAGAGATTCTGATACCCAACGTGGATGTTCCCTAGAGAGAAAGTACATCCCACGAAGTGAGCTGTGGAAATTCCTGTGTGACAGTGGGGAAGACACGAAGAAGTGGGGTGGACAATTTGCGTATACAGTTTCTATCAGCTCTAATTGTTTATGTGAACACTGTATCTAAAAAATGTGAACAATTGCATTCTAGCTATATTTCATCTAAAATAAAGTATCTAAAAAATGTGAACAATATAGTTCTATCCATATTTTGTCTAAAATAGAGAACTCTATGAAAGGATAACACTGCTACAGCAAAAGGAACTATGCTCAAGGTCTCTGCTGCAGCTTTTCAATGCTTAAGGCACTTAGCATGTATTTCTACTAAAAGTTAAAAATTCTGTATTTCTATTTCACTTTGGTAAGACTTCATGTATCTCAGTTTGTCCAAAGGCTTTAATTCAACTCCTGTGCTTTGGCTTTCCTCTGGGCCTGAGTCCAGAGAAGCTCTCACTCCAACATATTCCAGCCTCCTGTTTGAACCATGTAGACTCCTTTAATAGCATTGTTGGTCATTTGCCGGATACATTGAAGCAAACAAGGCACCATTATTAACACACCTATGATGATAGCTAATATATAGAAACCCATCTTTAAAAGCTCTGTTACCCATGCTGTTAAATTCCATCCATCAAGCAAGTTATCTAACCGAGTTCCACCATCAAGTCTAATCTTTGACACACCTTCCTTAAGTTGTTGAATACTCTTATGAATGGATTCCGAATGATCACATAAATTCATACAACACATTCCTTCAAAATCTTCACCCCCATGTCCATGTGCTAACAAAAGGAAATCAATTGCAGCTCTGTTCTGCAAGGTTGCATGTCTGACATCTCTGGTATCTGCTCACGTATCACTCAGTGCAAGGGAAGTAGCGTTGAACTCCTTACTCAGCCAACACCCAGTCGGTCTAATTGTTTCAGTGCTACTCCTGAAGCAAGTTGTGGTAAAAGAAGAGCTGCTGAGAGCCTTTTCACAGGACCCCAGGGTATAAAATCATCATTACAATCTGGCTGATACTGAAGAGTAGACCTTTTGCTTCTATGTGTCATAAAAGCAAGCATTTTTGCACTGGGTGTTAGCAAAGTAAGTTTTCCCACACTACATGGTCCACCAGTGATGCATGCCGGGATTAGCAGGCCAAACTCTATCTCCACAAATAAAACACTCCACGTGGTAGTTGAAAGGGAGTATCATATACAGACTGAGCTAAAGAAGTATAATTGCACCATGAGGTCTGATTTTTGTATAAATCATGACAAGGAGTAACATCCGTGAGTAAGGATTGACTCTTGTTTGTATAACTAAATTTGACACAAAAGGTCATGTATGTAGAACCAAGGATCTCTAGTTCCTGAGGTTCAAAAGATGCCTTGGGAAGGTGAGGAACCCACCAATCCCATGCATCTACTGGACTGTAGTAGTTCCACATATTTGTATTAATGCAGGGACCTTGAATAGCTTCATCAATTTCTATTGAGAATTGGTTAGCTGAGAAGGGTCACGTAGACATATTGGAGATGACCCAAGGGAACTTTTCTAGCTCTTGCATTTAGCTTGTATGATTGCTGAAGCAAGCAAGCAGGCAAGGACACTTTGTGGGGGTAGTTAAACAATAGCGGATTCTTGCAGTTAGCAAAGCATGGGAAAAGAACAGAGTAAGACTAGAAGTTGGCAGCTAGCATGAGAAAATAAGGTGTGGCTAACAGTTAGTGCTTTAGCCTATGACAGTAGTGGATTACAGAATATGCATGAGCTTATTAAGAACTATATAAAATTGTAACTCATTGATCAATAAATCGAAGCTTGCTGATAACTCATATTGAGTGATCCGAGTCTTCCCTCGCCGCGACAAAATGGCGCCCGAAAAGCAGGGACTTACAGCAAAGAAGGCTGTGACCCTGTAAGCCACGGTCCGGTGTAGTATCGGGTCGGTCCCGAAGCAGCACGGGAGGTGGAAAGAGCTGGACTCCGCACCCTGAACGACCGTACAGACGGGTTTCAGCCGACAACACCGCCGACGCCTCGCAAGGGCTGCAACAGTGCTAGCTAGCAACTTAAAAGAGGTATGGAGAGGCAAGCGGTGCAAGATTTGCTCCGTTGCTTTTTAGAAAAGCGGGGAGTGCAGGGTATAGATACCTGAAAGGAATTAGAGGCCTTAGTAACATATGGTCTAAACAAGGGGTGTTTTGTAGATCCTAACACTATTTTTGAAAGGGAAGAATGGCGTAGACTGGGGGATAAAATTTGGGAGGCTACTATAGATGATGATAAGACGGCTAAAAAATTAGGTAAGCCATGGAAAGTGATAATGAATGCTTTAGATCAGCATCATGCAGAGCAAAAAGCAGCAAAAGCAGCTTCTGAGCGTTTGGGAACCTCCGCTAGAGAAAAGTTTAGATAGTGGTCTTCAATATCCTTTACCTCCTACCACAAATACAGTCTATGTGCCTCCTCAAGGGTCTGCGGGGCAGGGAACTGCAGTACCTGTTCCGTCAGCACCCTTGCCACCTTCCCCTCCACGACAGGAGGAGGAATACCCCTCTCAGTCTCGATCTCTGGGTAATCCGTTCAGGGAGCCTTTAAATCATTCATTAGAAGACTCTAGTTTGTTATCAAGCAGTAATAACTTAATGGCTCAACGAATTGTTGCTGAGAGGCGAAAAATGTGGCAGAATATTACTGAGCAGGCACTAGCAGTTGGAGATAAGGAGGCGATAGAAGCTTTGCAAGCTTTCCCTGTAACATATTCTCCCGCAGAAGGAGGAGGTATGAATGCGACAATTTCTTCTCTTGATTGGAAACTGTTAACACAATTACGTGCTACAGTTAATGAGTCAGGTGTTCATGGGGAACCAGCTAAGCAAATGATTGATTATATTTGGGGAAGTGGTTTGCTATTACCTGCAGATATTAAGAGCATTATGCGATTAATTTTGACTCAGCATCAGCAACTTTTGTTTAATGCTCACTGGCAGGCTTTTGCTCAGGAGTCAGTAGCTGCACAAAGGCAAGCTGGGGATCCGCTTCATGGTATCACATTAGATGAATTGATGGGAATGGGTGCTTATCTTCGGGTAGAAGCTCAGGCAATCATAGGTCCAGATAGGATACGGGAAGCAATGAGAGTGGCTCGTCAGGCACTTGATAGGATAAAAGCCCCGGGAGGCATTCCGATGTATATGGGGATTAAACAAGGCAGAGAGGAGCCACTGGGAACCTTCATAGACCGAGTGGCTAATGCTATTAATAACGGTGGAGTCCCTGAGTTTATGCACGGTGCAATGTTAAAGCAGTGCACGCTACAAAATTGCAATAATGCTACTCGCAGCTTAATTGCTACAATGCCAGGAAATCGGACTATTGAGGAGCTGCTAGAGCGTGCAGCACAAATGCCTGTAGGGCCACAGGCTTTTTTAGTGAATGCTATCAAGGAGCTAGGAGCTAGCCTAAAGGAACAGGCACAAATAACACAAGCTAGCTTAAAAGAACAGGCACAAACACAAGGTCGGGTACTAGCCGCTCTTGCCCCCTTGCGAGTGCCAGCGTTAAAGCCATCAGGAGGAGGACAAGCCAGGATCCGATGTTATCGATGTGGTCGTGGTGGACATGAGAAAGGATTGTAATGCTGGTTCGGTATGGTGTCCACGCTGCCGATCAGACACCCATGCAGCTTCAGCATGCTTGCGGGGTCCGGGAAACGGAAAATTCAGCGCGAAGGGCCCCCGCGTGAGGAAACAAATAGTGGCCCCGCACCCCACTGCATTCCCGATGACAGCGCCTCAGCTCTCCGACCAGCCACAAGAGGGAGTCTCGGCCTGGACTTGGCAACCTCAGTAAATTGTACGCTGTTGGATAATAGACCTCAACGACTTCCAACGGGAGTTAAAGGACCTCTTGTAATAAATGGACAAAAAGTTGGAGCTTTATTAATTGGCAGATCATCAGCAAGTATGGCAGGACTTACTGTTATTGTTGGACTAATTGATGCTGATTATGAAGGTGAAATACAAATTATGGCACAGACTGCATTTCCACCACTGCATATTCCTGCAGGGCAGCGGGTTGCACAATTAGTGCCTTTGCCTCATCTTTCAGAAGGACTTGGACAAGGTGGCTCACCTCGTGGTGAGGGCGGATTTGGATCTACAGGTGCCATGAACTTGATAACTATTGATATGAAACAACAACCGCACCAACAAATTAAAGTACAATTTAAAGAACAAGCTATTCTGTTAATTGCTCTTTTGGACACAGGTGCTGATGTGAGTGTCATATCTCAGCACAAATGGCCTTCAAAGTGGCCTACAGTTTCTACAGGTGCAACTATTACAGGAGTTGGAGGACTTACAATTGCGAAAAAATCACATTTGCTGAAAATCACACTTGGAGACAGGACTGTGAACTGTGTTGTATCCATCATCCCGCTTCCTTTGGGGGTGGATGCTCTAATAGGCCGTGATGTGTTAGCTCAGATGGGAATGGTTCTGACAACAAACCCTCCTTTTTAGGAGCGGCCATTGCATGGACTTTCCCAATTCCCCTGCAGTGGAAAACAGATGAACCAAAGTGGGTTGAGCAATGGCCTTTAAAAAGGGAAAGTCTCATTCAAGCACATCAGTTGGTGCATGAACAATTTCAACAAGGACATTTAAGGCTGTCCACAAGCCCATGGAATACACCGATTTTTGTTATTAAAAAGAAATCAGGCAAATACAGACTATTGCACGATTTGCGTGCAGTAAATGATCAAATGCATGCCATGGGAGCATTGAAACCTGGGCTATCTAATCCTGCTATGCTCCCTGAAGCTTGGCATTTGCTGGTTATCGATCTTAAGGACTGCTTTTTTACAATTGCACTTCACGAAAATGACAAGCAGCGTTTTGCTTTCACTTTGCCAGCAATCAACCGAGAAGCACCAGCTCAGCGATTTGAATGGACTGTTTTGCCACAAGGAATGCGTAATTCACCTACATTGTGTCAACTGTATGTTGATGCTGCATTGCAGCCAATTCGGAAGGCCTGGTCAGATGTTATTATTTATCACTACATGGACGATATACTTCTGGCCCAGGCTCAGCCATTCACATCACAACAAAAACAGCTTCTCACATCACAGCTGCAAATTCAGGGACTAATGATTGCTGAAGAAAAAGTTCAAGAATCAAGCCCCTGGAAATACCTGGGGTGGAAAATTACTGATCAGTATATTCAGCCACAAAAAATCACTATTGATATGGAAGTTAAAACACTTCACGATGCACAGCGATTACTGGGTGATTTACAATGGCTGAGACCAGTGGTGGGCATACCCAATGAGTTACTGGACTGCTTGCGACCCCTCCTCAAGGGGACAGATCCAGCAACAAAGGTGTTTGTAACACCACAACAGCGAATTACACTTCAACAAATTGCCAACATGGTTGCCACACATGTCACTCATCGTCGGCAAGAGGGCATGCCTCTTAACATCACAATCCTTTTGGGACAACAACATCTCCTGGGAGCAATTACACAGCACAAAATAAAACCAGGGGAGCCAGGAAAAGAGGATCAGATTGTACTGGAATGGATTCCTCCTCCCCTACAACCTCGAAGGACAGTACAAGAACAAATAAAAACTCTAGCCAACCTGATCAGAAAAGGAAGGCTTAGAATTCTGCAGATTACAGGAGAAACTCCAGGAGAGATTCATGTTCCTATTCAACAGGAAGCCTTGGACTGGTATTTGCTTCATTCACCTGAATTACAGGCAGCATTGCTGGAGGATGGACCTGCTGTTAAAATTCAACCATTAAAGTCATCTGTTCTGGCTTGGATGACAAATCAGAAATGGTTATCAGTACCAAAGCGGTCTAATGAACCATTGCCAGAAGCAGTTACAGTTTTCACTGATGCTGGGAAGCGTTCTCGTACAGCTGCTGCTACTTGGAAGGAGAAAGATGAGTGGCATCACCACATCCTACCTGCTAAACCTGAGGACTCACTACAAACATTAGAGTTGGTGGCAGTGGTTTGGGCCTTACTGCGATGGATGCATGAGCCACTTAATGTTGTTACTGATTCTTTATATGTAGCTGGAGTTGCAAACCGCATTGAAGAAGCCAGCATTAAGGATGTTAAAAATCAGAGACTGGCAGAACTGCTTATGCAAATGAAGCGGGCCATCATGCAGCACACAGCCAGCTATGCAGTGCTTCACATTAGAAGTCACCAATGGGATCAAGGCTTAGGAGAAGGCAATGCCAGAGCAGATCGCTTGGTGGCTACAGTGGAAGCTCCGCTTTCACCGCACTGCCGAGCACAACAGCAGGACACCTGTGGGTTCCCAGTCGCTGGACAAGGCCTGCACTCAGTCACCCTGGCATCCAGAACGACGAGCGATCGGGTCGAAGCACGACAGAGGGAGAACCTTCGGCTGCATCTAGCGATTGATCCTATTACTGCACCAGTTAAACATCTCTTTGATCCTCAGGTAGCAAATTGGACAGATGTTTTTGGTTTAACACAATTTTTTACTGCTTTAGATAGTTATAACTTAGGTAATTTGTCACTGAAAGTCTGTATTAATTGTTGGAGACAGAATTGTCAGTCATGGGTACAGCTTCATTGTGGGGGATGTAATCGTATTCGCTGGACTCACCAGAGCCGCATAATTAGCTTATGTTGTGGGTTTTGTAATAATAGATTAATAGCCGAGACAAATGCAGGAGATCAACTTGCTGTAGAAGCTTTACAAATAGAGACAGGATTACCTGGCCTTCAAGGGCTTGAATGGTATGAAAGCATTGAGCAAAGAGCCATAGCGTACTTTAGATTTGAAGCAAAGTGCTTGGTAGGACAAATTCAGGAGCAATTGGGTACTGAAATTCTACTATCACAGTGTGACAGACATATCTACATTCCTAAAGGGTGGACAATAAATGATGAGGACTGGCATAGGCAGTGTCGAAAGATGGGTAAGTTGGGTGATTCTAATCGCACTCACTATCAACGCCGCAGAGCAGTCGCTCCACTTGCCTCCGCGACAGAACGTGTGGGTAACAACAGCCAACATAACTAATCAGACATCACTGTGCTTGGCTCTTGGCTCTGTGTCATCTCCCTTTAGAACATGCCTTATTGGAGTACCCACTTGGTCAGAACAAAAATTCAAGGGATGGATACAAAATGATACAGTGCTTAATAGTACTGTGATCTATCGGGAGGTCAACAAAACAGGTTATACTCGAGCACAATTAGACGGAGGTTGGCAGTGTCGTATTATAACAGCTCTCAAAGTTGTACTTAAAAATGACCCTGAAGAGTTAGATCTTTTTGGCAGCATGAATACGACTAATGTTACAAAAGGAGGCTGGCTATCATTCTTGCCCAAAAATAGCAAAAACGCTAATCAGCAGTTCTCAAGTCAGACTACTTTAAGCTCTTCGTTGCAAGCCCGAGATGTGTTTATGAGTTTGTTTAGCAATTGCAGTGCTTCTAGCATTACTCAGCCTAAGGCTTTACCTCAAGGCATTTTTCTTATTTGCAGAGATAGAGCTTGGAATGGAATCCCTCGTAATCCACAAGGAGGACCATGCTATTTGGGTCAATTGGCACTGTTCCATCCTAATATAAGTCAATTGATGAGGTGGTCATCATCTAGGCAAAAACGTAGCATGCATGACTTAAATTGTGACAACATAGGACCGCCTATCTTTTGGTCAAAATTTCGAAGAGTTATAACATCCACACTGCTACCAGGGGCATCAGCCAATAAGGCTCTCAATCTGGTTAAGCAATTAGGTTGTTGGGCAAAGGATGAAATAAATCGCACATCAGATGTAATGGATATGCTGTCACAAGATGTTATCACTGTTAGGCATGCTGTATTGGAAAATAGAGCTGCAATTGATTATTTACTGTTAGCACAGGGTCATGGATGTGAGGAATTTGAAGGAATGTGTTGTATGAACCTTTCTGATCACTCACAATCGATTCACAAGAGCATTGCTGATATTTAGGCAAGTCTTCACAACCTTCAGGAGCAAGAAGGATTCGGATTAGATGAATGGCTTAAATCACTGGGTTTAAGAAGCTGGTTAATTAACTGTATCAAGGAGGGACTACGATGGTTCGGAATAATTCTGTTAATGATTATAGTTGCTCGCATTGCTTTTGGATGTGCTATGAAAAAGACCAAACAGCTAACCAATGAAATATTGCTTGCGCAAAACAAAAACGGGGGAATTATTGAGAATTGGTTAGCTGAGAAGGGTCACGTAGACATATTGGAGATGACCCAAGGGAACTTTTCTAGCTCTTGCATTTAGCTTGTATGATTGCTGAAGCAAGCAAGCAAGCAAGGACACTTTGTGGGGGTAGTTAAACAGTAGCGGATTCTTGCAGTTAGCAAAGCATGGGAAAAGAACAGAGTAAGACTAGAAGTTGGCAGCTAGCATGAGAAAATAAGGTGTGGCTAACAGTTAGTGCTTTAGCCTATGACAGTAGTGGATTACAGAATATGCATGAGCTTATTAAGAACTATATAAAATTGTAACTCATTGATCAATAAATCGAAGCTTGCTGATAACTCATATTGAGTGATCCGAGTCTTCCCTCGCCGCGACAAATTTCTATCGGAATTGGCCAAATATCCACTGGCACACCAACCAAACAGGTGAAAAATGGTTTTTCAGGGGTCGTGTTGGCCAGACGTATGGTATCTAAACCTGATGCGTTAGCTAAAGTCACCCAAACATTAGCTTTAGGTTGGTTAACTGGTAAATCTGCATAGCTAAAAGCAAGCAAAGCAAAAAAGCATAAGCATAATTTCCAACTAAGTTCCATATTCTTCTTATACTATCATCTAACAAAGAATTCTACAACTGCTGATTCCCACAGCCAAAGCTCACAGTCTTCGGTAGATAGAATGCAAGGTGGCAGGCAGAGGCTGCGAACTCTGGACAGCTCATGTCTGAGTGCCTGCTTCTTTACTTGTGGGGCTGTCAGCGTTTCTTCGCGCTTGATAGGGTTTCACGTTCTTCGCTGGAAGCCATCTGAGTTGGCCGCCTGTGGAAACACAAGCAAACCCTTTGCCCCATGTTATTAAAGGAAAGGGACCTTCAGTCTGCCCTGTTTCTGGGTTTCTGATCAACACTGGAGGATTTTCTTTTAACTTTGCTCTTGTACTGTTAGAGAAATGTCTAAAAATTGGTGGATCAGGCTCTGCAAAAGAGCTGTTCAAAAAATTAAAGACATACAGAGCTTTACTCAACCACATCTGTGGTGTTGCTTGTGCCAACCCTCCTTTTTGCTGATCTAAAATACGTTTTAAAGAGTGATGTATTCTTTCAAGAATGGCTTGAGTTGTGGGACAGTAAGGAACACCAAAAGTGTGCCGAACTCCCCAGTCCATTAGAAAATCGGCCAATTTCTTTGCAGTGTATGCAGGGCCATTGTCTTTTCTTACCTCTTGAGGAACCCCTAATGAAGCAAACGCTTGCAGAAAATGCTGACAGGCATGGCTGGCCGTCTCACCTGCATGTACTGAAGCAAAGACTGCACCTGAGAAGGTATCCTCTGATCCATGGATATTTTTAAATTTCCCAAAAGACGGGTATTTGGTAATATCTGTCTGCCACAATTGCAAGCTTTGCAATCCTCGCGGATTGACTGCTCCCGTTGAAACAGGAGGCTGTACGAGTTGGCAGTCAGGACAGGCGCTTATGATTGCTCTTGCCTGATCCCTAGAAAGATGAAACATTCGCATGAGCGCTTGCCCATTTTGATGAAAAAAAGCATGACTCAATTTTGCTTGCTCAAAAATGTTGGGCAAGATACTAACAACAGCTACTGTCAATTCATCAGCTCTTGCCTAGCTTTGCTGTTCTGCTGAATTGCTAGACTGAGGGCATCAAGGGTTTTTGCAAGTCTCTGGTCTATTACTTCTGACTGACTTCTGAGAGCCTTTTCAAGTGACTCTCCCAAGGCAGCTGCTTGCAGGGTAGCTATTTGTTGAGGGCTGCCAATTTTGCTGCAGGCATCTATCATTTGTGAGAGGGTAGGCTCCTGTTCAGGTAGGCTTCAAATGATCTTTCTGCAATCTTCGTTGGCATTCGCGTATGCAAAGCTGCGAAGCAGAAGTGGTTGGGCTTCATCATTCTCACACTGCCTTTCCAAGGCTTGTGTCAGGCGATCGATGAATGCTGTGTAGGGCTCTAATGGTCCTTGCTTTGCTGATGTGTAAGTCCCTTCTGGGGTCCCCACCGGTTGTGTCAATAAAAAAGCTTTGCAGGCTGCTCTTTTTATGTCCCCTAATACTGCTCTCGGTATTTCTACTTGTTCTCCAGGTTTATCATTGGGGGGGTCGCCTGCTAGCTGAGCTCTTCTAAGTGCTGCATGAGGACCTCCGGCGTATGTTGCAATTTTCTGATTCAAGAATTTCCTCCACTTCATGTCCCATAGGATGTATTGTGATTCTGTTAAAATTGATGAAGCAATGTACCTGCAGTCAAAGGGTGTTAAGTCTGCATTATCAAATAATGCTTTCAGCAACTGTTTAAAATATGGTGAGCCTATCCCATTTTCTCGAAAGGCTCTTCTCTAGTCCTTGATATCATCATGTTCTACCTTCACCCATCTTGGTTCGACATTCCCTCGGCCGTATCTGATTGGCAGAGCTAGAAGCAGCTCTTGGGCTAAGTCAGAATCTTTTTCCTTTAGTGCCTTTCGTCTAACTTCTGCCCAGTCTGTTGCAACTGGCTTTGACTTTCCCTCGGAGGGTGCCTTGTTTGAGGGAGAGATGGACTTTCTTCTTCATCAGGAGAGAAATCATTGTCCATTCTTCTGTCTTCATGATTCCAGCAGCTGTTTCTTCCTGGTCCATCTCCCCCCTCTCTGTGAAACAGAGTGCGTTGTTCTGAGGGAGGCCGCATCTGTGTCCGTGTCTGTCTGCGGACTGTGGGTATTTGCGGGTGCAGTAACAGAAGCGGCCACAGGCGGCGCTGCAGCTGGAGCAGTGACAGCTTGGTGGTTACAAGATGGCGCCGGCGGAAATACGCGCGCATTGTGTACAGCGGGGAGCAGGGCGCCGCCATTTTGTTGTACGGTAGCATCGGTTGTAGTGACGTCAGCTGTTTGTCCGGGACAGCGCGAAAAAGTTTGGCAGTAAAGTTGTTTCTCGGCCTGGCGCCGGCTCGAATACAGCAGAATTGCTCCACCTGAGGAGCCATGGGCGGAGGATCGTGGCCAGGGTGGTTGGGCGGCTGGCCGGCTGGCGCAGGCGGCGGCTGCAGCAGCGGAGAAGCGATGGCAATGCCGGAGCCTCGCTCCGCCGCAGGAGCAAGGTGGTCGCTGCTGCAGCTCCGCGTGGGAGGGGGGCCCCGAACGGCGGCGGCAGGGACTGTGGCTGCACCGCGGCGGGTGGGAGGGAAGCCGCGGACGGGGTCAGGGGGACCGTGCCGGAGCCGCGCCGCGCGGAGGGGAAGCAGCGAGCGGGGCAGCGGCGATCCCGGCCGGGCCGGGCCGCGCCGGGGGCATGGAACCGCCCCGCGCGGGGGACGAGCCGTGTCACACGCGGGGATGGAAACCGCGGCGGCGGCGATCCCGCCCGGTCCGCGGCGCGCGGGGCTCCGGCGCCTGCATCGGGCTGCGGGACCGAGTTTGGACCTGTAAAACTTTGGGGTTTCCCGGCCGCGGAAACAGAAAGTAAAACCGTTTCGCAGAAAGAAGGGAAAGTCCCTCCTGACTTGCCGGGCTCCGAGGGGGACGGTAATTCCGACTCAAAGGAAGCGGCAGCGCCTGCCGAAAGCAGCTCGGTTGCCCGGAGAGACGGGGCGGAGGCGGCAGCGTCGGGGGCAGCGGGGGTTTGTTCCGCTCGCAGCGGCTCGCAAAGCACCCGCGGGGGTGCGCGGGGGCGCTCGGAGGGACGCGCGGAGGCGCGGGGGCTTCAGCCGGGGCTGTTGGAAGGAGCTGTGCAGCCCGAGCACGCGGCTGTGCCCGGCCTGCCGCTCCCGGGGGCTCCCGCGGCTGCAGCTGAGCGGCAGCTGAAGAACGCAGAGGTTTTTCGGGTGGGCCACGCGCTCCCGCGTTGCTACGCGCAAATCCGCGCGCAGAGGTGTCTCCTGTACGTGCCCCATCTGCCTGAGAACCCTCCCCACTCAGGTTAATGTCCAGCTGCCATCTGGAATTTGAAACTGTTCTTTGCGATGTTTCGTTATCAGATTCCGCTTCAGGGACTGTGATTGACTTTAGAGAGGGGGTTGTTCAATATTTCAACAGTTATTCGCCAAATGGGTAATATATTCGTTACAGATTTATTTCCACGGGTGGAATCATCAAATAATTTTATACCAATTTGGTCCCATAATTTTTTATTTATTGCAGAGACTGGTTTAACTTCTGAGCATAAATTTCTTCTGAGCATAAATTAAAAGATCTTTTAAATCTTTGCTTGGGACCTCATAATCATTACATATTAATAAATATTTTAGATGTTCATAAATCTGCCTCTGCGCTTTTGACATATCATTTCCCATCTAGATTACTTCAAGGGGCACTCACCTGCCCTCCCTACAGGTAAGTTCAAGTGTGGTTCTCTCCACTCGTCCAGCTGAATCAGGGGGAGGAGGGGAAGCAGAGGTTAAATGATTTACTAAGAAGCTGTT
This sequence comes from Monarcha castaneiventris obscurior, assembly GCA_026261815.1. Classification (NCBI taxonomy): domain Eukaryota; kingdom Metazoa; phylum Chordata; class Aves; order Passeriformes; family Monarchidae; genus Monarcha; species Monarcha castaneiventris. Next base: position 27,926 of record JAMPIT010000665.1, on the reverse strand, counting down.
TGTTAAAAACAGTGCATACAGCTTGCTCAACACTTACTGTGCCTCCCGAAGCAGAATGAGAAGATGTAAGATTATTGATAAAGGGAAGGAATCTTGACCAAAGATCCTGTTTTCTTACCTAAAACTAACTTAAACCAGCCCTGAAGTTTGGACTTGGGCCAGGGACATAAAGAGCATGTGCAGGGAAGCAAAGTGAAAAGTTCAGAAGGAGGAAGACTCTTTTACTTCATCTGAGGAAGACTCTTACTTCATCCCGGAGACCCCTGCCCGCGACCACCAGACAACACTGCGCGAGTGCAATGCAGATGTAAATGACTTTTGGGCTCATTATAATACGAAGCGAGGCTGGGCGGGGCTAGGTAATGAATATGTGTAGGTGTATTGGGAAACTTAATGAATATGGAGTTTGTAACCCGATTTATCCCGAGCTGAATGCAGCTGTGGGCACGCATGACTTTGGAGGAATTATCCCCCATGCGTCCCAGCTGCAATAAACATACCGACTTTACTACTTATTCCAGCAGTGGAGTCTTTCCTGCAAATCACAGCGAGATGGGCTTTAGGCTTCGTTTCAGCATCCACTAGATACCTCGTCACCTTTACGTTTCAAGGTCCACTTAGCTCCCGGGATATTCCTGTTTCTTCCAAAGAGCCACTTTCTTCCTTCCTTGAAGATGCATCAACAGGAAAAGTCCTTCCCCCTTAAAACAGAGGCACCATTTGTTGAGCTTTTGATGGGATACCCTTCCTTCTCGGACCAGGGTGAAAGAGAGCAGAGGAGGCTGCTGTTCTGCTAAGTTCTTTATTTCACAGTCTCAGGGCTTCTTGAAGGCAGAGTTCGAAGGGGGTTACATGATAAAGCTAAGCAGCAACAGCAGCAGCAGCAGCAAAACAGCAGGCAGCAAACCACTTCTTCTTCTGATTTTTTCTAATTAATGATGAATCCTCTTTCCTTACAGAAGTGTGGATTATCTTTGTTAATTAACCAATGAAATTAACACACAATTATAGTTTTTCTTTATTTAACCTATCCTGGTCTAATTCTAACAATCATAAGCATAAAATGAGTATTACACAGATTTGTGTATACAGTTCCTATCAGCTCTTATTGTTTATGTGAACGCTGTATCTAAAAAATGTGAACAATTGCATTCTATCTATATTCCGTCTAAAATAACATATCTAAAAAATGGGAACAATATAGTTCTATCCATATTTTGTCTAAAATAGAGAACTCCGTGAAAGGATAACACTGCTACAGCAAAAGGAACTATGCTCAAGGTCTCTGCTGCAGCTTTTCAATGTTTAAGGCACTTAGCGTGTGCTTCTACTAAAAGTTAAAAATTCTGTATTTCTATTTCACTTTGGTAAGGCTTCATGTATCTCAGTTTGTCCAAAGGCTTTAATTCAACTCCTGTGCTTTGGCTTTCCTCTGGGCCTGAGTCCAGAGAAGCTCTCACTCCAACATATTCCAGCCTCAGTTCCTTAGCTTAATCATTAATTTCCTTGATTAAATTCAACTGTATTTGCTTCGTAAACCTATTCCCACTAATCCAGCTTTTAACTAAAATCTTAATGTTTAAATGTCTAAGAAAAACTCAGTTCAAATGCTCCAAGGAGACTCAATGTCTCACCGGGACCCCCAACCCCCGCCGGGGCTCCGCTGCTGGAATCAACGGGAGTGGTGGAGCCCTTTTAAGGGGAGTTCTAGTGGGGCCCGACTAAAGGGGCTTCTCAAAGCGCCGATGGTAGAGAGAACCCCAAAAATACACCCGGGGGCGGGGGGGGTGGGGAACTCTCCCGTTTGCTGCACTCGGGGGAGCCCCGAACGACGACGGGTCCTGGGCTGAGCCCCCCACTCAGCCCAGAGTGCAGAGGGACTGGGGGGGCTGGGACGGGGCTTGGGGGTCCTGGGGTTAACTGGGGGACCCCACTGGGAACCCCTTTCCCGCTGTCCCACCTCCCCCTATCCCCCCTCTCCCACCCCTTTCCCACTGTTCCCCCAAACCTCCGCTGCCCCCAGCTCGGTCTGGGGGTGACCCCGCCCTTCCCCATCGTGTCCCGGCCCAGCCCCGCTCCCCCGAGAGCTCCCGGGCCGCGGCCGGAGGGACAGAGGGGCAGCAGGAGGAGGAGGAGGAGAAAGCGGAAGAAGAGGAAGGACAGAGGGGCAGGAGGAGGAGGAGGAGAAAGCGGAGGAAGAGGAGGGACAGAGGAGCAGGAGGAGGAGGAGGAGGAGGAGGAGAAAGCGGAGGAAGAGGAGGGACAGAGGAGCAGGAGGAGGAGGAGCGGGATCCGGGAGAGAAGCAGGACCGGGGGACGCCACGTGCGCTTGCCTCTCTCTGGATCCGCAGCCCCTCAGCCCGGGATCTTCGCCCGCCCCGCATCCCGCAGGTGCCCGGGGAGGGGGAGCTCGCCCCAAATATCCCGGGCGGTGTTTATGGAGGGGGGGAGGGATATTTGGAGCTCCCACGACAAATATTTGGGGCTCGCTGTTTGTTTTTTCTGTCGGGGGCGGGCGGCGCGATGTTTGGAGCTGGCAGGGCTGCAAAGCCGAGCCGCAGATGCCCCTCGGGGGCACACCGGGGGTCCCCGGGAGGTGTTTTTGGGGGGTCCCGGTGGCGGTGCCGGCAGAGCCCCGGCGGGGGCGGGGGATGCGGGTCCCCCCGCGGTGGGGGTTGGGCTTCCCGGGCCGGGCCCTCCGAGCTGTGCCGGGGCCCCGTGGGGACCGCGCGGGGCCGGCGGGGGCGGGGGGACACCGGTTTTGGGGAGAGCCCAGAGAGAGGAGAGCCCCAGAAGCCCAAAGCGGGGAGCCCGAGCGGGGGGAGCCCTGGGATTGCCGGGACCCCGGCGGGGGGGTCTGGGGGCTGCAGGGGCGGCATGGCCGGGAAAGGGGCTCGGGGGTCCCGGGGTGCGGAAGTGGCTGCTCCCAGTATGAGCCCAGTCATTCCCAGTATGATCCTGGTCACTTCCCCTCTCTCCCTGCTTGATCCCTGCTGCTCCCAGTATGAGCCCAGTCACTCCCAGTATGAGCCCAGTCAGTCCCAGTATGATCCTGGTCACTTCCCCTCACTCCCTGCATGATCCCTGTTGCTCTCAGTAGGAGCCCAGTCACTCCCAGTCATTCTCCATTATGATGCCATTTGCCCCCAGCACGGTCCCAGGTGCTCCCAGTTCCTCCAGCTTTTGTCCAGTGTGTTCCCAGTTCTCCCAGTTGCCCCTGGTACAATCCCAGTCACTCCCAGTATGCTCTCAGTCTCTCCCAGCAGGGTCCCAGTCAGTCCCACTTGCCCCGACTTGCCCCCAGCTTGGCCCCAGTTACAGAATCACAGAATCACCAGGTTGGAAGAGACCTTCAAGATCATCGAGTCCAACCCATGTCCGAACACCTCAACTAAACTAAACCATGGCACCGAGTGCCACATCCAATCTCCTTTTAAATACGTCCAGGGAAGGTGATTCCACCACCTCCCCGGGTAAACCATTCCAATATTTTATCACTCTTTCTGTGAAAAACTTTTTTCTAATATCCAGCCTATATTTTCCTTGGCGCAACTTAAAGACTGTGTCCTCTTGTTCTGTCAGTTGTTGCCTGGAAAAAGAGACCAACCCCCACCTCACTACAACCACCTTTCAAGAAGTTGTAGAGAGTGATAAGGTCTCCTCTGAGTCTCCTTTTCTCCAGGCTAAACAACCCCAGTTCCCTCAGACTCATAGGGCTTGTGTTCCAAGCCCCTCACCAGCCTTGTTGCCCAGGGGGTTATTGTGGCCAAAATGCTGGACTCAGCACTTGGACTTATTAAACTTCATCTTACTGGACTCTGCCCATCCATCCAACCATTCCAGGTCTCTCTGCAGAGCCCTCCTACCTTCCAACAGATCGACACACACTCCCAGCTTAGTGTCATCTGCAAATTTACTAATGATAGATTCAATACCCTCATCCATGTCATCAATAAAAATACTGAACAGAACTGGTCCCAGCACAGATCCCTGAGGGACACCACTGGTGACTGGCCACCAGCTGGATGCAGCACCGTTCACCAGCACTCTCTGGGCCCGGCCATCCAGCCAGTTCTGAACCCAGCAAAGAGTGCTCCTGTCCAAGCCGTGGGCTGCCAGCTTTTCCAGGAGGATGCTGTGGGAGCCAGTGTCAAAGGCTTTGCTGAGGTCTAAATAGACAACATCTACAGCTTTTCCTGTATCTACCAGGCGGGTTACCTGGTTGTAAAAGGAGACCAGGTTGGTCAAACATGACCTACCCCTCCTAAACCCGTGCTGGCTGGGTCTGATCCCCTGTCCATCCTGTAGATGCTGTGCAGTAGCACTCAATATAAACTGTTCCATAACCTTACCTGGTACTGAGGTCAGGCTGACTGGCCTGTAGTTACCAGGATCCTCCTTCTTACCCTCTTTACAAATGGGCGTCACATTGGCCAGCTTCCAGTCATCTGGAACCTCACCAGTGAGCCAGGACTGTTGGTAAACGATGCAGAGTGGCTTTGCAAGCTCATCTGCCAGCTCCCTCATCACTCTGGGATGGATCCCATCTGGTCCCATAGATTTATGAATATCCAGGCAGCTCAGCAGTTCCCTGACTGCCTCCTCTTGGATAACAGGGGGACCATCCTTCTTCCTGACACTATCTACCAACCCAGGAGGACAGTTGTCCTGAGGACCATGTGTCTTTCCAATAAAGACCGAGGCAAAGAAGTCATTAAGCACTTCCACCTTCTCCTCATCTGCAGTTACTGAATTCCCTTCTGCATCCAGTAGACAACAAAGGTCAGTCTTGCCCTTCCTTTTGCCATTAATATATTTGTAAAAACACTTTTTATTATCCTTTACAAAGGTTGCCAAATTGAGTTCAAACTGAGCTTTGGCCTCCCTAACTTTTTTCCTACATGCCCTAGCGGCCTCCTTCAATATTTCCTGAGAGACCTGACCCTCCTTCCAAAGATGATATATCCTCTTTTTGTTCCTAAGTTCCTTCAAAACCTCATTGTCCATGCAGGATGGACGTTTGCCTCGTCGACTCGTCTTTCGTTGCACTGGAACAGTCTGTTCCTGTGCCCTCAAGATCTCTTTTTTGAAGTATGCCCACCCTTCCTGTACTCCTTTAAGGGCTGTTTCCCAAGGAACTCCCTGAATAAGCTTCCTAAATAAGTTAAAGTCTGCCCTCCTGAAGTCCAATATAGAAGTCTTGTTGATGTTCACCCTCATTTCACCAATTATTGACAACTATAATTCCATGGTCACTATGCCCCAGTCGTCCTCCAACTACCACATCTCCCACCGGCCCGTCTCTGTTTCTCAACAACAAATCTAGTGTAGCCCCTCCCCTGGTGGGCTCGCTCACCAGCTGCAACAGAAAATTGTCCTCCACCCACTCCAAGAACTTCCTGGACTGCCTCTTTTCCGCTGTATTAAGTTCCCACCAGATGTCCGGTAGGTTAAAGTCAGCTACAAGAACATGGGCTGGTGACCCTGAAACATTCTCTAGCTGCTTGTAGAATAAGTTGTCCAGTTCTTCATCCTGGTTGGGTGGTCTATAACAGACTGCCAGTAGGATGTCAGCCTTGTTGGCCATCCCCTTAATCCTTACCCATAGGCATTCAACTTCATCATCATTAATTTCAATGCCCATGGCATCAAAAGCCTCCCTAATGTAAAGGGCCACCCCTCCACCTCTTCTCCCTTTCCTGTCTCTTCTGAAGAGCTTGTAGCCATCCAGTGCAGTGCTCCAGCTATGCGAGTTGCCCCACCACGTTTCCGTGATGGCAACTACGTCACAGCTTTGCTGTTGTACCATGGCTTCCAGCTCCTCTTGTTTGTTACCCAGGCTGCGTGCATTAGTGTACATGCACTTCAGCTGGGCTACTCATTTCACCCCTAACTCAGGCTTACCATCCTTGGGCGTGTTTCCAGAGAGCCCAGCTGTATCCCCTTCCCCCTTCAAACCTAGTTTAAAGCCCTTTCAATGAGTTCAGCCAGTTCATGAGCTAAAAACCTTCTGCCCTTAACAGAGAGATGGAGCCCCTCTGATTCTAACAGACCAGGTGCTGAAAAAGGTTCCCCATGATCAAAGAACCCAAAATTGTGCTGATGGCACCAACCCTTGAGCCACTTGTTGATAATGTGGGCTCTCCTGTTCCTTTCATCATTTTTCTCTGCCACCAAGAGGACTGAGCAGAGCACTACCTGAGCTCCTGCCCTATTAACCACCTGACCCAGTGCCCTAAAGTCCCTTTTAATTGCCTTGATGCTCCTCCTCTCAATCTCATCATTGCCAGCCTGGAGTATCAGTAGTGGATAATAATCAGAGGGCCGAACCAGCCCAGGTAGTCTCTCAGCCATATCCCGTACCCGGGCCCCAGGGAGGCAGCAGATCTCCCTGTGGGATGGGTCCGGTCAACATATGGGGCCCTCTGTTCCCCTAAGGAGGGAGTCGCCCACTACCACTACCCTTCTTTTCTTTTTAATGTTAGAGGTGGCGATGGGCCTGACAGGTGAATCACCGCTGGGAGGATCACTGGAGAGATCATTCTCCTCTATGTCCTCTAGCTGATCTTCTAGATCCAGGGCCTCATAGCTATTCTGAAGTGGCACCTGGGTAGGGGAGGGGGGTAGGGAGGAATTTCTGTTACCTCCTCGAGTGGGGACCCATTTCCACTCCCCTTCATCCCCCAGGTGTCCTCCTATTGCCTGACAGTGGGAGGCATAGGAGTCCTCTGCATAGTTCTCCCCAGCACATTCCCAGTTGCTCCCAGTGTGGTCCCAGTCCCCACCCGAATGGTCTCAGACACTCCCAATATATCCCAGTTGTGCTGAACATTCTCGTAGTCATTCCCAGGCACTCCCAGTTACCTCAGCATGGTTCAGTTGCCCCCAGCATTATCCCAGTCACTCCCAGTACATCCCAGTTGTCACCAGCATGCACCCTGTCATTCCCAGTTCCTCCCAGTGTCTGTGCAGTTGGCTCCCAGCATGGGCCTGGCAGCTCCCAGTAACCCCCAGTCAGGGTCCAGTCACACCCAACATGATCCCAGTGTGATTGTAGCCACTCCCAGTATGATCCCAGTCACTCCCAGTCACTCCCAGTATGATGCCAGTGGCCCCCAGTGTGATTTTAGCCACTCCCAGTATGATCCCAGTCACTCCCAGTCACTCCCAGTATGATGCCAGTGGCCCCCAGTGTGATCCCAGTTGCTCCCTGTCAATGCCAGTATGATCCCAGTAGCCTCCAGTATGATCCCTTTGACTCCGTCTCTCCCAGTATATCCCAGTCACCCCCAGCATGCTCCCAGTCACTCCCACCTCCTCCCAGTTGCTTGCAGCATGATTCCAATTGCTCACAGCCACTCCCAGTCAATCCCAGTATGATTCCAGTCACCCTCAGTGTGATCCCAGTCTTAGCAAGCATGGACCCAGCTGCTTCCACTGTGATCCCAGTATGAACCCAGTTGCCTCCAGAACAGTTCCAGTTCTTCCCAGTTCCTCCCAGTATGATGCCATTTGCCCCTAGGATAGTCCCAGTCCCTCTCAGCATGGTCCCAGTCAGGCCCAGTGTCCCCCAGTGTAGATCCAGTCACTCCCAGTGTCCCCCAGCATGGTCCCAGTTGTCCCCAGCATGGGCCCAGCTGTTCCCAGTGTGGTTCCAGTCACTCCAGTATGGTTACAGACACTCCCAGTACATCCCAGTTGCCCTCAGCATGCTCTTAGTCTTTCCCAGCACTCCCCAGTAAGGTTCTAGTTACCTCAGAATGATCCCAGTCTTTCCCAGTTACTCCCACTTACCTCCAGCATGATCCCAGTTTGTGTCAGTTTCCCAAAGTGTGGTTCCAGCTGCTCCCAGTATGGCCCCAGTTGCCCCAGTTGTGGTCTCAGTCCCCTCAGCATGGTTCCAGTACCTTCCAGTTGATCCCAGCTGCTCCCAATGTGTCCACATTTTCCTCCCAACATGGGCCCAGTCGCTCCCAGTAAGTCCCAGTCAGGTTCCATTCACACCCACTGTAATCCCAGTGGCTCCCAGGATGATCCAATAGGACCTGTAGTCACTCCCAATCTGGTTCCAGTCTCTCCCAGTATGATCCCAGTTGCATCCAGTCACCCGCAGCATGGTTCCAGTCACTCCCAGCATGAACCCAGTCACGCCCAGATACTCCCACTGTTATTGCAGTCATGCCCAGAGTCACTCCCTGTCACTCCCAGTTGCACCCAGTTGCCCCTTGTTGTCTCGCTTTGGGAGACAAAACTTCAGGAGGGAACACTGTGGAGTGAGTGTCTCCTCCGAAGGGAAAAGGGCCTCCCCTTTTCCTCCACCTGTAAGACAAGTGGGTCACAGCAAGTGAAAGTGGCAAAAACCAAACTGTGTATTAATGCCAAACAAAACAGGGTAGAACAGGGAAAAAAACCCTCAAAATAGAACAAATTCCCGGAGAGGGAACAAACACACGGGCTCAGACCAGCTGGGGCCACCCTGCAGGCCTGCTGGGGCCACCCAAAGGCTCCCCGGACCGGCGAGGAGGGAAGGGAAGCAGTGAGGCAAGGGAAGGGTAAAAAGAACAAGAAAAACCAACAGAACCTTTTCCCACTAGCCGGAACACAAAAGAAACCCAAAAGCAGCACAGCGCTCCCGGCGCACTCCCTCCCGAGCCCTCCTGAGACCCCCCCGAAGCCCCGAGCTGTTGGGCCCAGCCATTGACCTGCCCCGCACCCAGGTCCCGTGGCCCCGTGCCGCGGGTCCATCTTAGAGAAACAGCGTCCTTGGGCATTGAGCGCACGGTGAAGGAATAAAGCGGCTTCATAACATCACCGCAGGACATGAGTATGGTCCCAGTAACTCCCCATATGATCCCACTCCCTCCCAGCACGGTCCCAGTCATGCCCAGTTGCCCCCAGTGTGGACCCAGTTCTCTCCAGCATGGTCCTGGTTGTTCCCAATGTGGTTCCAGTCAGTCCCAGTATGGTTACAGACACTCCCAGTATACCCCAGTGTCCCTCAGCATGCCCTCAGTCATTCCCAGTCACTCCCAGTGGCCCCAGTAAGGTTCCAGTTCCCCCAGTTCAAACCAGTCACAGCCAGTGGTGCCACTCGTGGGATCCCCCAGCCCTCTGTGCGTTCCCCCCTCCCGGCTCTCCAGGCTCCCCAGAGGAGCCCCAAGGGCTGCAAGTGCCCAGCCAGGGTCCCCAGCAAGGCCCAGTTTGGATGTGCAGCCCCCAATGTTCCCAGTTTCCCTCTCCTTTTCCCCGGGCCGGGTTCCCCCGCCCCCAGCGGGTGGGAGCAGCCGAGAGCCCCGCGCTGCCCATCCCGACCTGTCCCGGCTCCATCCCCGCTGCTCCCGCGGGCTGCGAGGGCTTCGGGAACGGGGGACCCAGGGTGTGGCTGGTGCTGGGGGGAGGAGGAGGAGGGATGGGAGAGGAGGGATGAAGAAGGAGAGCAGGATGGAAGAGGAGAAGGGAGGAAAGCAGGAGAAGGAGGTGGAATTAGGGAGGAGGACAAGAAGGGATGGGAGAGGAGGAGTGGGAGGAAGAGGAAGAGGAGGGACAAAGGAGGATGAATAAAAGGAGAAGGAACCAGGAGGTCGAGTGCTCCCTGAATTCGTAGCCCCCCACCCGTGGGATCATCGCCCCCCATCTGACAGGTGCCTGGGGAGGGGGAGCTCAGCCCAGATATCCTGGGGGTTCCCTGGGTTTGGGTTTTTTTGTGGGGATGTTTGGAGAATGAAGAACTCCAAAGCTGAGCAGAAAATGCCCCTTGGGAGGACTCTGCGGGGTCCCAGTGGCGGCTGCTGGCAGAGGCAGTCTGGAGGAGCAGACCCCTGTGTCCCCCAGGACCCCAAAGTGGGGAGCCCACAGAGGGGGGAGCGCCGCCATTCACGGGACCCTCAACAGCCTGGAGAGGGGCAGGGGAGACTCCTTGGACTCCATAGCCCCCAGCATCCCTAAATGGGGAGATGGAAGAGGGGGGAGCTTTTTGGATTCCTGGGACTCCCAGAGCCTGGGGAGGGCAGGGACCGAGTAGAGAGGGGGACCCTCAATACAAGCGTGACCCCAGCAGCAGGGACAGGGGGAACCCTGAACACCAAAGGGGAGGGACCCAAGACTGGGAACTCCTGGGAGGCTTTTTCAGAGGAGATTTTTATGGACACACGATGCCCGGTGACTTCTAGAGATGGACTTGGGCAGGGGAACCTTCAAACTCAACGTGCACATCCCTTGTTTTCCCCCCAAACCAGGATTTCTCATTCCCAAACCTTGGCCAGATGGAGGAGGAGGCTGCAAGGAAGAGGAAGATTCCCCAGGACCCCCTGGCAGGTGAGGAGGAAGTCAGTGCCCCTTTCCCCCTCTCTCCTGCTCCATCTCCCAGCCCAGCATCGCCCCCGGCTGCAGGACAACCCCACTGCCGACGCCGTCCTGCCGGGGCCGGACTGGGGGGATCTCCTTCCCCTTCCCTGTGGCACGGAGGCAAATCCCATCCTCTCCTTGTCCTTCCTCCCCAGACAAGGAGCTGAGGACGGAGTCCAGGGAGGACAAATCCCCGCAGCAGAACCTGGTGGAAGAGGCCGTTTTGAGCGGCTCCAAAGGCCAGGAATCCAATGGGGAGGAAAAACCCCAGAGATCCCACAGGAGGAGGGGCTGCAAACCCGGCCCAGGGTGCTCTGAGGAGGAAAGACCCACCCTGTGCCGGGAAGGCGGCCGGAGATCGAGCCAGAGCTCGGACCTGGTGGTCCATGAGCAGCTTCACACTGGGGAGAAGCCCTACAAGTGTGGGGAATGTCAAAAGAGCTTCAGCCGGAGCTCCAACCTGATCAGTCACCAGGTGATCCACACTGGGGAGAGGCCCTATGAGTGTGGGGAATGTGGGAAGAGCTTCAGCTGGAGCTCTGACCTGATCCGTCACCAGAGGATCCACACTGGGGAACGGCCCTACGAGTGTGGGGAATGTGGGAAGAGCTTCATCCGGAGCTCTGACCTGATCCGTCACCAGAGGATCCACACTGGGGAGAGGCCCTACGAGTGTGGGGAATGTCAAAAGAGCTTCAGCCGGAGGTCTGTCCTGATTGTTCACCAGATGATCCACACTGGGGAACGGCCCTACGAGTGTGGGGAATGTGGGAAGAGCTTCAGAGACAGCTCCCACCTGATTGTTCACCAGAGGATCCACACTGGGGAACAGCCCTACAAGTGTGGGGAATGTGGGAAGAACTTCACAGACAGCTCCAACCTGATCGCCCACCTGCGCATCCACACGGGAGAGAGGCCCTACGAGTGTCCCGAGTGTGGGAAGAGGTTTCTGACCAGCTCCAGTCTCCTCCTGCACCAGCGGATTCACACAGACGAGAGGCCCTTCCGCTGCCCCGACTGCAGGAAGGGCTTCAAGCACAACTCCACCCTCGTCAAGCACCGGCGCATCCACACTGGGGAGAGGCCCTACGAGTGTCCCCAGTGTGGGAAGAGGTTTCTGGCCAGCTCCCATCTCCTTATGCACCAGCGGATTCACACAGACGAGAGGCCCTTCCGCTGCCCCGACTGCAGGAAGGGATTCAGGGACAACTCCCACCTGTCAAGCACCGGCGCATCCACACCGGGGAGAGGCCCTACGAGTGTCCCCAGTGTGGGAAGAGCTTCTCCCACAGCTCTCACTTGACCGAACACCAACAGAGGCACCGGTAAGGGCAGCCCTGTGAGTGCCCTGAGTGCAGGAAGAGCTTCATCCTCTGCTCCAACTTCATTCCCCAATGGAGGAGCCACGTTTGGCAGAGCCCTGCTGACCCACATTCCCCATGGTCCAGTTTGGGAAGACCCCTGGCTGGTGCTCTCCACATCCTCCTGGATCCCCGTAGGCACCTGAGTGAACGCAGGGGCTGGAACATCCATCTGGACTCTGACCGAAATCAGAAATTCATTGGGAAGAGCTGATTTGTTGACTTTACAGCCCAAACATTCTCACCTGCTCTGTCCAATTGTTTCTTCTGGTGGCATCCAGCAACCCTGGATGATCTTGGAGGTCTTTTTCAATAGTTTCCTCCTTCATCCTGTCAAAACAACCAAAATTGGGGTAGAAATAAAGAAATTCAACACAGGTGTCTAAAGCTGCACCATTTTACTGGGATTTGGGGGTGAATTTGGGGTTGGTTCAGGGGAATATTCGGGAGTTTTTGGGTGTTGTGAGTCCATGGGCTGGGCAGAGGGGGCCATGATCTCGTAGTTGTGCTGGCAGAACGTGTCCACCTGAGCCCGTCTGTTCTCCAGGAATTGCGGTTTTCTGTCCCAGTCCCTGGCCTGGGTCTCCCCATTTGGGGTGTGCCCCCCAAAGTGCTCAAATCGCTGCTGGAGTGCCTGAGCTGCTCCCAGCTGGGGATGTTCCTGTCCACCAAGCTCTCCTGGTCAGTGCCATGGGGGGCTGGGAGGGGGTTTAGGGGCTTCTGGGGGGATTGGGAGGGGCTTCTGTGGGCATTAGTGGTGCTTGGAGGGGGCTTTTGGGGTGGTCTGTGAGGGAGTTTTGGGGGTCTTGTCTGGGCTGTGTGTCTTGGGGAGAATTTGGGTGATTCTTGGGGTCATTTATGTTGCAGGCAGTGGTTGGGGGGGTTCCTGGCCGGGAGCTGTGGGGTGGTTTGAGGGGTCTGGGAGTGGCTGTGGGGCTGGGAGGGGGTTTTGAGGCGTTTGGGAATCCTCAGACCCCCAAGGCTTCCACCAGACCCCACCCCCCAAGATGCTGCCGGGGATCAGGGGCTCCATGTTGGGGTTCATCCTCCTGGTGCTGCAGGAGAAGGTGAGGGGGGGTCCCAGAGCGTGTGTGACCCCCCATGCCCACAGGGCTCCTGCCCCAGCCCCTGCTGCCCCCGGGAGGGAATTTGGGGAGGGGGCAGAGGGGGTGCGCAGCCCCCGCCGGGGGATGACCCCGGCCCAGCGCCCTTGGTTCAGCACCAAGCTGGGCTTGGGGCCGCAGCAGGAAGAGGCCAATGGGAAGCAGATCCTGCAGGGGCCACAGGGCTTGGGCTCAGGGCAAGGTCCTGCCCTGCACACCTGGCTCAGGTGTGAGCCTGCCCCGGGAAGGGAGCGGGACATTCCCATCCCCACGGATCAGGGCTGGGAGCAGCGCTGGGAGCAGGGACATGGAAATACTGGGAGCGACTGGGACCACACTGGGGGGTGAATGATCCCCCCCTACACCTTTGCAGGCTGCCCTGCAATCTGAGAAATGCTTGCTCGGCCTCGGCCTTGGCCAGCAGCCCCCGGGCTCAGCTGCTCTGAGCTCAGCCGCTGCCGGTTCCCGCAGCCCACCCAGGGCCGCCCTGCCCGTGCCGGGGCTGTGCCAGTGCTCCCCGCACCCACGGGGGCTTCCAAGTGCCGGGCTGGTCTGACAAAAAACACACCCTGGCCCCGAAAGAACCAAACTGAATGTCCCACTGCCAGGGCCCTGTCCTTGCTGTCACCCGCTGGGGCTGGGCACCCACAGAGCTCTGGGCTTGCATTTCCAGCTGCTGTGCGGCCAAAAGCCAGGGACATGGAGCTGCTCGAATGCACAAAGTGGCAGAGGAGCCTCTCTGCAGGGGGAAGTGTCCCCCTGCTGTGCCAGCCCCTGGCAATGCTGGAATTCTCTGCTGCTGCTGGGCCACTCGAGGGGTCTGGCCGAGCAGGAAAGGTGACCCTGAGCCAGGAGCTTTCTTTGGCCACAGGAAGGGCTCGGCACGGAAAGACCTTCCCAGCGCTGGGCCCTGGGCCAGGAGGGATTGTGCCACCAGAGCTGTCCCTCGAGTTCTTCTAGCAGGCAGCTTTAGGACATGCAAAGTGGAGAAGCCAGAGCTGACTGTCAGCTTTCCGCAGTCCTCCAGAAGAATCCTGTGTGGGAGGCACCCTGGGAACAGGGTTTCCGTGCCAGGGGAGGGGAATTCAGAGCCCTTTCCTGCCCCATGGGCCCAGGCTCTGGCCCTTGCCCTTTGCAATGGCCCTACAGCTGCCAGAGGGGCCTTTTTGGCTCAGCGGAGAGCAGTCCTGCTGCAAGGCTGTCCTCGAGCTGCTCTGGCTGCAGCTGTGCCCAGGGAATGCTCATTCCTTGCAGGCTCAGGGGCTGTGGGTGTGCAGGTGGAGCTGCTGCAGGGGGGAACAGCTTGGCTGGGGGGCAGTTCTCTTTTTCTTGGTGTGCTTTTTCTGTTTAATGAACGTTCCCTGCCAGCTCTGGGCAGAGCTCTGTACCTGTATCTGACACTTGTCTGTGGCATTGTGGCTCAGGAGGTGGCCAAGGGGCCCTTCCCCGAGGCGTCCGCAGAGGAATCCCCATCAGCCCAGGCTGGGGGGGCAGCGGCCGCTCGGTTCCGTGGCCCGGACGCGGCTCCGGACGCTTCTTTGGGAGCGTCTCCAGGGCCGGAACGCCGGGGCTGCCGCCGCTGTGTCCCAGAGCCGGGAACGCCAGGGCTGCCCCGGGCCTGGCCCGGCCCCGCCAGCTCTGCCGGCTGCCGGCGGGGACAGCAAGGGCAGCTCTGAGCTGTGGCCACTGCGCTGCGGCCGCACAAATGCAGCGCCCACAGAGCTCCAGGGCAAGGTCCTGCCCCTGGGTCAGGGCTGGGCCGGGGCCAGCGGCACAAAATCAACTTCCAGCTCAGGCCCCGCAGCAGGGAGGAGCAGCAATTGCCGGGGGAGAGAGACTCTTGCCGAGGGCCTGCGGGGACGGGCCCCAGGGAGCGGCTTCCCGCTGCCCTTCCGAGGGCAGGCTGAGATGGGATGTGGGGCAGGAGGGGTTCCCTGGCAGGGCGCTCAGGCCTGGCACAGGCTGGCCCCAGAAGCTGCGGCTGCCCCCGGATCCCTGCAAGTGTCCCAGGCCGGCTCGGCCATTGGGGCTCCCTGCCCAGGAGGGCTGGCATGGGCTGGGCTGGGGCTGCTGAGGGCGGGATGGGCTCTGGGGGAGGCAGCTGAAGGCTGGGCAGGATGAGGCCGGGGGGACCCCGTTCCTGAGCGGGTTCTGGGATATCCCACATTCCTGAAGGGATTGCAGGGTGTGTCCCATTCCTGAGGCAGTTTTGGGATACCCCCAATGCTTAGGGAGGGGTTCTGAGAGGGGGGCTCTGGTACTTGGGAGGGGGAGCTATTGGCAGGGAGCCAGGGAGCCCATTTTGGGTAGGATGCTGCTGTTTCTGGCAATGTTTTGAGGTTCTGAATGGCCTGTGGGGCCCTGGCTCTCATTTTGGGACTTGAGGTGAGGCCATGGGCACAGCAAGGCCTGAGGAGAGGTTCCAAGCTGCCATTTTGCATGGAGGGATTGGGTGGGTGCCTCCAATAAACTCAATGCCAACCCCAATGTCTCAATGCCAGCCCCAAATGGCCTCGATCCGTCAGCCCCAAGCCCTGCCCATGGGGAGTCAGGAAGCACAGAAGGGGAATTGGTGTCCAGGAGGGATGGGATGGGATGGGATGGGATGGGATGGGATGGGATGGGATGGGATGGGATGGGATGGGATGGGATGGGATGGGAGGGGATGGGATGGGATGGGCTGGGATGGGATGGGATGGGATGGGATGGGATGGGATGGGATGGGATGGGATGGGATGGGATGGGATGGGATGGGATGGGATGGGATGGGATGGGATGGGATGGGATGGGATGGGATGGGATGGGATGGGATGGGGATGGCATCGTGGGGCTGGGATGAAATTTGGGAGGGATGGGATGGTTTGGGCACTTTGAGTTGGGCACTGCAGGGAGGGAAAGCAGGAGCCACTTTTGGGGAGGCTCCTGCTGCTTTTTGACAATTGTGGGGTCTCTAAGCGGCTTCTGGGAGGTTGCAGTGAATTTGGGGAAGGTGCCGTAAGCCCCTGCAATTTGGGGGGCTGAGGTGAAGTCCCCACATTTTGGGAGGGTGAGGGGAGCCCAAGTGGGAGGGGATCCTGGTGCTCTGCACCCCTTCAGTGGGGTGAGAAGTGGCTTGTGAGGGTTGAAAGAAAAAAAGAGGGAAAATCTCAGCCATGTTACCTCAACAAGAAAAATGAAGAAAAAAAGAAAAGGAAATTAAGAAGAAAGCAACAAGAAACAAAAAAAAAGGAAAAAGAAAGAAAGAAAAACCCTATAAATTAAGGAAGAAAGAAAGAAAATGAATGGAAGAGAGATAGAGAGTGTCTTGGTTTGAAAGACAGGTGTCAGACAGGAAAGGCAGGAGCCTCCCCTGAAGTGGAAAATGCAACCCTCTTCCCTCCGAATTATTATAGATTTGAAAATAAGGGGCTTTCAGGCAAAGATATGAGGGATAGGAATAACAGTTCTTTACTAATAAATATATATGTATAACAACACAAACAAACAGCAATAGCTGTGGCAGTCACAGCAAACAACAGCCCAAACCCAGCGCCAGCCTCGGGCACTTTCCCCTGGCTGCAGTTGCTGCGGGGCGGCTCCCGGTGAGCAGGGCGGGTGCGATGGTTCCCCCGCGGCTGCAGGGGGCGCTCCGCAGCGAGCTCGGGCAGCACCGGGAATGGCGGCGCGGGGTCCCGGGCAGGGATGGATGAGAAAACCTCACAAAACCCCTGGGCGTCTGGCTGGATCCTCAGGAACAGCAGGCTGGAACAGCAGGGGCGAGCGCAGATCTCGGGTGGCAGTGAGAGGTATCGAACTGCGGAGCTGTGGCAGGGAAACCCGGCAGGTCTCTCAGTCGGCAGAGCGCAGGAGCTCCGTTTCCAGACGGGACAAGGAGGAGAGCAGGCTTAGGGATCCCGGCGTTTGCCCGCAGAAAGCAAAACAGCCAAAGAAGCAGAAACCCGCAGTGGTGACCGAGACGTCCACACCAAAGCGAGGCAGCTCCCAGACTAAACCTTGAGCACCCAGGCAGCCCCCCCGGGTGTCCCAACCCCCAGGTGACAAAAGGGTGGCCAGTCCCACCCCGCCTCTGTGGCCAGGTCTTTTGTTTCTTTTAAGTATCCAGCGGTTTGTCCCCTAGCAACTAGTATGGGTAAAATTCTTTAAGAGAAAAAACAGGCTAAAATCCTAAGCCCCAACATTATCCACCCCGAATTTTTCCCATACTAACATGTTACATCAAACTTAACTTTTTTTAAACTATATACACACATGCATCACCATAATTATATACATATGTACATGCAGATATGATACAAGTACAATGCCATGGGCAGTTCACCCTAAAACAAGGTCCCCTTGTGGTACACATCGGGTCTCTCCATCCTTCTGCATCACCCACCAGGTGCAACCTGGTCCCTGAGCGAAGACAACCCCACGGATAGGTTGATCTTTGCTCGAGGCAGAATTGACCCAAACAGTTTTTCCAAGCATACCTCTCATGTGCACCACTGGAACCTTATCCCCATCTGTTGTTTGTAGCAGTTCAGATTGAGCAGGGCCTGCTCGGTTGGTAGATCCTCGGGTGTTAACTAACCAGGTGGCCTTTGCTAGATGCTGTTCCCAGTTTTTGAAAGTTCCCCTACCCAATGCTTTCAAGGTGGTTTTAAGCAACCCAATGCTTTCAAGGTGGTTTTAAGCAATCCATTACACCGCTCAACCTTCCCAGCCGCTGGTGCATGGTAAGGGATGTGGTACACCCACTCAATGCCATGTTCCCTAGCCCAGGTGTTTATAAGGCTGTTCTTGAAATGAGTCCCATTGTCAGATTCAATTCTCTCAGGGGTACCATGTCTCCACAGGACTTGCTTTTCAAGGCCCAGGATGGTGTTCCGGGCTGTAGCATGAGGCACAGGGTAGGTCTCCAACCATCCTGTGGTGGCCTCTACCATTGTGAGCACATAAAGCTTGCCTTGGCGTGTTTGAGGCAGTGTGATGTAGTCAATCTGCCAGGCCTCCCCATACTTGTATTTGGACCACCGCCCACCATACCACAGGGGTTTCACTCGCTTGGCCTGCTTGATTGCAGCGCACGTCTCACAATCATGGATCACCTGGGAGATACTGTCCATGGTTAGATCCACCCCTCGGTCTCGTGCCCACTTATAGGTGGCATCTCTGCCCTGATGACCTGAGGCATCATGGGCCCATCGAGCTAGAAACAACTCTCCTTTATGTTGCCAATCCAAGTCTATCTGGGACACCTCTATCTTTGCAGCCTGATCTACCTGTTTGTTGTTCTGATGTTCTTCATTAGCCCGGCTCTTGGGAACATGAGCATCCACATGGCGGACTCTCACGGGTAGGTTCTCTACCCGAGTGGCAATGCCTTTCCACTCATCAGCAGCCCAGATTGGTTTTCCTCTACGCTGCCAGTTGGCCTTCTTCCACCTTTCCAACCAACCCCACAGAGCATTGGCTACCATCCATGAGTCAGTGTAGAGGTAGAGATTTGGCCACTTCTCTCTTTCAGCTATGTCCAGAGCTAATTGGACAGCTTTGAGTTCAGCAAACTGGCTCGATCCACCTTCTCCCTCTGTAGCTTGTGCAACTTGCCGTGTGGGACTCCATACAGCAGCTTTCCATTTCCGGCTAGCTCCTACAATTCGGCAGGAACCATCAGTGAAGAGGGCGTATTGTCTTTCACTCTCTGGCAGCTCATTATATGGCGGGGCTTCTTCTGCACGAGTTACTTGCTCTTCCTCTTCTTCAGAAGATAACCCAAAAGTTTCACCTTCTGGCCAGTTCGTAATTATTTCTAAGATCCCAGGGCGATTTGGGTTTCCAATTCGGGCGCGCTGAGTGATGAGGGCAATCCATTTGCTCCAAGTTGCATCAGTAGCATGATGGGTGGAAGGAACCTTTCCCTTGAACATCCACCCCAGCACCGGTAGTCGAGGTGCCAGGAGGAGTTGTGCCTCTGTGCCAATTACTTCTGAGGCAGCTTGGACTCCTTCGTAGGCGGCCAAGATCTCCTTCTCTGTGGGAGTGTAATTGGCTTCGGACCCTCTGTAGCTCCGGCTCCAGAATCCCAGTGGTCGGCCACGAGTCTCACCAGGCACCTTCTGCCAAAGGCTCCAGGACAGACCATTGTTCCCGGCTGCAGAGTAGAGCACGTTCTTCACCTCTAGTCCTGTCCTGACTGGGCCAAGGGCTACTGCGTGAGCGATTTCCTGCTTGATCTGGGTGAAGGCTTGCTGCTGTTCAGGGCCCCAGTGGAAATCGTTCTTCTTGCGGGTGACCAGGTAGAGAGGACTCACGATCTGGCTGTATTCAGGAATGTGCATTCTCCAGAAACCTATGGTGCCTAGGAAAGCTTGTGTTTCCTTCTTGTTAGTCGGCGGAGACATAGCAGTGATCTTATTGATAACCTCAGTGGGAATCTGACGCCGTCCATCTTGCCATCTCACTCCCAGGAACTGGATCTCTCGAGCAGGTCCCTTGACTTTGCTCTTCTTGATGGCAAAACCGGCTTCCAGGAGAATCTGGATGATTTTCTCTCCTTTCTCGAACACTTCTGCTGCGGTGTTTCCCCACACAATGATGTCATCAATGTACTGCAGATGTTCTGGAGCCTCACCCTTTTCCAGTGCAGTCTGGATCAGTCCGTGGCAGATGGTGGGACTGTGCTTCCACCCCTGGGGCAGTCTGTTCCAGGTGTACTGCACACCCCTCCAGGTGAAGGCAAACTGAGGCCTGCACTCTGGTGCCAAAGGAATGGAGAAAAATGCATTAGCAATGTCAATAGTGGCATACCACTTCGCTGCTTTGGACTCCAGCTCGTACTGGAGTTCCAACATGTCCGGCACAGCAGCACTCAGTGGTGGAGTCACTTCATTCAAGGCACGATAGTCCACAGTCAATCTCCATTCCCCGTCAGATTTGCGCACAGGCCAGATGGGGCTGTTGAAGGGTGAGTGGGTCTTGCTGACCACCCCTTGGCTCTCCAGCTCACGGATCATCTTGTGGATGGGGATCACAGCATCTCGATTTGTCCGATACTGCCGGCGATGCACAGTCGAGGTGGCAATTGGCACTTGTTGCTCTTCCACTTTCAGAAGCCCAACTGCAGAGGGATTCTCAGATAGTCCAGGCAGGGTGCTCAGTTGCTTAATGCCCTCTGCCTCCACAGCAGCTATTCCAAATGCCCACTTGAGCCCTTTTGGGTCTTTGTAATAGCCATTCCGGAGAAAATCTATGCCCAGAATACACGGGGCCTCTGGGCCAGTCACAATCGGATGCTTTTGCCACTCCTTCCCAGTCAGGCTCACCTCAGCTTCTAACAAGGTCAAATCCTGTGATCCCCCAGTCACCCCAGCAATAGAAACGGGTTCTGCCCCCACATGTCCCGATGGCATTAAAGTACATTGTGCACCAGTATCAACCAAGGCTTCATATTTCTGTGGCTCTGATGTGCCAGGCCATTGAATCCACACTGTCCAAAAAACCCGATTCTCCCGTGCCTCTTCCTGGCCAGAGGCAGGGCCCCTCTAGCACTGGTTATCATTTCCTCCCTGGGCATACATGCTTGAGGTTCCTTCAAGGGGATCTGACATATCATCCTCCCTTTTGTAATACCTGGCAGCTTGGTCACGGGAGGCTGAGGCTACTTTCACCCTAGCAGAGCCCCCTCGGTTAGCGTCTCTCTCCTTGAGTTCACGCACCCGTGCTGCCAGGACAGAAGTGGGTTTCCTATCCCACCTGCTCATGTCTTCTCCATGGTCGCACAGGAAAAACCAGAGCTCATCTCGTGATGGGTACCCTCTCTCTCTAGCTGGGGGAGGTCGGGCTCTGATTTGGGGCCGTGTGACTCGCACTGGTGCCACATTGATCCTTCTCAACTCTTCCCTCACCCCCCTGATCTCCTCTTTGAACTCCTCTTTGAGCTCCTTAACCACAGCAGAGACCTGAGCTTTCAGCGGGCCATTGACCATACTCTCATAATTTCTGAGCTTGTTAGCGACAGAACCCACTGTTTCTCGATTGTCCTCGGCATTAATGGTTGCAATGAAGGTGGTGTATTGGGATGGCCCCAGCTTTGCCAGGTTCCACAACATCTGCGCTGTGCACCTGACCTTGTCGGGGTCATTATCATACTGTCCATCCCTCCCAAAGAGTACTTCTAATACTGCCACCTCTCTTAGCTGCTGGATCCCTTCCTCAAGTGTCTTCCACTGCATTCTATGGTGGTACTCCTGCATTCTCTCTTTGTTGACAAACCTCTCTCTCACACTCATTATAAGCCGCTCCCACAGAGAAAGGGGCCCTGGCTCCCTCACAAATATCTGATCCACACCTGGGTCCTGGGTCAAAGATCCCAAATACCTTGCCTCACCACTATCCAGCTGCACACCTGTACCCATGAGGTCCCAAACCCGAAGTAACCAGGTTGTAAAAGCCTCACGTCCCCTCCGCACGATGTCTTTTCGCATATTACGGAGACTGTCATATGACAGGGACTCAGTGATGATTTCAGGCTCTGGCTCCCCTGCTGGTTGCGAGGGCTCTGGTTCCCCATCATCATTAACTGGGCGCACTGATTTGGCCTTGTATTTCCTCCTCTGCACAGGGGCAACTGCTGCTGGCTGGGATTGCCCTTGTGATTCAGCTGGAGCCTGGACAGTTGTAACATCCGCAGGTTCCACTGCTTCACCATCAGACTCTCCCTCACTGGGGCAGGGAGAGGGCTTTCCACTAGCTGGGGAGGTGTATTCCCTCAGCACCTGGCGTATCTTCTCTTCTATCACCCCCATCCAATCTGGGTGGTTCATTTCTGAGGTGGGCTGTTGGGCAGTATCAGGCTGTGGGACAGGATTTCTAGTCTCTGGGGCAGGATCTCTAGTCTCTGGGGCCCTGTCAGGCTCTGGGGCAGGATCTCTAGTCTCTGCAGCCCTGTCAGGCTCTGGGACAGGATCTCTAGTCTCTGCGGCAGGGTCTCTTGTCTCTGGGACAGGATCTCTAGTGTCTGGGGCCCTGTCAGGTTCTGTGGCAGCATCCCTAGCCCCCGGGGTAGGTATCAGGGTGGCTATCCAAGTCAATCTCCCCTTATCTCTGAGCGCTAAGTAGAATAGGCCTATCAGCAACACCACCCACTGTACAATATCATTAGCATTTAGGGAAGATGTGAATCCTTCAAAAACGGGTGGAGTGGACCCAAAGAGATGGGTTAAGGGTTGGGAGAAAGATTCCCCTGGTGTCATCTCCTCACAGTAGGTCCCATTATTAAAGTAACCCCAAAAGCATACAGTTAGCGTGTGATAGCCCTGTATCCATGTGCTCACATTCCGGAGGAAGTTAAAAACCCACGAATTCCTCACCTTATCGACCCATAGGGCAAACTGGATAACAGCAACAGTGGCCTTAGTCAGAGGACCCATGTTTAGAAAAGGAGCTGCAAAAGGGAGAAATACAGCCACGACCACCTGCCACCCGAACCAGGGCAAACTGGACCACATAGTGCTGCCTAGCAAGGTTTCTATATTCAGCACACAGAACTGAGTTATCCAAGAACTGTTATTCCTTTTCCAGCCCTTTCTCTCAATGCCCTCAGGCCCCACGTTGGGCGCCAAGATCTGTCTTGGTTTGAAAGACAGGTGTCAGACAGGAAAGGCAGGAGCCTCCCCTGAAGTGGAAAATGCAACCCCCTTCCCTCCGAATTATTATAGATTTGAAAATAAGGGGCTTTCAGGCAAAGATATGAGGGATAGGAATAACAGTTCTTTACTAATAAATATATATGTATAACAACACAAACAAACAGCAATAGCTGTGGCAGTCACAGCAAACAACAGCCCAAACCCAGCGCCGGCCTCGGGCACTTTCCCCTGGCTGCAGTTCCTGCGGGGCGGCTCCCGCTGAGCAGGGCGGGTGCGATGGTTCCCCCGCGGCTGCAGGGGGCGCTCCGCAGTGAGCTCGGGAGCACCGGGAATGGCGGAGCGGGGTCCCGGGAAGGGATGTATGAGAAAACCTCACAAAACTCTTGGGCGTCCGGCCGGATCCTCAGGAACAGCAGGCTGGAACGGCAGGGGCGAGCGCAGATCTCGGGTGGCAGTGAGAGGTATCAAACTGCGGAGCTGTGGCAGGAAAACCCGGCAGGTCTCTCAGTCGGCAGAGCGCAGGAGCTCCGTTTCCAGACGGGACAAGGAGGAGAGCAGGCTTAGAAATCCCGGCGTTTGCCCGCAGAAAGCAGAACAGCCAAAGAAGCAGAAACCCGCAGTGGTGACCGAGACGTTCACACCGAAGGGAGGCAGCTCCCAGACCAAACCTTGAGCACCCAGGCAGCCCCCCCGGGTGTCCCAACCCCCAGGTGACAAAAGGGTGGCCAGTCCCACCCCGCCTCTGTGGCCAGGTCTTTTGTTTCTTTTAAGGATCCAGCGGTTTGTCCCCTAGCAACTAGTATGGGTAAAATTCTTTAAGAGAAAAACCAGGCTAAAATCCTAAACCCCAACAGAGAGAAAGCAGCAATATAAGGAAAGAAAGGAAAAAAGAAAAGGAAAAAATAATGACGGAAGTACGATGGAAGGAAGGAAGGAAGGAAGGAAGGAAGGAAGGAAGGAAGGAAGGAAGGAAGGAAGGAAGGAAGGAAGGAAGGAAAGGAAGGAAGGAAGGAAGGAAGGAAGGAAGGAAGGAAGGAAGGAAGGAAGGAAGGAAGGAAGGAAGGAAGGAAGGAAGGAAGGAAGGAAGGAAGGAAGGAAGGAAGGAAGGAAGGAAGGAAGGAAGGAAGGAAGGAAGGAAGGAGTGAAAACAATTTAAGTACTGAATGAAACAAAAGAAAGGTAAATAACTGAGTTCTCTTTTTAAAATTATCAATTACCTCTGAATCCAAAGTTGCAGAAGATTTTTCTCTACACATTTAGGTTTTGTTTTTATCTTTCATACTTCTTCTGGTTCTTTTCTTTTTTATTTTCCTTTTTTTGTTTAATAGATAACACCTCCTAGGAAAGGAATGCACAGCAAAATGAGAGCCATTTCTGACAGGCAATGAAAGTGTCGGCTCCTCGTCTGTTTCCTTTTGTCTGGATGCCTCATCTCTGCGGCACAGGGGGAACAGCAGTGCTGGGAGACAGCAGTGGGCTCAGGAGCATCCCGCTCTGGCAGCTGCTGAGGAGGTGGCACATGTCCTGCTCTCCTGCTGCCCTGCAAAGCACAGAATCCATGGGGAAGTTTAGGCCCAGCTCTGGGCACACCCAGCATGGCCTGGGCACATGAACGGGGGCCAAAGCAGGTGGGATCCTTCTCCAGCTGACTCGTGCTTTCTGCTTTCTCTCCCCAGAGTGCCAGGATGTTATTAAGAGGTGCTTGTCCATGCAGCCCTTGGACAGGCCGTCCTTGGAAGAGCTCTCCAGTGATCCTTGGCTGCAGGGTGTTCATCTGCCCTAGAAGATGGGAGAGATCCACGGGCACAGTGTGATCCAGGGGCCTGGCAGGTACCAGCCCCACACATCTCCTGGCAATCAGTGGCAAAGCAGCCCAGAGTTTTTTGTCCTGCCTGTAGCTCTGAGCAGGGATCATCAGAAGGGAACACGCAGCTCTTGGGCTGCAGCTGAGCTGGAGCTGAGCTGCTCTGGCAAGCACTGGTGGCCACCATCCCCGCTGGTTTTGCTTCCCTGCTTCATTGATGGCTGGGGCCCTGGGCAGAGCCCTGACAGCCTGGTCTGGCCCCCAGGGAAGGAGAAGGAGCCCCTGGAGAAGCTGTGCCAGGTGGGGCTGCTGCTGCTGGAGACACCAAGGACGACCTCAAGGATGACAACCTCTTCCTCGAGCTGGCCAGCGGCAGCTGGAGATGATGGACTTTGATTCTGGCACCTTCTTCAAAGCCACGCTCCATGCCCAATGTGCAGGTGAGGCCACAGGCAGGGGGATGCTCCCAGATCTGGGCATGGCACGGCCTGGCCGGGCACCAAAGGTTCCCCCTTTGCTGGGGCGGCTGCAGCGAATTCTTCAGGCGGCTGCCAAGCTGCTTTTGGGCTCTGGGCAGCTGCTGAGGAGGTGGCTGTGCCATGGCTGGCTGCAGGCTGGGCACATGTCCCGCCCTCCTGCTCTGCTCCCAAAGGCAGCAATGCTGGCAGCTTTGGGCCCAGCTCTGAGCACGGCCAGCACGGCCTGGGCACTGCGGGCGGCTGGGACAAGGGGACAGGAGGCTTCAGCTGCCGGGCGGTTTCTGCTTTCTCTCCTTGCAGCCGGGCCCTGCGCATGCTGAGGCTGCTCTGGGCTCTGCCAGGGCTCTGCTGGGGCTCAGCCCCGGGCACGGCTGGGCCCGCTCTGCCCTCACAGGGCTCTGACAGCTTTGCAGCAGACGAGCCCCTTGCGAGCACAGCGACGGAGCTTTCTGCTTGTGCAGGGGAGTGAGACTGGTGCAGGCCAAGAGATTGCAGTCAGGGACACACATCCCACTGGCAAGAGCCCAAACGCTCCACAGTCCCAGCTGAACGCCTGGATCTCCACAGGATGTTCTGTCTGTCCCACTCTTCATTCCTTTTGGGCCTGAATTGTGCCATTGCACTTTCTTCCTGCTCTGGAAGTGCCACGAGGGGGCCAAACCTGGCGAGTGGGCCGTGTTCCTGAGGCACTGCAGGCTGGAGCTGATGGATGAGGAATTGCCATTCTCCACTGCCAAACCAGAGCAAAAAGCCCCAAGTGGGACTTTGCTTCTTTAAGAAGCCCCTGACAATTTCCAAGGGAATGTGCAGCTCATTCCCAGGGTGAGAAGGAAGGGCACTTTCTCAATGAGTTGGGGCGGAACAGAGTTCAGATTGCCAGTCCTGCTCAGAGCTGGCAGGGCACAAAGCAATTTCCTGTTGCTTCAACCACAGTTTAAAACAACGACAGAGGAAACAAACCCCAAAATCTTTTAAAAAAAGGCTGCTGAGGTCAGTAAGATGGACCAATGCAATCAGCACATTTACAAAGTAAATAACTAAGTTCTCTTCTTCAAAAGATCAGTTACCTCTTTATCCAAAGTTACAGAAGATTTCTTACTGCACACTTGGGTTTTGTTTTTATCTTTCACATTTTACCAAGATTTTCTTCTTTACTTTTCATTTTTGCTTCTTAAAAATGGGGACATGCCCTAAAAAGGAATGTCCTTTGCACCTGATTCCCATGTGGAGCAGCTCCCTTCCTGCTGGCTGAGCTGCTCAGGCAGAGCCCAGAAGCTCCTGGCCCCTGCAGGGCTGAGGCTTTTCCCCGTTGCTGTGCAGCTCCAAGGGCAGAGAAAGGAGGGTCTCGACCCCTTGATCTGTGCCAGTTCCACAGCCCTGGGCAGCAGCCACCGAGCCCCGGAGGCACAGAGGGCACAGCAAGAGGCACAAAAGCAGTCAAGTGCAGAGACTGGGAAGGGCGAGAGCTGGCAGCAGGAGCAGCTGCTTCATTGCACTCTTGGAGAAAGCTCTTGGCTGTTTCAAAGTGCTGAGAGGCGTGAAGGGCAGACAGGAGGTCACACTAAACAATGCTCCTGTTTTCACACCCTCCCCTCTGCGTGTCCCAGAAGGAATTGCATGAAGTGTGTTCTTCTCTCCTGGTCGTTTCATTCAGCATGAGCAGCGTAGCACCAGGAGCTGGAGGAGCTGAAGCCTTAGGCCACAAGAGCTGAGCAAGAGGAGACTTTTTGACCAAAGTAATGCTGGTACCATGGGCCTGGCTGAATGCAGCAGACAGAATCCTGGAATTATCGAATCCTTCCTGTGTGAAAAGACCTCTGAACTCATCAAGTCCAACCATTAACCCAGCACAGTCAAGCCCAGCACTAAACCACATCCCTGAAGTGCCAAGGCCTGAACAAGAGGCCTGACTGAGGCCTGAACAACAGGCCCTGAGCCAAAGGTGACCTCTGGATGAACCTTCCAGCCAAAGCTTATCTTTGTATCTGCTCATTACTGAAATATGCATGATCATTAGCGCTGTGATAGATGTATCCACTCATTAGTAAAACATGTATTGACCTTTCTGTGTTTAGAAGCCAGACAAGACCATGAAATCTGACCTCTGGCCTTGTTTGGGGCTGTATGGTCCAAGTCAACTGCCTTGGTTCCTGCTTGAGCCCTGGCCAGGCTTAGGAGGGCCCCAAGAGGAGGATGAAACCAGATGTTCCCGCACTAGAAGTGCTGTCAGTTTGTTTATTCAGCACTGTCAAAGCTGGGCCCTCTCCCAGCGGGGTTGGAGCCTCAGCTGTGGGTGAAGGCCGCTGCAGGAATTCCCCGTGTCCGGGAGTGGCTCCAGTCCTTGGCTGGGACAGCTTCCCCCAGCTGATGTGTGGCTCTGGGGGATGGGAAAGTCTGAGGGGAACTGCTGCTGGATCTTGGTTAATCACTGGAGACAATCTTTGGCACTGATGACTGGGGGCATTGCTGAGCCAAAGTGTCTTGAGGCATTAATGGGTTCCACTGTGGTCTATGCCCAACACAGGCTCCTCATGGACTCCTTGGAGGAGAGAATTGGAGGCCAGGATTGCACTAAAACCTCTCAGAGACTCAGTGTGGGAAGGACAATGGAAAGAACCTTAAAAAAACTGCAGTACCCTGAAGCATTAATGAGCCCCACTGAGTGCTGTTACTGACAAAGGCTCTCAGGGACTCATTACAGCAGATAATTGGGGGCCAGGATTGCACAAAGCTCTCAGAGGCTTCCAGGCAAAAGCCAAAGTCCTTTGAAAAAGCTGCAGTCCCTGGGAGCATTGAGGAGCCCCCCAGGGCCATTCCTGAGCAAGGCTCCCCAGGGACTCGTTGCAGCAGATCCCTGAGGCCAGGAGTGCAGGGAGGCAAAGGCTCTGTGCAGGCAGCTCAGGTGCTGAGCAAAGCCTGGGCTGGCTGGGGGCAGCAGAAAGGCCAAGGCCTGAGCCCCAGCCCCGGGGAAGGCAGATCCTGTCCCTCACCTGAGCCCTGCTCAGGGCTCTGCTGGGGGCACTGGGATGTGGGGGGATGCTGAGGGCAGGACAAGGGGCTGACAGTGCCCAGCCTTGCTGGGGCTGTGCCAGGAGGCCCCAGGGCCTCAGCACAAGGTGTCTCCTCACAGCCCTCGGTGGCACTGACGCTGCTGTACCCCAGGGCACCAAGACTTGGCTTCTCTTTGCCCCCACCTGGCATCC
>JAMPIT010000664.1:0-31021 GCA_026261815.1 Monarcha castaneiventris obscurior | reverse complement strand
CCCCTCAAAATTCCTCCCCCCATTCCCAATTTTTCTCCTTCCAAACCCCCCGAACCCCCTCCCCAATTCCTCTTTCCCCTGAACCCCCCCCCCCCCAATTCCCGACCCCCCCCAACGCTGGGACCCCTCCCCAATCCCTCCCTGGACCCTCAATTCCCCCCTGGACCCCCCAAATTCCATTTCCCTCCCCAATTCCTCCCCCCATTCCCAATTTCTCTCCTTCCCAATCCCCTGGACCCACCCAACTCCTCCTTCCATTAAACCCCCTCCCCAATTCCTCTTCCCCCTGGACGCCCCCCCCCCAACTCCCTGACCCCCCCACCCCCCCGGGCCCCCTCCCCGGCCCCCCCAGCCCCCCACTCACGGTGCAGGTGACGGATTTGGCCGTTCCCGTCTCCCGGAATTCCAGGCGGAAGTCGTGCACCCCCCCGTAATCCTCCGTGCTGGGCACCACCGGCGAGGGGGGAGGGGGCAGCGCCGGGGGGGGGGGCTCGGCGGGGGGAGGGGGCACGGCCAGCCCCTCCCCCACCCCCCCGGGGGGCTCCGGGCTCACCTCGAGGGGGCTCAGCTCCTGGGGGGGGGAGGGGAAATGAGGGGTGGGGGGTTATGGGGAGGGGAGGATTTGGGGGGGTCTGGGGTCGTTTGGGGGGGGGGTTGGGGGTCTGGGGTCCTTTTGGGGGGTCTTTGAGACACCTGGGACCCTTTTGGGGGGTCCTGGGAATAGCTGAGATCATTTTGGGGGGTCTTGGGACATCAGGGACCCTTTTTCGGGGGCCTGGGGATGTCTGAGTCTCATTTTGGGGGGTCTTGGGATATTTGGGATCATTTTGGGGGGTCTTGGGATGTCTGGGACCCTTTTTGGGGGGTCTTGGGGAGTCTGGGATCATTTTGGGCAGGGTCTTCAGGTATCTGAGATCATTTTGGAGGAATCTTGGGATGTCTGGGATTGTTTTTGGGGGGTCTTGGGGCACTTGGGGTCATTTTGGGGGCGTCTTAGGATATTTGAGATCATTTTGGGGGGTCTTGGGGTGTCTGGCACCCTTTTTGGGGGGTCTTGGGGTATCTGGGTCTCATTTTGGGGGGGTCTTGGGGCACTTGGGATCATTTTTGGGGGGGTTGGGGTATCTGGAGATCATTTGAGGGAGTCTTGGGACACTTGGGATAATTTTGGGGGGTTCTTGGGGTATCTGTGCCTTATTTTGCAGGGGTCTTGGGATATCTGGGATCATTTTTGGGGTGGGTTGGGGCACCTGGGATCATTTTGGGGGGGTCTTGGAATATTTGGGATAATTTTGGCGGGTCTTGGGCCACCTCAGTGCCATTTTTGGGGGGTCTTGGGGTATCTGGATCTCATTTTGGGGGGGTCTTGGGGCACCTGGAATAATTTTGGGGAGGCCTGGGAATATCTGAGATCATTTTGGGGGGTCTTGGGGCACTTGGGACCCTTTTGGGGGGGTCTGGAGATCCTTTTGGGGGGCGTCTTGGGGCACTTGGAATAATTTCGGGGGGGCCTTGGGATTATTTGGGATCATTTTGGAAAGGTCTTGGGACGTCTGGGATCATTTTTGGGGAGGGTCTTGAAATATTTGGGATCATTTTGTGGGAGTCTTGGGACATTTGGGATCATTTTGGCGGGTCTTGGGATATCTGAGATCATTTTTGGGGGGTCTTGGGGTGTCTGGGACCCTTTTTGGGGGGTCTTGGGGTATCTGGATCTCATTTTGGGGGGGTCTTGGGGCACTTGGGATCATTTTAGGGGGGTCTTGGAGTGTCTGAGATCATTTTGGGGGGGTTTTAGAACACTTGGGATTATTTTGGGGAGGTCTCAGAATATCTAAGAGCATTTTGGGGGGGGTCTTGGGACATCTGGGACCCTTTTTGGGTGGTCTTGGAATATCTGAGTCTCATTTTGGGGGGGTCGCAAGGACACTTGGGATCATTTTGGGATGAAAAATGCAATTTTTAGGGAGTCTCAGGACATCCAAATCCAATTTTGGGGTGGGAAATGCCATTTTTGGGGGATCTCAGAACACCTGAATCCAATTTTGAGCCAGAAAATCCCATTTTTGAGTAATCTCAGAACACCTGAATCCAATTTTGGGGTGGAAAATCCCATTTTGGGGTTTTCAAGACACCAAGGCCCAATTTTGGGGTAGAAAGTCCTATTTTCAGCAACTCTCAGAACATCTAAACCCCATTTTTGCAAAAATTCCTCACACATCTCCCTCTTTCTTTGAACTTTTCATTATTTTTTAAACAACCTACCCCATTTTCCAAAAAAATTTTCCCATTTTTGGGTGGTTTTACCCCACTTTTGCTCACCCATTCCAGCGGATTCTCCGGGAAGGAACTGATGTTATCAGGGAGCCTGAGATTGGGGGGGGGGAGATCAAATTCAGAGGTCAAAGGTCACCGGTCCCCACCCCCAAAATCCCCCAAAACCACCCAAAATTCTCACATTTTCCATAAATCCAGGAATCCTTCACCCTCCAAGAGCGGCTGCAAATCTTCGGCCATGATTGAGGGGGGGGCTGGGGGGGGGGTCGCGGTGGGGGAGGGGCTGCCCAGACCCCTGTGGGGGGGAGGGGTTAAACCTGAGGGGACCCCCCCCTTTTTTGGGGGAGAATCCCCTTTTTTGGGGATTTTTTTGGGATTTTTTGGGGTGGGGGGCGTCCAGAATTTGGAGTTATTTTGAGGGAGGGGTCTAAGGATATTCGTGACCCCTTTTTTGGGGGAGGGGGTCCCCCGAATCCCCTTTTTAAAGGGGGGGGTCCTTGAAGGGTCCCCCCCAAATTTTGCAAAGGGGCGGAGCCCCCAAGCCCCGCCCCTTTTCCTTAAGCCACGCCCCCTCCCAGCCCCCCCAATTTTTTCCCCCTGAAAAACAAAACAAACCCAAACCCGCCCGATTTGGGCCAAATTCGGGGGGGATTTTAAGGGACCCCCCCATCAGGACCCCCCCCCCAAATTGTGGGGACCCCAAACCCACCCAAACCTCCCTCCCCCCCCCCTTTTCCCTCAGGGGAACCCCCCCACCCCCTCCCCAATTAACAGGACCCCTCCCCCCCTTAATTTGGGGACCCTCCCCCATTCCCCAAACCCCATTTTTGGGGCCCCCCCTCACGATGAGGACCCTCCCTCATTGAACCCCACAGGGCTAAAGGAGACCCCCCGGAACCCCCGATCCTATCGGAGACCCCCAATGCCCCCTCAGGACCCCCAATGTCCCCTCGGGACCCCCGGGACCCCCCAAAATCCCCTCAGGACCCCCCAAAATCCCCTC
Source organism: Monarcha castaneiventris obscurior (assembly GCA_026261815.1). NCBI lineage: Eukaryota > Metazoa > Chordata > Aves > Passeriformes > Monarchidae > Monarcha > Monarcha castaneiventris. The sequence continues at coordinate 27,741 of JAMPIT010000664.1, read as the reverse complement.
AGGACCCCCCCGCTACCTCCGGCCGCTCCCGCGCCTCACGCGTTGGGGAATCCCCGCTCCCGGCGTGCCCCGCGCAGAAAGGGGCGGGGCCAGGGGCGGGGCTTGAAGCCGCGGCGCCATCTTGGGTGAGGGCAGGGAGTGAATGGGAGCTAATGGCGGGCGCCATCTTGGGTGAGGGCATGGAGTGAATGGGAGTTAATGGCGGGCGCCATCTTGGGTGAGGGCAAAGGGGCGGGGTTTAAGTGGGCGACGCCATTTTGAGTGAGGGCAAAAAAGGGGGCGGGGCTTAAGGGTGAGGCGCCATTTTGAATTAGGGCAAAAGGGGGCGGCGCCATTTTGGGTGAGGGCAAAAAAGGGGGCGGAGCTACGGACAGGAGGCCCCGCCCCCTCCCGGCCGCCCTTTGAACTGGGGGGGAGGGGGCGGGGGTCGATCATTAATTAACAGGGACCCCTCCCCCTCCCTCCCCCCCCTCACAGGGGACTTCGCTCCCCCCGAACCCCCCCCACCCCCAAAGCTGCCCCTGCGTTTCACCAGGTACGGAGCGGGGCCGGATTTTGGGACCCCCGACCCCCCCCGGGACCCCTAAAATCCCCCCCAAATCCCCACTGAGACCCCCCCCAAAAACCCACTTTTGACACCAGGGTCTCCCCCTGACCCCCTGTTGACGCTTGACCTTTGCATCCCCTCCCCCTTCCTCAGAATCCTGGGTCCCCCCTGACACCCCTGGGACCCCCCCAATCCCCTAGGACCCCCTCCCCAATTCCCTGCGACCCCCTCTGACCCCCCCCCCCATCGGGTCTCTTTTCTTTTCCCAGGCTCCTGCTCACCATCCCAGCCATCGGGGACCCCCCCCAAAACTCCTGCGACCCCCCCGTGACCCCCCCCGGCCTTGTGGGACCCCCTGCGACCCCTCCCAATCCTCCCGTGAGCCCTTCCCCCGTGTCCCCCCAACCCCGTTAGCCCCCGACCCCCTTTCCCCGTGCCCCCCCGGTGTCCCTCCGGTCCCCCCCGTGTCCCCCCGGTGTCCCCCGGTGACCCCCGACCCCCTTTCCTCGTGTCCCCCGCTATCCCCCGGTGCCCACCGGTGTCCCCCCCGTGTCCCTCCGGTCCCCCGGTGTCCTCCCGGTATCCCCCGGTCTCCCCCCGTGCTCCCCCGTGTCCCCCCCGGTGTCCGCTGGTGACCCCCTGACCCCCTTTCCCCGTGCCCCCCCGGTGTCCCCCAGTGTCCCCCGGTGCCCCCCGGTGCCCCCACCCTGTCCTCCAGTGCCCCTCGGTGCCCCCCCCCGGTGTCCCGGTGTCCCCCCACGGTGGCAGCTCCGTCCCCGTTCCCACCGGGAGCGTTCCTGTGACCCCCTGAGCGTTGTCCCCCGTATCCCCCCCGGTGTCCCCTCGGTGTCCCTCGGTGCCCCCGGTGCCCGGACGCGTTCCTGTGACCCCCCCCGCATTCCCCCGGTATCACCCCTGCGTCCCCCCGTGTCCCCCCCGGTGTCCCGGTGTCCCCCCGCGGTGACAGCGCCTTCCCCGTTCCCACCGGGAGCGTTCCTGTGACCCCCCCGAGCGTTGTCCCCGGTGTCCCTCGGTGTCCCCCCCCGTGTCCTCTGGTGACCTCCTGACCCCCTTTCGCCGTGTCCCCCGGTGCCCCACGGTGTCCTCCCGGAGCCCGGGAGCGCTCCCGTGACCCCCTGATTGTTGTCCCCGGTGTTCCCCGGTGTCCTCTGTGACCCCCTGACCCCCTTTCCCCGTGTCCCCTCAGGGTCCCCCCACGGTGTCAGCGCCGTCCCCGTTCCCGTCGGGAGCGCTCCTGTGACCCCCCGAGCGTTGTCCCCGGTATCCACCCCGGTATCCCGCGGCGTCCCGGTGTCCTCCCGGTGCTCGGGAGCGCTCCTGTGACCCCCCGAGCGTTGTCCCCGGTATCCACCCCGGTATCCCGCGGCGTCCCGGTGTCCTCCCGGTGCTCGGGAGCGCTCCTGTGACCCCCCGAGCGTTGTCCCCGGTATCCACCCCGGTATCCCGCGGCGTCCCGGTGTCCTCCCGGTGCTCGGGAGCGCTCCTGTGAACCCCTGAGCGTTGTCCCCGGTATCCCCCCGTGTCCCCCCAGTTCCCCCCGGACCCCTCCCGGTGCCCCCCGGTGTTCCCGGTCCCCCCCGGTATCCGGGCCCCCCCACCCCCCGAAGCTGGCGCCGCGCTCCCCATTCCCACCGGGACCGTTCCTCTGACCCCCCGAGCGTTGTCCCCGTGTCCCCCCCGGCATCCCTCGGTATCTCCCAGTGCCCCTCGGTGCCTCCCCGGTGTTCCCGGTGCCCCCCCGGTGTCCGGGACCGTTCCTGTGACCCCCTGAGCATTCCCCCGCTGTCCCCCCCGTGCCTCCCGGTGCCCCCCGGTGTCCCTTGGTGTCCCGGTGCCCCCGCTCCGGTGCCAGGGAGCGTTCCTGTGAGCCCCTGACCCCCTTTCCCCGTGTCCCCCCAGTGCCCCTTGGTGCCCCCTCGATCCCCTCGGTGTTCCCGGTGTCCCCCCGGTATCCCGAATCCCCCCCGAAGCTGGCGCGGCGCTCCCCGTTCCCGCCGGGCGCGTTCCTGTGACCCCCTGAGCGTTGTCCCCGGTATCCCCCCGGACCCCCCCGGTGCCCCCTCGATCCCCCCGGTGTTCCCGGACCCCCCTCGGTGTTCCTGGTGCCCCCCGGTGTTCCCGGTGCCTCCCCGAAGCTGGCGCGGCGCTCCCCGTTCCCCACGGGCGCGTTCCTGTGACCCCCCGAGCGTTGTCCCCCCTGTGTCCCCCCGGTATCCCCCCAGTGTCCCCTGATCCCCTCGGTGTTCCCGGTGCCCCCCGGTGCCCTCCCGGTGACCCCCCGGTGTCCCAGGGTCCCTCCACGGTGTCAGCCCTGTCCCCGTTCCCGCCGGGCGCTCTCCTGTGACCCCCCGAGCGTTGTCCCCGCTATCTCCCCGTGTCCCCCCGGACCCCCCGGACCCCCCCGGACCCCCCCGGTATCCCGAACCCCCCCCCGAAGCTGGCGCGGCGCTCCCCGTTCCCCCCGGGCGCGCTCCTGTGACCCCCCGAGCGTTGTCCCCGCTATCTCCCCGTGTCCCCCCGTGTCCCCCCGGACCCCCCCCGGTATCCCGAACCCCCCCCCGAAGCTGGCGCGGCGCTCCCCGTTCCCGCCGGGCGCGCTCCCGGCGCTCGGAGCCGCCTTCCTGCAGGTGGCGCTCGTCAGCGGCTCCGTGCGCGCGCTCGGCCTCTGCCTCCCGCCGCTGGGGGGCGCCTTCGGGGCCCCGGCGCGCGCCGCCGCCTGGGTGGGATCCTGCCCCCTAGCGGCGCTGCAGCTCGGCGGTGCGTCCGGCAGGGGGCGCTGTGCGACAACGGGGGGGGTGGGAGGGGATTGGGGGGACTGGGAGGGGACTGGGAGGGAGTCAGAGGGGATTGGGACGGACTGGGAGGGGATTTGGGGCACTGGGAGGGGACTGGAGGGGACTGGGAAGGACTGGGAACGACTGGGGGGGACTGGGAGGGACTGGGAAGGGGTTTTGGGGGGATTTAGGGGCACTGGGGGGGACTGGGGGGGACTGGGAGGGACTGGGAGGGGATTGGGGGGCCCTGGGAGGGAACTGGGAGGGTATTGGGGGGACTGGGAGGGGATTTGGGGGGACTGGGAGAGACTGGGAAGGCACTGGATGGGACTGGGAGAGGGTTTTGGGGGGATTTGGGGGGATTTTGGGGCACTGGGAGGTGCTGGGCGGGACTGGGGGGCACTGGGAGTTAGTGGTAGGGACTGGGAGGGAACGAGGATGTGATTGTGGGGGACTGGGAGGGAACTGGGAGCACTGGGAGGTTCAATCAGGGGCACTGGGAGCACTGGGAGAGCACTGGGAGGAACTGGGAGGGAACGGGGAGGTGATTGTGGGGGACTGGGAGGGAACTGGGAGCACTGGGAGGTTCAATCAGGGGCACTGGGAGCACTGGGAGAGCACTGGGAGGGACTGGGAGGGCGCTGGCATTGCTCCATCTCCTCCTTGTGCCTTCCCAGTCCCTCCCAGAGCCCCAAAATCCCCCCAAAATACCCCAAAACCCCCTCCCAGTGCCCCCCTGTGTCCCCAAATCCCTCCCAATCCCCTCCCAGTCCCTCCCAGTCCCTCCTAGTTTATCCCAGTGACCCCGCTGTCCCCAGGCCCGCTGGCAGCCCTGTTCAGTGCCCCAAAATCCCCCCCAAAGCCCCCCCAATCCCCTCCCAGTGCCCCCCAGTTTATCCCAGCCCCTCCCAGTGGCTCCCAGTGGCTCCCAGTCCCTCCCAGTCCCTCCCACTGACCCCACTGTCCCCAGGCCCGCTCGCTGCCCTGCTCAGTGCCCCAAAATCTCCCCAAATCCCCCTCCAACACCCCTCCCAGTGCCTCCCATTCCCATCCCAGTCCCTCCCAGTGCCTCCCAATCCCTCCCAGTGCCCCCCCAGTCCCCCCAGTCCCCTCCCAGTGCCCCCCATCCCTCCCGTCCCCTTCCAGGCCCCGTTCCCTCGCAGTCCCTCCCAGTGCCCCCAGCCTCCCCAGTCCCGCTCGCTGCCCTAATCAGTGCCCCACAATCCCCCCCAAATACCCCCCAATCCCCTCCCAGTCCCTCCCAGTCCCCCCCAGTCCCTGCCAATCCCTCCCAGTCCCTCCCAATGCCCCAAAATCCCCCCAAATCCCCCCAAAACCCCTCCCAGTCCCTCCCAGTCCCCCCCAGTCCCTCCAGTGCCCCAAAATCCCCCCCAAAGCCCCCCAAAACCCCTCCCAGTACCTCCCAGTGACCCCACTGTCCCCAGGCCCGCCCACTGCCCGCTCAGTGCCCCAAAATCTCCCCAAATCCCCCCAAAACCCCTCCCAGTGCCCTCCCAATTCCCTCCCAGTCCCTCCCAGTCCCTCCCAATCCCTCCCAGTGCCCTCCCAGTCCCCCCAGTCCCCTCCCAGTGCCCCCCAAAACCCCTCCCAGTACCTCCCAGTGACCCCGCTGTCCCCAGGCCCGCTCGCTGCCCTGCTCAGTGCCCCAAAATCCCCTCCCAGTCCCTCCCAGTCCCTCCCAGTTTATCCCAGTGACCCCGCTGTCCCCAGGCCCGCTCGCTGCCCTGCTCAGTGCCCGTTTCGGGGCTCGGGCCGTGGCCGTGGCCGGGGGGGCGCTGGCGGGGGCGGGGCTGTTCCTGGGGGCCTTCGCCACCCGCCTGGAGCACCTCTACCTGAGCCTGGGGGGGCTGGCAGGTACTGGGGGCACTGGGAGCCACTGGGGAGGGACTGGGAGGGGACTGGGGGGCACTGGGAGGGACTGGGAGGGACTGAGGGGGGGGTTGGGGGGGATTTGGGGGGATTTTGGGGCACTGGGAGGGCACTGGGAGGGACTGGGGGGGATTGGGGGGGATTGGGGGCACTGGGGGGACTGGGAGGGCACTGGGGGAGAATTGGGGGGCACTGGGAGGGGGCTGTGGGGGAATTTTGGGGCACTGGGAGGGACTGGGGGGCACTGGGGGGGGGGTTGGGTGACCCAGAACGTGGTGGGGAGGGGGCACCTGGAAGGGAGGGGGGCAGAGAATGACCCAGAACCCCCCAAAAACCTTCCAAAAACCTTTCCACAACCCCACAAGACAACTCCAAACCCCCCAAAAACCTCCCTATAACCCCATTGGATGACCTAGAACTCCCTAAATCCTTTCTGTAGCCCCACAAAACAACCCCAAAACCCCCCAAAACTCCTCCCACAATCCCACAAAACAAGCCCAAACCCTCAAACCCCTCCCGCAACCCCACAAAACTCCCCAAAACCCTTCCCACAACCCCACAAAACAACCCCAAAACCCCACAAAACCCCCACAAAACCCCCAAAACCCCTCCCACAACTCCACAAAACAACCCCAAACCCCCCCAAACCCCTCCCACAACTCCACAAAACAACCCCAAACCCCCCCAAACCCCTCCCACAACTCCACAAAACAACCCCAAACCCCCCCGAAACCCCCCAAAACCCCCCCAAAACAACCCCAAACCCCCTTTTTCTCCCCCCTCTCCCCCGCCCGCAGGCCTGGGCTGGGCGCTGTCCTTCACTCCGGCCCTCGGGGCTGTGTCCAGCTGGTTCCCTGCTCGCCGCCCGCTGGCCACGGCCCTGGTGGTGTCCGGGGCCGCCGTGTCCGGCCTGGCTTTGGCCCCGCTGGTGCCGCTGGCCCTGGACTCGTACGGCTGGCGCGGGGCCCTGCTGCTGCTGGCCGCCGTCTCCCTTCACCTGGTGGCCGCTGCCGCCCTGCTCCGGCCACCCCGAGCTGGACCCGGAGCCCCGCGGCCACCTCGGCACCCGCTGGTGGCCACCCCGAGCTTGAATCGGCTGCTCCGGCCGCCTCACGCCAGCCCTGAACCTGAGCTGGGGTCATCTCTGACCACCCCGAGCTCGAATCGGCTTCTCCAGCCACCCCACGCCAGCCCCGGACCTGAGCTGGGGTCATCTCTGGCCACCCCGAGCTCGAATCGGCTTCTCCGGCCACCCCACGCCAGCCCTGGACCTGAGCTGGGGTCATCACTGGCCACCCCGAGCTCGAATCGGCTTCTCCGGCCGCCTCACGCCAGCCCTGGACCTGAGCTGGGGTCATCACCGGCCACCCCGAGCCTGAATCGGCTTCTCCGGCCACCCCACGCCACCCCCGAAACCCCGGGACCACCACTGACCGCTCCAAGCCTGAATCAGCTCCTCCAACCACCCCACATCACCCCACAAGCCTCAGGACCACCACAACCCGAGCCGGGGTTGCCACCAGCCTCTCCAAGCCCAACTCAGCTCCTCTGGCCACCCCACACCACCCTGGAACCCCCAGGACCACCTCAACCCTCACCGGGGTCACTCCTGACCACCCCGAGCCCCAATCAGCTCCTCCAGCCACCCCACACCACCCCTGGACCCCTGGGACCACCTCGGGCCATTCCAAGCCCAACTCAGCTCCTCCAACCACCCCACACCACCCCACAACCCCCCCCAGGGTCACCACCGACCACCCCGAGCCCAAATCAGCTTTTCTGGCCGCCCCACACCACCCCTGAACCCCTGGGTCCACCTCAACTGCCACTGGGGTCACTGCCGACTGCTCCGAGCCCGAATCAGCTCCTCCAACCACCCCACACCACCCCACAAGCCCTGGGACCCCCACTGACCACCCCAAGCCAAACTCAGCTCCTCCAACCACCCGACACCACCCTGGGAGCCCTGGGACCACCTCAACCCCCACCGGGGTCACCTCAACCCTCACCGGGGTCACTCCTGACCACCCCAAGCCCAGCTCAGCTCCTCCAACCACCCCACACCACCCCCGGACCCCTGGGACCACCTCAACCCGAGCCGGGACCACCACTGACCACTCCAGGCTCAACTCAACTCCTCCAACCACCCCACACCACCCCACAAGCCTCAGGACCACCACAACCCTCACTGGGGTCACCAACCACTCCGAATCAGCTCCTTCAACCACCCCACACCACCCTGGGACCCCTGGGACCACCTCAACCCCCACCAGGACCATCTCAACCCCCACTGGGCTCACCCCCGACCACCCCGAGCCAAACTCAGCTCCTCCAACCACCCGACACCACCCTGGGACCCCTGGGACCACCTCAACCCCCACCAGGACCACCACTGATTGCTCCAAGCCCGAATCAGCTCCTCCAACCACCCCACACCACCCTGGGACCCCCAGGACCACCTCAACCCTCACCAAGGTCACCCCAACCCCCACCGGGGTCACCTCAACCCTCACCGGGGTCACTCCTGACCACCCCAAGCCCAACTCAGCTCCTCCAACCACCCCACACCCCCCTGGGACCCCCACCGGGACCACCTCAACCCCCACCGAGGTCGCCCCCGGCCACCCCGGGCCTGCTGCGGCTCCTGTGCCACGGCCCCTTCCTGCGCTACGCCGCGGCCTTCGCCCTGCTGGACGCCGGCTACTACGTGCCCTTCGTCCACGGCGCCGGCCGAGCGCTGGAGCTGGGCTACGACGGCAACGCCGCGGCCGCGGTGCTGGCGGCCATGGCCGTGCTGGACGGCGGCGGCCGGCTGCTGGCCGGTTGGCTCGCGGCCCGGCCGGACGCGGCCTTGCTGCGGCACTTGGCGGCCTGGGCGGCCCTGGCCGGGGTGGCCGCGCTGTTGTTGCCCCTGGGGAAGGGGCTGGGGTCGCTGGCGGCCCTGGGGGCGGCCTACGGGGCCTGCGCCGGGGCCGTGGTGCCGCTGCAGTTCGCCGGAGTGGCCGAAGTGGTCGGAGGCCGCGGGGCCGGGCTGGGCATCGGCCTCATGCAGATGGTGGAGAGCGCGGGGTCACTGCTGGGGGCGCCGCTGGCCGGTACGGGGGGGTTTGGGGGGGGTTTGGGGGAGTTTGGGGGGGGTCTGGGATGTGAGGGGAGGGGGTTTTGGGCAGGTTTGGGGAGTTTTGGGGGGGTCTGGGATGTGGGGGGAAGGAGGGGGATGGAGGGGGTTTGGGGGGGTTTGGGGGGCTCTGGAATGTGAGGGGGAGGGGGTTTGGGGGGTCCTGGGGGGTTTTGGGGGGTTTTGGGGGGTCTGGAATGTGAGGGGTGGGAGGGGTTTTGGGGGATTTGGGGGCTTTGGGGGGGTCTGGAATGTGGGGGGTGGGAGGGGCTAAATGGAGGGGGGTTGGGAGGTCTGGAATGTGGGGGTTTGGGGGTGGGGGCTTTAGAATGTAGGGGGGGAGGGGGTTTGGGGGTTTTGGGGGGGTTTTGGGAGGGTCTAGAATGTAGGGGGGGATGGGTTCTGGTGGGGTTGGGCTGAAACTGGGGGCAGTTGGGGGGTCTAGAACCCAAAATGGGGGGGTTGGGTTCAATTGGGGAGGGGTTGAGTGACCTAGAACCCAAAATGGGGGATTGGGGTTAAATTGGGGGAGTCTAGAACCCAAAATGGGGGGGTTGGGTTCAATTGGGAGGGGGTTGGGTGAACTAGAACCCCAAATGGTGGGGGTGGGGTTTAAACTGGGGGCAGTTGAGGGGGGTCTAGAACCCAAAATGGGGGGTTTGGGTGACCTAGAACCCAAAATGGGGGGTTGGCTTATATTGGGGGGGGTTGGGCTACCAAGAACCCAAAACGGGGTGGGGTCAACTCTCATTTTTTGGGGTGGGGGTGGTTCCAGACCCCCCCTCAAGGCGGCCATTTTGCCAGGGTGGCTGCGGGACCTCACCGGCGACTTCAGCGCCTCCTTCCTGGCGGCCGGAGCCTTCCTCCTGGGCAGCAGCCTCCTCATCCTCACCCTGCCCCTGCCCCCGCCCCCCCCGGACCCCCCCAAGCCGCTCTAGAACCGCCCTCGTGAACCCCAAAATGCGCCCCGGCTCTGCTCCTTTGGGGGGGGGTTGGGGTGGGGAGGGTCTAGGTTACTCAGTTGTTGGGGGAGGGGTCGGTTCTGGGTCACTCATTTGGGGGGGGTCCCAATTTTGGGGGGGCAGATTTGGGGTGAGGGGTCAGTTCCAGGTCACCCATTTTGGGGTCTCCATTTTGGGGGGCAGATTTTGGGGGGAGGGGTGGTTCTAGGTCACCCAAGAGGGGGTAAATTTTGGGGTGTTGGTTCTGGGTCACTCATTTGGGGGTCCCAATTTGGAGGGGCAGATTTTGGGGTGAGGGGTCAGTTCTAGGTTACCCAAGGTGGGGCAAATTTGGGGCCAAATTTGGGGAGTTGGTTCCAGGTCGCCCATTTGGGGTCTCCATTTTTGGGGGCAGATTTGGGGTTTGGGGTCAGTTCCAGGTCACTCAATTGGGGTCCCAATTTTGGGGAGCAGATTTGGGGGGGAGGGGTCGATTCTAGGTCACCCAAGGGTGGGGGAGGGGTCGGTTCTGGGTCACCCATTTTGGGGTAGATTTGGGGTGAGGGGTCAGTTCTAGGTTACCCAAGGAGGGGGCAAATTTGGGGCCAAATTTGGGGGGTCAGTTCCAGGTCATTCATTAGGGGTCCCAATTTTGGGGGTAGATTTGGGGGCAGATTTGGGGTGAGGGGTCAGTTCTGGATCACTCAAGGGGGGGGAAATTTTGGGGGGTCAGTTCCAGGTCACCCAAGGTGGGGTCCCAATTGTGGGGGAGATTTTGGGGGTCGGTTCCAGGTCACCCATTTGGGGGAATCCCAATTTTGGGGGGTAGATTTGGGGTGAGGGGTCAGTTCCAGGTCACCCAAGGGGGGGAGAATTTGGGGGGGTCGGTTCCAGGTCACTCATTTGGGGGGGGTCCCAATTTTGGGGGGTAGATTTGGGGTGAGGGGTCGGTTCTAGGCCACCCAAGGGTGGGGGAGGGGTCGGTTCTAGGCCACCCAAGGGTGGGGGAGGGGTCAGTTCTAGACCCCCCAAGGGTGGGGGAGGGGTCAGTTCTAGACCCCCCAAGGGTGGGGGAGGGGTCGGTTCTAGGTCACCCAAGGGTGGGGGAGGGGTCGGTTCTAGACCCCCCAAGGGGGGGAGGGGTCGGTTCTAGTCACCCAAGGGTGGGGGAGGGGTCAGTTCTAGACCCCCCAAGGGTGGGGGAGGGGTCGGTTCAGGCCACCCAGGTGGGGGAGGGGTCAGTTCTAGACCCCCCAAGGGTGGGGGAGGGGTCAGTTCTAGACCCCCCAAGGGTGGGGGAGGGGTCGGTTCTAGGTCACCCAAGCGAATTCTGGGACAATTCAAGGTCACGCCCGAGCTTTTATTCCATTGGTGGCCGCCTGGGGAGGGGGCGTGGCTTCCCCGATGAGGGGGCGTGGCTTCCCCGGTGAGGGGGCGTGGTTTCGGCCAGGAGGGGGCGTGGCTAGAGGGTGGAATGCTTGGGGGGCGGGGCCCGGGCGAGTTTCTCGGGGTGGTCCGAGGCCATGAGGGAAATGTCGCGGAAGATGTCGAGGTAGGTGTCGTCACCTGGGGGGGGCGGGGACCCCGAAATTGGGAGCCCGACCCCCGAGAGGTCACCCCAAAAATCCAGGGATTTCCCCTCAAAATCCAGGGATTTCCCCAAAATCCAGATTTCCCCCCAAATCTAGGGATTTACCCTCAAAATCCAGAGTTTTTCCCCCCAAAAAATCCATGGGAACCTCCAAAATTGGGACCCCCAACCCCGTGAGATCCCCCAAAATCCAGAGATTTCCCCCAAAATCCAGGATTTCCCCAAAAAAACAGGATTTCCCCAAAATCCAGATTTTCCCCCAAAATCCAGATTTCCCCTCAAAATCCAGAGATTTTCCCCCAGAAAGTCCATGGGTACCCCCGAAATTGGGACCCTCAACCCCTTGAGGTCCCCCAAAATCCAGGGATTTCCCTCCAAGAATCCAAAGATTCCCTCCAAAATCTGAAGATTTTCCCCCAAAATCCAGGGATTTCCCCCCAAAAATCCAAAGATTCCCTCCAAAATCTGGAGATTTCCCCCAAAATCCAAGGACCCCACCCAAAACCACCCCAGGACCCCCCAAATCCATGGACCACCCCCCAAAAACCACCCCAGGACCCCCTCAGGATCCCCCCAAAGCCCCTCCAGGTCCCCCCCAAACCCCTCAGCCCCTCCCCAAAACCCTTCAGGACCCCCCAAAACCACCTCAAGACCCCCCAAATCCAGCGACCACAGCCCAAAACAACCCCAAGATCCCCTAAAAACCACCCAGCCCCCCCCAAGACCCCCCAAAACCATCCCAGGACCCCCCAAAACCCCCCAGGGCCCCCCCCCGAACCCACCGGCCTGTCCCTGGGCCACCTCCAGCTCCCGCATCTTGGCCAATCTCAACCTGGGGGGGGGTGAAAAAACGGGGTGGGGGAGGGAGTCAGGTTTGGGGTGGCGGATTTGGGGTGACCCCCACCCACCCCGCACCCCCCACCCCCAAAATGTCCCCCCCCGCCCCCCCCGGGGGTCTCACAGGGTGACGATGTCGGCGTTGGCCAAGTCCATGGCGATGCTCAGGGGGTCCTTGCCGTCGGCGTCCACGGCGTTGACGTCGGCCCCTCGCTTCAGGAACAGGCAGGCCAGGCTGGAATTGGGGGCGGGGGGCACATTTTGGGGTGGGGGGACATTTTGGGGGGGATATTTGGGGGTTTTGGGGGTTCAAGGGGATGCGGGGATTCGAGGGCGCATAGGGGAAGTTGGGGTCACCCATCCAGGCGCTGACCGGGGTGGGGCCTGCTTAGCTTCCCGTGTGGAAAATAGTGCTGGGCACCCCCCAAAGTGGGGAGGTTTTGGGGATTTTGGGGGGTCTTGTAATCCCAAAAAAAGAGAAAAGGGAATAGGGAGCCCTAAAAATGGAAGGGGGACCCCCACAAATGGAACGGGGACCCCCACAAATAAAAGAGGGAGCTTCTAAAGGTTAAAGGGATCCTGAAAGGGGAAAAGGGACACCTGAAATGGAGTAGGGACCTCCAAAAATGGAATGTGGACCCCCAAAAATGGAACTGTAGATCCCCAAAAATTGAACGGGAACGCCAAAAATGGAATAGAGATTCCCAAAAATGGAATAGGGATGCTTCAGGCCATAGGGACCCCCCAAAAATGGAATAAAGACCCTCCCCCCAAGGGAATAGGGAACCCTCAGATAGAGGAAGGACCCCCAAAAGGGAAAAGGGGGCATCCAAAATGAAATATAGACCCCCCAAAATGCATTAAGGACCCCCAAAAATGCATTAAGGACCCCCAAAAATGGAGGAGAAACCCCCTAAAGGGAATAGGGAGAGCCCAAGGCCATAGAGACCCCCACCCAAAAAGGGATTTAGGGACCGCCCCCAATTAGAAGCACCCCCAAAATGGAACAGAAACCCCATAAAAGGGAACAAGGGACCCCCCAAAAGGAAACAGACCCCCCTCAAATATCGGGGAAACCCCTCCCTTTCAATACCCCACTTAGGTCACCCATCCAGGCCCTGCCCAGGGCAGACCCTGCTTAGCTTCATCCTCATCCACCTCAGGGGTGGGCACGGCCACCATTGGCCTCAATGGGGGCTGCATTTTGGGTGTCCTTCAACTCCCCCCAATCCCCCAAATCTCTCATGGGGGATGGATTTAGGGTCTCTCCCCAATCCTCCCAAATCTCTTATAGGGGACTGGATTTAGGGTCTCCCCCAGTCCTCCCAAATCTCTCATGGGGGATGGATTTAGGGTCTCCCCCAGTCCTCCCGAATCTCTCATGGGGGATGAATTTAGGGTCTCTCCCCAATTCCCCCAAATCTCTTATAGGGGCTGGATTTAGGGTCTCTCCCTAATCCTCCCAAATCTCTTACAGGAGCTGGATTTCAGGTCTCTCACTAATCCGCCCGAATCTCTCATGGGGGTTGGATTTAGGGTCTCCCCCAGTCCTCCCAAATCCCTCAGGGGAACTGGATTTAGGGTCTCCCCCAGTCCTCCCGAATCTCTCATGGGGGTTGGATTTAGGGTCTCCCCCAATCCTCCCAAATCCCTCCCAGTCCCTTCCCGGGGGTCTCACCCGGGGTGACCCCAGCTCAGGTCACCCCTCCAGACCCTGCCCAGGGCAGACCCTGCTTAGCTTCACCCTCATCCGCCTCAGGGGTGGGCACTGCCACCATTGACCCCAACGGGGGCTGGATTTAGGGTCCCTCCCAGTGCTCCCAGTCTCTCCCAGTTGCTCCCAGTGCCCCCGGGGGTCTCACCCGGTGTGTCCCAGCATGGTGGCGTGGTGCAGCGGCCCCCGGCCGCCGCTGTCGCTCTGGTTGACGCTGGCTCCGTTCTGCAGCAGGAACTCGCAGGCCAGCAGGGAATTCTTGGGGGGGGGGAAAAAAGGGAGAGGGGAGAGGGTTAAGGGGGTGGGGAGACCCCCCCTCAAACTGGGGAGACCCCCGTCAAACTGGGGAGTCCCCTCCTAAAACTGGGGAGTCCCCTCCTAAAACTGGGGAGGTGCCTCCTAAAATTGGGGGCAACCTCCTCAAATAGGAGGGAAAAAGGGAGGCCTCAAATTGGGGGGCACCAACCTCAAATTGGGAGGGAGCCCTTCAAATTGGAGCAGCCTCCCAGTGCCCTCCCAGTTCCTCCCAGTGCCCCCCAGTCCCTCCCAGTCCCTCCCAGTCCATTCCCAGTGCCCTCCCAGTCCCTTCCAGTGGCCTCCCAGTCCCTCCCAGTGCCCCAAAATCCCCCCAAATCCCCCCAAAACCCTCTCCCAGTCCCGTCCAGTGCCTTCCCAGTGCCCTCCCAGTCCCTCCCAGTTCCCTCCCCGTCCCTCCCAGTGCCCTTCCAGTGCCCTCCCAGTCCCTCCCAGTGCTTCCAGTGCCTCCCAGTCCCTCCCAGTGCTCCCAGCACCCTCCCAGTCCCTCCCAATCCCCTCCCAGTGCCTCGCAATCCCCTCCCAGTGCCCTCCCAGTTCCTCCCATCACCCTCCCAGTGCTCCCAGTGCCCCCCAGTTCCCTCCCAGTGCTCCCAGTGCCCCCCAGTTCCCTCCCAGTCCCTCCCAGTGCTCCCCAGTCCCCCTCAGTCCATTCCCAGTGCTCCCAGCACCCTCCCAATCCCCTCCCAGTACCCTCCCAGTCCCTCCCAGCGCCCCCCAGTCCCTCCCAGTCCCCTCCCAGTCCCTCCCAGCCCTCCCAGTGCCCTCCCAGTCCATCCCAACCCCTCTCAGCTCTCTCCCAGCACCCTCCCAGTGCCCTCCCAGTGCTCCCAGCACCCTCCCAGTCCCTCCCAGTCCCCTCCCACTCCCCCCCCAGTCCCCTCAGTCCCTCCCAGTCCCTCCCAGTCCCCTCCCAGTCCCTCCCAGTGCCTCCCAGTTACCACGGCCACGGCCTCCAGCAGCGGGGTGCGGTTGCCCTCGGCGGCGTTCACCCAGCCGGGGTCGGCGCCGTGGGCCAGCGCGTCGGCCATGGCGGGCAGGCGGCGGCGCCGGGCGGCCCAGAACAGCAGGGCCCCGGGGTGCAGGCAGGGGGCGCCCTCCGGCTCTGGGGGGGATGGGGGGCGGAGCTTAGGGACACGCCCACACCGGGAAAGCCACGCCCACCTTCGCCGAGCCACGCCCACCTCGCAGAAGTTATGCGCACACAGCACTCAGAAGGCAGGGGTGAGTTATTCGTAAGCCACGCCCACCTCAAACAGGCCACGCCCACACAACACTCACGGGGCAGGGGTGAGTTATTCGTAAGCCACGCCCACCTCAAACAGGCCACGCCCACAAAACACTCACAGGGCAGGGGTGAGTTATTCGTAAGCCACGCCCACCTCACACAAGCCACGCCCACATATCAACTCAGGGCAGGGGTGAGTTATTCATAAGCCACGCCCACCTCACACAAGCCACACCCACATATTGCCCTCAAGACATGAGGTTAATTATTCATAAGCCACGCCCACCCAGCTGCAGGGCACGGAGATGAATTATTCATAAGCCACGCCCACCTTGCACAAGCCACGCCCACCTATCAACCCCCAGGGCAGGGGTGAATTATTGATAAGCCACGCCCACTGAGTGGGAGGCCACGCCCACCCAGCATCAGGGCAGGAAAAGTACTTATTCCCAAGCCACGCCCACCTCGTGTAAGCCACACCCACCCAGCACCCAGGGGGAAATTATTCATGGACCACGCCCACTGAGGGATGGAGGCCACGCCCACAAGCACACCAGGAAAATTATATTAATTATTCATGAGCCACACCCACTGGGGAGAGGCCACGCCCACCCAGAATTAGGGCGGGATGAGGAATTATTCATGAGCCACGCCCACCCCAGAGAAGCCACGCCCACCTCTCATTCCATGGTGGGAGGTGAATTATTCATGAGCCACCTCCACTTCACAAAAGCCACGCCCACCACAGCGCCCACAATCAATCCCCGCCCACAAACGCACAAGCCCCGCCCCTCTGTCAAGAAGCCACGCCCCCAGCAGCCACAGCAGCCTATCAAAACCCAGCCTTACCAAAGCCACGCCCCCTTGACCACACCCTACTTAATAGCACGAGCCCCACCCACTCGAGCCACGCCCATTTCCACTAAACCCCGCCCCTTTCCCACATAAACCCCGCCCCTTTCCCTTCCCTACCTGGGGCGGGGCCCCCGCGGGGGGCGGGGCCGGGCTGGGGGGCGGGGCCCGAGCGGGGGGCGGGGCCTTGGCGCGGGGGGCGGGGCCGGGGGGCGTGGCCTGGCACCGCCCGCAGGAATTTCTTCTCCACGTACTTGGCCCGGATCCAACTCTCGCGCTGGGCCCTGGGGGGACACCGGGGGTCTGGGGGGGTCCGGGGGGGATTTTGGGGGTGGTCCTGAGTGGTTCGGGGGGTTCCTGGGGGGTTTAGGGAATTTTGGGGAGGGTTTGGGGGGTCCTGGGCGTTCTGGGGGGATTTTGGGGGGCTCCTGGAGGGGTCTGGGGGGTTTTTGGGGGGGTTTTGGGGGGTCCGGGGGGTCCTGGGGTGTCCTGGGGGAATTTTTGGGGGGTCCTGGAGGGTTTTGGGGGATTTGGGGGTGTCTGGGGGTCCTGGAGGGGATTTGGGGGGTCCTGGGGGGGTTTTGAGGGGTCCTCTGGGGAGTCCTGCGCAGGTTTTGGGGGGTCCGGTGGGGCTTTGGGGGGGTCCTGAGTGGTTCTGGGGGGATTTTGCGGGGCTCCTGGAGGGGTCCTGGGGGGTCCCGGGGGGGTTTTGGGGGATCTGGGGGGGTCCGGGTGTTTTGGGGGGTTTTGGAGGGTCTGGGGGGTATTTGGGGCGTTCTGGAGGTGTCCTGGGGGGGTTTTGGGGTTCCTGGGTGGTCCTTGGGGGTCCTGTGGGGGTCTGGGGGGGGTTGGGAGTTCTGGAGGGGTCTGAGGGGTCTGGGGGGTCCTGTGGGGGTTTTTGGGGGGTCCTGGGGGGGTTTGGGGGGGTCCTGGGGGGTCCGGGGGGGGGTTCTGGGGGCTCCTGGCGGGGTCTGGGGGGGGTCCTGGGGGGGCTTTGTGGATCCTGGAGGGTCCTGGGGGGCTTTGGGGTGGTTCTGGGGGGTTTTGGGGGCTCCTGGGGGGATCTGGGGGGTCCTGGAGGGGCTTTGGGGATCCCTGGGGGGTTTTGGGGATTTTTAGGGGTTCTCAGGGGTCTCGGGGTGGGTCCCATTTTGGGGAGGGGTCTCAGGGGTTCCCATTTTGGGGAGGGGTCTCATAGGGAGCAGCCCAGGGGGGCTTTGGGAGGGTCCTGGGGGGTTTTGGGGGGTTTTTGGGGGTTCTGAGGGGTCTCGGGGGGGGGTCTCGGGGGTTCCCATTTTGGGGAGGGGTCTCGGGGGTTCCCATTTTGGGGAGGGGTCTCGGAGGGATTTTGGGGAGGGGTCTCGGGGGGATTTTGGGGAGGGGTCTTACCGGGAGCAGCCCGGGGGGGGTCTCTTGACCCCCATCTCCTCCACCCGCGCCTCGTAGATCCCGTTCAGGGCGCGGTTCCCCAGCTCGCACATCAGCTGCGGGCCCCAAACGTCACCCCAAAAACGCCCCAGGGACCCCAAAAACCGCCCCAGGGACCCCAAAAATACCCCCGGGACCCCAAAAACCGCCCCGGGACCCCAGGGACCCCCAAACGTCACCCCAAACACAGCCCGGACCCCAAAAACCGCCCCAGGGACCCCAAAAATCCACCCCGGGACCCCAAAAATCCACCCTGGGACCCCCAAAATCCACCCTGGGACCCCAAAATCCTCCCCGGGACCCCCAAAATCCACCCTGGGACCCCAAAAACCGCCCCAGGGACCCCCAAACGCACCCCAAAAACAGCCCGGGACCCCAAAAACCACCCCGGGACCCCAAAAACCGCCCCAGGGACCCCCAAACGTCACCCCAAAAACAGCCCGGGACCCCAAAAATCCACCCTGGGACCCCCAAACGTCACCCCAAAAACGCTCCGGGACCCCAAAATCCCCCCAGGGACCCCAAAAAACCACCCCGGGACCCCAAAAATCCACCCCGGGACCCCCAAACGTCACCCCAAAAACACCCGGGACCCCAAAAACACCCCCGGGACCCCCAAACGTCACCCCAAAAATCCACCCCGGGACCCAAAAACCCCCGGGACCCCAAAAACCTCCCCAGGGACCCCAAAATCCCCCCGGGATCCCCGGACACCAAAGCCCAAAAACCACCAATCCCCTCCCAAACCCCCAAAAACATCAAAAAACCCCCAAAACCCCCAAAATAACCCCAAAAGCCCCCCAAAAAACCCTAAAAAACTCCAAAAACTCCCAAAAACCACCAAAGGCCCCCAAAAAAACTCTAAATAACCCCCCCAAAAAAACTCCAAAAAACCCCAAAAAAACTCCCAAAAATCCCCAAAAATTCCCTAAAAATCTCCAAAAACCCCAAAAGCCCCCAAAAGCCCCCAAAAGCTCCCAGCGCTCCCAGTGCTCCCAGTTACCTTCACCAGTTCGGGCTCCCACGAGTCCAAAGTGAGCGAGCGAACCTTGGAGAAGTGAACGCCCAAACTCCTGCGGGTTTGGGGTTTTTGGGGTTTTTTTGGGATTTTTGGGGTTTTTTGGGGTTTTTTAGGGATTTGGGGGATTTTTTGGGTTTTTTTGGAGGGATTTTTGGGGATATTTTGGGGGTTTTAAGGGTTTTTTATTGCGGTTTTTGGAGTTTTTTGGGGGTTTTGTGGAGGTTTTTGGGGGGTTTTGGGAGGATTTTTTGGGTTTTTTTTTGGGTTTTGGGATTTTTGGGGGGGCTTGGGGGAGACTTGGGATTTTTTGAGTGGATTTTTGGGGTTTTTGGGGGTTTCTTGGAGTGGTTTTTGGGGGCTTTTTTTGTTTTCTGGGGTTTTTTTTTGGAGTTTCTTTCAGGGTTTTGAGAGGCTTTTGTCGTGTTTTTTTTCGGGGTTTTTGGGGTTTTTTGGGTGGTTTTTTCTGTTTGTTTGTGTTTTGGGATTTTTTTGGGGTTTCTCGTTCCCGGGGCCGTTTTTGGGGTGCCCCCCCGGGTTTGGGGGTGTCCCACCTGTGGATCCCGGAGCACTGGATGCACAGGGTGAGGTCGGACGGGGATTTTGGGTGGATTCGGGTGGATTTGGATGCCCTGGGGTGCTCTCCAATGGGATTTTTATGGGGATTTTTGGCATTTTAATGGGGTTTTTTTGGGGGTTTTGGGGTTTCTCGTTCCGGGGCCGTTTTTGGGGTGCCCCCCCGGGTTTGGGGGTGTCCCACCTGTGGATCCCGGAGCTCTGGATGCACAGGGGGAGGTCGGACGGGGATTTTGGGTGGATTTCAGTGCTATGTAATGGGATTTTTATGGGGTTTTTTATATTTTTATGGGGTTTTTTTGGGGTTTTTGGGGTTTCTCTCTCCCGGGGCCGTTTTTGGGGTGCCCCCCCGGGTTTGGGGGTGTCCCACCTGTGGATCCCGGAGCACTGGATGCACAGGGTGATGCCCAGGTTGACGCTGGCCCACTCCGGGGACGGCTCCCGGCAGTCGCAGCAGCTCCCGTTGCCCTCCAGCCCCAGCACCGCCCGCAGAACCCCGAATTCGGGGGGGCCCCCGCGCCCCCCCCGCGGCCCCGACAGCGACCAGGCTCTCTCGGGGGGCTGGGGGGGGACAGGGAAAATTGGGGACCCCCCCTCGAGGGGTTTGGGGGGGGTTGAGAGGCGTTTGGGAGGGATTTTAGGGGGATTTTAGGGGATTTTGGGAGGATTTTAGGGGATTTTGGGAGGATTTTAGGGGATTTTTGGGGGCTGGGGGGGGGGACAGGGACAATTGGGGACCCCCCCTCGAGGGGTTTGGGGGGATTTGGAGGGGATTTGGGGGGATTGGGAAAAGTTTGCGATCACTTTTGGGGGGATTTTGGGGATTTTGGGGGGGATTTTGGGAGGGTTGGGAAAAATTGGGCGCCCCCCTGAGGGGTTTGAGGGGGGTTGAGAGACTTTTGGGGGGGTTTGGGGGGATTTTGGGGGGCTGGGGGGGGACAGGGAGAATTGGGGACCCCCCCCCCCGAGGGGTTTGGGGGGATTTTGGGGGCTTGGGAAAAGTTTGGGGTCACTTTTGGGAGGGATTTGGGTGGTTTAGGAGGGGTTTGGGGGGTGAGACCCTTTTGGGTGGGATTTTGGGGGGATTTTGGGGGATTTTGAGGATTTTGGGGGGATTTTGGGGGGGTTAGGAAAACTTGGGGACCCTCCCGAGGGGTTTGGGGGGGTTGAGAGCCTTTTGGGGGGGATTTTAGAGGGATTTTGGGGGGATTTGGGGTATTTTAGGGTGGTTTTAGGGTATTTTGGGGTGGTTTTGGGGGGTTTTTGGGGTCCCCACCCGCCCCGGGGGCGGTTTTGGGGGGCTCTGGGTGTTTTAGGGTATTTTGGGGTGGTTTTGGGGGGTTTTTGGGGTCCCCACCTGCCCCGGGGGCGGTTTTGGGGGGCTCTGGGTGTAGGCACAGGCGATGCTGCTCTGGACGGCGCTGACCCAGCGGCGCTGCCCCCCCCCCGAATCCGCCTGCAGGACGCAGGATCTGGGGGGAAAAAGGGGGATTTTGGGGTCCCCCTTGGAGTTTTGGGGTCCCCCAGAAGGATTTGGGGTTTTTCCCGGAGGTTTTGGGGTTGTTTGTGGGGGATTTGGGGATCCCCGGGGTTGTTTTTGAGGGGGTTTGGAGCCCCCCAGGTTTGGGGATTGGGAGGTTTTGGGGTCCCTGTTGGAGATTTGGGGTCCCCCTTGGAGTTTTGGGGTGCCCCAGAAAGATTTGGGGTCATTTCCCGAGGTTTTGGGGTTGTTTTGGGGTTGTTTTGGGGTTGTTTTTGGGATCCCCGGGGTTGTTTTTGGGAGGATTTGGAGCCCCCCAGCTTTGGGATTTTTTTTGGGGTTCCCCCAAGATTTTGGATTCCCCCAGAATTTTGGGGTCCCCCCACGGATTTTTGGGGTCACCCCACAATTCTGGGGCCCCCCTCAGGAAGGTTTTGGGATCCTTTGAGGAAGATTTTAGGAAGTTTGGGGCAATTTTGGAGCTTCCACCTTTGGGAATCGGGATTTTTTTTGGAGGTTCCCCCCCAAGATTTTGGATTCCCCCCAAAATTTTGGGTTCTCCCCATGGAATTTTGGGGTCCCCCCATGGAATTTTGGGGGGGTTTTTTGGGGTCTCACTTGGACGGGGAGACGACCTCGAAGCAGAAGCGGCGCTCGAGGTCGGGGCAGGGTTTGACCGTGCAGAGCCTCAGGTCCTCGACCACCACCGTGGGGGGGTCCTGGGGGGGTCCCCAAAATTTCAGCCGCCAGGGGAATTGGGGGGGGGAGGGTCCCCCCAAAATCCTGAACCCCCCCAAACCCCGATCCCCCAAATCCGTGGTTAAAAACAACCCCAAAAAACCCCAAATCCTAAAAAAAACAGGCCCCAAAATGATCCTTCCTCCACCCCGAAAGTTTGGGGTTTCCCCAAATCCCCCCTGGACCCCTCAAAATCTCCCCAAAATTCACTCCAAGAACCCCCAAAATCCACCCAGGAACCCCCAAAATCCACCCGGGAACCCCCAAAATCCACCCAGGACCCACCTGGGATCCCAAAACCCCCACAAAAACCCACCCAGGACCCCCCAAAACCTCCCAGGAACCCCCAAAACCCCTCTGGAACCCCCCAAAACTCCCCCAGACCCATCTGGGATCCCCAAACCCCCCCAAAAACCCACCCAGGACCCCCAGACTCCCCCAGGACCCCCCAAAATCACCCGGGGACCCCCCAAAATCACCCGGGGACCCCCCAAAACCCCTCCGGAACCCCCAAAAGTCCCCCAGACCCATCTGGGATCCCCACAGCCCCCCAAAAACCCACCCAGGACCCCCCAAACCCACCCAGGACTCCCCTGGGACCCCCCGAAACTCCCCTAAGACCCCCCCCAAAACCCCCCCGGGACCCCCCAAAACCCCACCAAAACCCACCCAGAACCCCCCAAAACTCCCCCAGGACCCCCCAAATGCCCCAACCCCCCCAAAAACCCACCCGGAACCCCCCCCAAAATCCCCCCGGGATCCCCCAAAACCCACCCAGGACCCCCAAAATTAACCAGGGACCCCCCAAAACTCCCCCAGGACCCCCCAAATCCCCCCGGGACCCCCCAAGACCTCCTAGGACCCCCCCAAAATCCACCCAGAACCCCCCCAAAACTCCCCTAGGACCCCCCCAAACCCCCCCAGACCCATCTGGGATCCCCCCAAATCCCCCCCCAGACCCCAAAATTCCCCCCGGGACCCCCCAAAATCCCCCCAAACCCCCCCCCCGGCCCCCCCACGCACCCGGGCCCGTTTCAGGTACAGCAATTGGTTGCTCTGGATGAAGAACCAGCGCCTGGGGAGGGGGAAATTGGGGATTTTTGGGGAGTTTTGGGGAATTTTAGGGAATTTCGAGGAGTTTTGGGATATTTTAGGGAGTTTCAGGGAGTTTTTGATGTCTTTGGGAGCGTTTAGGGCGTTTTTTGGGTGTTTCAGGGCATTTTTGGGGTGTCTTGGGGAGGTTTTGGGGTGTTTTGGGGAGGTTTTCAGGAGTTTTGGGGTCTTTCGGGGTATTTTTGGGAGTTTCAGGGAGTTTTTGGGGTGTTTTGAGGTGTTCTAGGGTGTTTTTGGGTATTTTATGGAGTTTTGGGCTCTTTCAGGGAGTTTCAGGGAGTCTTGGGGTGGTTTTAGGGCGTTTTGGGGAGTTTTTGGGAGTTTCTGAGAGTTTTGGGGTGGTTTTAGGGAGTTTTTGGATGTCTTTAGGGATTTTTGGGGTGTTTTCGGGTCATTTTTGGGGCGTTTTCGGGGCGCTTTTGGGTCATTTTTGGGGCGTTTTCGGGGCATTTTCAGGGTGTTTTTGGGTCATTTTTGGGGTGTTTTCGGGGCATTTATGGAGCGTTTTCGGGCCGTGTTCGGGGTGTTTTTGGTGTGTTTTTGGTGCGTTTTTGGGGCATTTTGGGATGTTTTTGAGAGTTTTGGGGCGTTTTCGGGGCATTTCTGGGGCGTTTTCGGGTGCTTTCAGGGCATTTTTGGTGCATTTTTGGGGCGTTTTTGGGGCGTTTTTGGTGTGTTTTGGGGCATTTTTGGGGCGTTTTCGGGGCATTTTAGGGGCGTTTTGGGGCTTTTGGGGCGTTTTTTTCGGGCGTTTTGGGGCATTTTCGGGGCGTTTTCGGGGCGTTTTTGGGGCGTTTTTGGGGCATTTTCGGGGCGTTTTTAGGTCATTTTTGGGGCGTTTTTGGGGCATTTTCAGGGTGTTTTTGGGTCATTTTTGGGGTGTTTTTGGGGCATTTTTGGGTCATTTTTGGGGCGTTTTCGGGGCATTTTTGGGGCGTTTTTGGGTGTTTACCCCCGTTTTTGGTGTGTTTTGGGGCATTTTTGGGGCGTTTTGGGGCATTTTCGGGGCGTTTTCGGGGCGTTTTTGGGGCGTTTTCAGGGCGTTTTCGGGGCGTATTCGGGGCATTTTTGGGGCGTTTTCGGGGCGTTTTTGGGCGTTTTTGGGGCGTTTTCGAGGCGTTTGGGTACCGGCTCCAGGTGCGGAAGGCGTTGCTCGCTCTCTTGTACAGGTAACCCTCCATGGGCGGGGCCTCAGGCCCCGCCTCCCCCGAGGCCACGCCCACCTCCTCCTGCGATAGGTCCTGGGAGCCGTCAATCAGCACAGGCCCCGCCCACAGCCCCCACCCTGACCGAGCCACGCCCCTTCTGGCAGCTGTCAATCAAATTAACCCTCCCCCTAGGCTGTCAATCAACTCTAGCGCAGCTGTCAATCAAAGCATGGCCACGCCCCATCGCCTGCCAAGCATCCCCCACACCCCACCTGTCAATCAACAGCGACCACGCCCCTTCCTGCCTGTCAATCACACGCAGCACCGCCCACTCCCAGCAGCCACACCCCAATTTTGGCCACACCCCAGGCCACGCCCCCATTTTAGGCCACACCTCCACGCCACATACCACGCCCCCCCATTTTAGGGCACACCCCAAACCTCAGACCACGCCCCCTCCTTTTAGGCCACACCCCCACCCAATCAAAGCCATTACTTCCCTCTCTGCTCAGGCCACGCCCCCGAGGTTTGGCCACGCCCCTGGCTCTGGCCACGCCCCCAGCCCCGGCCACGCCCCCGGCCACGCCCACCTGCTGCAGCAGGAGCTGGTGCCGCTGCTCCAGGTCCCGCCGGCGCCGCGCCCCCTCCAGCTCCCCCCGCTCCAGCTGCGGAGGGGCCCCCAAAATCAATCAGAGACCCCAAAATCAGAGACCCCAAAATCAGAGACCCCCGGGACCCCCCCGGCACCCCCAAAACTGCCCTGGGACTCCCTGGGACCCCCAAAACCCACCCGGGACCCCCTGGGACCCCCTGAGACCCCCCAAAACCCCCCCGGGACCCTCTGGGATCCCCTGAGACCCCCTGGGACCCCCCAAAACTCCCCCAGGACCCCCCAGAACCTTCCCCAGCTCCCCCTGCTCCAGCTGCGGAGGGGCACCGCAAAAAATCAGAGACCCCAAAATCAGAGACCCCCCGGGACCCCCCTGGGACCCCCCCTGAGACCCCCCAAAACCCCAGCTCCCCTCGCTTCAGATTTGGGGGTGTTTAGGGGGGATTTTGGGGTGTTTTAGGCGGATTTTGGAGGGAATTGGGGGAGTTGTGGTGGATTTTGGGGTGTTTCAGGTGAATTTTGGGGTATTTCAGGCGGATTTTGGAGTGTTTTAGGTGAATTCTGTGGGTTTAGGGGGGATTTTGGGGAGTTTTAGATGGATTTTGGGGTGTTTCAGGTGGATTTGGGGGGGGGTCTTAGGTGGATTTAAGGGGATTTTGGGGGATTTTAGGAGGATTTTGGGGCTCCCGGCCCCACCTGCGCCCCCAGGTGCCCCCGATAATCGCAGGTCGGGGGATTTTGGGGTGTTTTAGGTGGATTTTGGGGTGTTTTAGGAGGATTTTGGGGTGTTTTAGGGGGATTTTGGGGTGTTTTAGGTGGATTTTGGGGTGTTTTAGGGGGATTTTGGGGTGTTTTAGGGGATTTTGGGGTGTTTTAGGGATTTTGGGGTGTTTTAGGTGGATTTTGGGGCTCCCGGCCCCACCTGCGCCCCCAGGTGCCCCCGATAATCGCGGGTCAGGGGGATTTTGGGGTGTTTTAGGTGGATTTTGGGGTGTTTTAGGGGATTTTGGGCTCCGGCCCCACCTGCGCCCCCAGGTGCCCCCGATAATCGCGGGTCAGGGGGATTTTGGGGTGTTTTAGGAGGATTTTGGGGTGTTTTAGGTGGATTTTGGGGTGTTTTGGGTGGATTTTGGGGGTCCCGGCCCCACCTGCGCCCCCAGGTGCCCCCGATAGTCGCCGCTCGCCGTCGCCCCCTGGTGACCGCGGCTGAAGAACGCGGCCTGAGCCTCCAGCAGCGACAGCACCTGGGGGGGTTCGGGGGGGCTCAGGGGGGCTCAGGGGGGCTCGGGGGGGCTCAGGGGGGGTCAGAGCCACCCTCGGGACCCCCCAAAACCCCCCCGGGACCCCCAGACCCCTCCCCAAATCCAGGGAGCCCAAACACCACCCCCCCCACCCCCCACCCCCAAATCCTTCTCAGTTCCCTCCCCTCAAAAATCCCTCAGGGACCCCCAAATTTCACCCAGAGACCCCCAAAAACCCCCCAGGAACCCCCAAACCCCCAGGGATCCCCCCCAAAATCCCTCAGGGACTCCCAGAATCCTCCCAGGGACCACCCCAAACCCCTCAGGGGCCCCGAAATCCACCCAGGGACCCCCAA
The DNA here is from genome assembly GCA_026261815.1 of Monarcha castaneiventris obscurior. Taxonomy (NCBI): domain Eukaryota; kingdom Metazoa; phylum Chordata; class Aves; order Passeriformes; family Monarchidae; genus Monarcha; species Monarcha castaneiventris. Next base: position 2,205 of record JAMPIT010000664.1, on the reverse strand, counting down.
ACCCCCAGGGACCCCCAAATCCTCCCCGGGACCTCCAAATTCTCCCAGGGACCCCCAAAACCCCTTAGGGACCCCCAAATTTCACCCAAGGACCCCAAAATTCACCCCAGGGACCCCCAAATCCTCCCCGAGGATCCCAAAAACCCCTCAGTGACCCCAAAAACCCCTTTGGGACCCCCAAATCCTCTCAGGGACCCCAAAATTCAGCCAGGGCCCCCAAAATTTCACCCAGGGACCCCCAAATCCTCCCCAGGGACCCCCAAACCCCCCAGACCCCCAGGGACCCCCCCGGGACCCCCCAAATTTCGCTCACAAACTGCAGGATTTCGGTTTTTTTCTTGTCCTGCACCAGGTTGAGCTGGGGGGGGAGGGGCAGGGTAAGGGCAGGGCGGGGCCACGCCCACGAGGCCACGCCCACTCGAGCCACACCCTCCAAACCCCACCCACTCAAGCCTCATCCGCCTTTAGGCCACGCCCACACACCAATTTAAGCTCCACCCAGATAAGCCCCGCCCACAGAGACCACGCACAAATCATAAAGCCACTCCCACACGACCACACCCAGATAAGCCCCGCCCTCCTCCCACTGGCCCCACCCACACCATTAAACCCAGGCCACGCCCCCAATTTAAGCCACACCCATTCCTTGTTAAGCCCCGCCCACCTGCAGCACAGAGCCCAGCCCCAGCCCTGACCACACCCACTCATTCAAGCCCCGCCCACCCCGATAAGCTCCGCCTACCTGCAGCCCAACACCCACCCCCAGACCTGACCACGCCCACCCAACTTAAGCCACACCCAATTCCCCTGTTAAGCCCCGCCTATCTTCATAATACAACCCAGCCCCCAGCCCTGGCCCCGCCCATCCCCTTTGAGCCCCGCCCACCTGCAGCACATAGTCCAGCCCCCTGCCCTGACCACACCCCGTTAAGCCCCGCCCACCTGCAGCACGTAGCCCAGCCCCCCGGCCCTGGCCACGCCCACCCAATTGAAGCCCCGCCCACCCAATTGAAGCCCCGCCCACCCAATTGAAGCCCCGCCCACCCAATTGAAGCCCCGCCCACCTGCAGCACGTACCCCAGCCTCCTGGCCCTGGCCACGCCCATCCAATTGAAGCCCCGCCCACTCCGTTAATCCCCGCCCACCTACAGCACGTAGCCCAGCCCCCTGGCCCTGGCCCCGCCCCCGCCCACCCAATTAAGCCCCGCCCACTCCATTTAATCCCCGCCCACCTGCAGCACATAGCCCAGCCCCCGGCCATGGCCCCGCCCACCCCCGTTAAGCCCCGCCCACCTGCAGCACGTAGCCCAGCCCCCTGGCCATGGCCCCGCCCACCCCCGTTAAGCCCCGCCACCTGCAGCAGTAGCCCAGCCCAGGCATGGCCCCGCCCACCCCCTTTAAGCCCCGCCCCACTGCAGCACGTAGCCGCCCCCAGGCCATCGCCCCGCCCACCCCCGTTAAGACCCCGCCCACCTGCAGCGCATAGTCCAGCCCCTGCCATGGCCACGCCCACCCCGTTTAAGCCCCGCCCACCTGCAGCACATAGCCCAGCCCCCGGCCATGGCCCCGCCCACCCCCGTTAAGCCCCGCCCACCTGCAGCACGTAGCCCAGCCCCCTGGCCATGGCCCCGCCCACCCCCGTTAAGCCCCGCCCACCTGCAGCACGTAGTCCAGCCCCCTGGCCCTGGCCACGCCCCTGGCCCCGCCCAGCGCCGCCGCCGCCTCCTGCGCCTCCAGGGGGCGCCGTCGCGGGACCTCGGCGTGGTGCTGCAGCGCCCCCTGCAGGAGCTCGGCCGCACGCGCGCGCTCCCGGCCCGCGGCACGGAGACCCCGGAAAGCCCTGAAATCGCCCCAAAAACGGGTCAGAAACGAGCCTGAACACCTGGGGACAGCCAGAGACCCCAAAAACCCCTGAAATCACCCCAAAAACGGGTCAGAACGAGCCTGAGACACCTGGGGACAGCCAGAGCCCCCGGAAAGCCCTGAAATCGCCCCAAAAACGGGGTCAGGGCAGGAAGGACACTCACGGCCACCAAATGAGATGCAAGGGTGGACGTACAACAGAGAAAAAGAGTCTAAAAGCCAATGCCTTGACACAGGCCCATAGAGAAGATCCCCCGCTCCTCCCCCACCTCTTAACCCCCAAAGTCCCAGGCAACCTTTTCAACTAGGGCCCCCCGGCGGAGACTGGAGAATCACCCCCGT
>JAMPIT010000663.1:0-25085 GCA_026261815.1 Monarcha castaneiventris obscurior | reverse complement strand
CCGGGGGGGGTCTCCGGGGGTCTGCCCGCCCCCCCGATATCCCCCTGACCCCCCCCGGCACCCCCAGGTCCTGGCCAGTCTCCGCAGTGTCCGCAGCAACTTTTCCATCCTGACCAAAGTCACGACCCCCCCGGGCAGCAAGTGGGTGACCTTTGACCTTGACTTTGACCCCCCCCATTCCGAAATTGGGGGTCCCGGCCAGCCCTGACCCCCCTGCCCCCCCCCCAGGCGGTCGCCCATCGGCTCCCAGCCCCCCCTCTGCAAGGCCACGCTCTCAGGTAAGGGGGGGTCGGGGTCTGGGGGGGGGTTTGGGGTCCCACTGGGGAAACTGAGGCACGGGAGTGGCAGCCCCCTCCTCACCCCCCCCCCAAAAAAACCGGAGCATTGGGGTCCCCCCCACATCCCTCAGGTCCTGGAGGACCCCACAACTCCTGGGGGTCCCCACATCCCCCAGCCCCATTCTTGGGGGTCTTCTCTGTCCCGGGGGTCCCCCAGCCCCATTCCTGGGCCCCCCTCACTGTCCCCCTGTCCCTGGGGGTCCCCCAGCCCCATTCTCGGGGTGTTCCTGTTTGCCCGGGGGTCCCATGGGTGCTGTCCCTGACCCCGGGGGTCCCATGGGTGCTGTCCCCCGCCCCGGGGGTCCCATGGGCGCTGTCCCTGACCCCGGGGGTCCCATGGGCCCTGTCCCTGACCCCGGGGGTCCCATGGGTGCTGTCCCCTGTCCCGGGGGTCCCATGGGCGCTGCCCCCCGGCCCCAGAGGAGACGTCGCAGCAGCTGGCGCGGGAGACGCTGGAGGAGCTCGACTGGTGCCTGGAGCAGCTGGAGACCCTGCAGACGCACCGGGCGGTCAGCGAGATGGCCTCCAACAAGGTGGGCACCCGAGGGGCACGGGGGGCACGGGGGGGGCACGGGGGGCATGGGGGGACATGGGGGGGCACGGGGCCGGGGCCTGGGACAGTGCTGGGGGGCTGAGGGGGGTCCCAGACCCAGCAGGGGTCAGGGGTGGCAGCGGTCCCGCTCACCCCCCGCCCGCTCCCAGCGCTTTTGGGGCTCCCCCGGGACCTTTTTGGGGGGGTCTGCAGAGACCCCGATGCTTTGGCAGCGTCCCGTGGGTGCTGCGACCCTTTTGGGGGTCCCTGACCCTTTTGGGGGGGGTCCTTGGCCCTTTTGGGGTCCCTGACCCTTTTGGGGGGGGGTCCTTGACCCTTTTGGGGGTCTCTGACACTTTTGGGGGGGGTTCCTGATGCTTTTGGGGATTCTTGACCTTTTTGGGGGGGTCCTTGACCCTTTTGGGGGTCCCTGATCCTTTTAGGGGGGTCCCTGATGCTTTTGGGGGTTCCTAACCCTCTTGGGGGGGGGGTTGACCCTTTTGGGGGTCCCTGACCCTTTTGGGGGGGTCCTTGGCCCTTTTTGGGGTCCCTGATCCTTTTAGGGGGGTCCCTGACCCTTTCGGGGGTGCCAACCCTTCTGGGGGTGTCCCTGGGGGGTTCCTTTACCCCCGGTCCGGTCTCTCCCCCCCCCCGTGTCCCCCCCCGGGCGCTGCGGCGGGGCCGTGACCGTGCGGGAGGGGCGGGGAGGGGGGCGGGGCCGAGGCCTCGCGCATGCGTGGTGAAAACCCTCCCCCCTCCCCTCCCCCCCCCGCCCCGCCCCCCTCCCGGAGCTCCGCGGGCCTTCCGCAGCCCGAGCGGGAGCCCCCCCGGCACCCCCGGGACCCCCAAAACCTTCTCCGGGACCACCCCCCCCGAGCCCCGCGTCCTCCTCCTCATCCTCCTCATCCTCCGCATCCTCCGCATCTCTGACCCCCCCCCCCCAACGCGCGTCCCCTCCCTGCACCCCCAGGGTGACCCCCAGACCCCTCGGGACCCCCCCAGACCCCTCGGGACCCCCCCAGAACCCCCCGGATCCCCCCCGCCCCCCTCATCCCCCCCATCCCCGCGTCCTTTTGCCCCCTCCCCTCCCCCACCAAAATCCCTCCTCCATGGGCACCCAGTGACACCCCCCCCACCATCCCGGGGGGGTTTCGGGACACCCGGGGGGGGTCAGAACCCCCAGGGGAAGGAAGGGTGGGGGCTTCACTCTCCAGCCTAAAAAAAAGGGGGGTGGGGGGCGATGTGAGGTACTCCCCCCCCCCCCTGCCCCCCCATTGTGGTCCCAGCGCCGGGGGGGGCTGGCGGTGCCCTCCCGAGGCGGGGGGGGGCCCCGCTCCCCCCCCCCAAAAAAAAAAAAAAAAAAAAAAAAAAAAACCCCCAAAATTTCCACCATAGTCCGGAGCCCCCCCCGGGCCCTTGAGCGGTTCGGGGGCTGCTCCAAGGGGGGGGGGGGTCAAATAGAGGGGGAGTCCCTTGGGGGTCCCTTCGGGTTGTGGGGTGAGTTGGGGGGGGGGGGGGGGGGGGGGGGGTCCTGCACCCTTCCCTGTCCCCCCCCCGCCCCGACCCCCCCCCAAATTCCCGGCTGGAAAATGCCCTTGGTGGATTTTTTCTGCGAGAGCTGCGCCAAGCCCTGGCTGGTGGGGTGGTGGGGCCAGGTAAGGCGGGGGGGGTCCTGGGGGGGTCCTGGGGGGGTCCTGGGGGGGCTGGGGGCGCGTCTGACCCCCCCCGTCCCTCTCAATGTCACCCTCCCCGCCCCCACCCCCACCCAAAGGTGCCCCCGCGGTTTTGGTTTGGTTTTTGGGGAGGGGTCGGGTCTTTTTGAGCTCCGTCACTGGGGGGGGGCTTTTTCTGCCCCCCCCCGATATTTGAGGGTCTCGCTGTGATTTGGGGGAGGGGCTTGGGGGGGTTTCCCCCCCTTTAATTTGGGGCTGGGGGGGGTTTGCAGAGGCCGGGCGAGCTCGTGACGTGCGCGGGGATTTTGGGGAGGGGTCTCCGAAGGTTCCTCCCCCCCCTTCCCCCCCCCTCGCGGAACGGGAGGGGTTAAAACCCCCCCCCGTTGCCATGGAACCGGCGGTTGCCATGGAGACGGGACGGCGGGTCCTGATTGGCTGGGGGGGGCGGAGGGATGCAGGGGATGCCCCCCCCCACCCGCACCTCCCCAAATTTGGGGAGGGGGTCATTGAGGGGGGGGGGCTCCAGTGCCCTCAGTCCCCCCCAGTCCCCCCCAGTGCCCCCCCAGTGCCCCCCCAGTGCCACCAGTGCCCCCCCAGTGCCCCCCAGTGCCTCCCAGTGCCCCCCCAGTGCCTCCCAGTGCCTCCCAGTGCCCCCCCAGCACCGCGGGGACCTGCGGGGGGAGATGGGAGAGCCCAGCCTGGCCCAGTTCATCCCAGTTCGGTCCCAGTTTTGTCCCATCCCAGTCCCTCCCAGTCCCTCCCAGTCCCACTGTATCTCCATCCCAGTCCATCCCAGTCCTTCCCAGTCCATCCCAGTCCATCCCAATCCCATTTTATCTCCATCTCAGTTCCCCCCAGTCCATCCCAGTCCCTCCCAGTCCCTCCCAGTCCCTCCCCCGGGCTCCGGCCAGGCTGGGCTCCCTCGGGAGGGCTCCCGGGGATCTGGGGGATTTGGGGGCGGTCGCGGGGGTCCCGGGCCTGACCCGCTGCCCCCCAGTTCAAGCGGATGCTGAACCGGGAGCTGACCCAGCTGTCCGAGATGAGCCGCTCCGGCAACCAAGTGTCCGAGTACATCGCCAGCACCTTCCTGGGTGAGCCCCCGCCGCCCCCGGGACCCCCCCGCACCCCCAGAAACACCCCCGGGACCCCCAAAAACCCCCCGGCACCCCCTGGGCCACCCCCGCCACCGCCGGGACCCCCAAAAACCCCCCAGGACACCCTGGGCCCCCCCCGCCACCCCCGGGACCCCCAAAAGCCCCCCAGGACACCCTGGGACCCCCCCCAGGATCCTCTGGAACACCCAAAAACCCCCAGAGACCCCCCGGGACCCCCAAAACTCCTCCGGGACACCCAAAACCCCCTGGGACCCCCCTGGGATTTCTGAGAACCCCAGAGACCCCTCCAGGACACCCCAACACCCCTGAACCCCCCCCCCGGACCCCCTGGGACCCCCTGGAACCCCCAGAAACACCCTGGGACCCCCAAAAACCCCCAGAGAGCCCCCCCAGGAACCCCCAGAAACACCCTGGGACCTCCTGGGACCCCCTGGGATTCCTGAGAACCCCAGAGACCCCTCCGGGACCCCCAAAAATCCCCAGAGAACCCCCCCCGGGACCCCTGAAACACCTCCCGGGACCCCTGAGATCCCCAGAAACCCCCAGAGACCCCCCGGGACCCCCAAAAACCCCCAGAGGGGGCACCCACCCGACCCCCGGGGACCCCCGAAGCCCCCCTAGAGCCCCCCCGGGCGTGCCCGTGCCCCCCCAGACAAGCAGCCCGAGGTGGAGATCCCCAGCCCCGGCCCCCCCGAGAGGGAGAAGAGGCGGCGGCCGCCCCCCGGCCCGGGCGGGGGGCTCAAACCGCTGCCCCCCGGCTGCGACCCCGGCCCCGGCTGCGACCCCCTGCCCGTGCCCCGCTTCGGCGTCGAGACCGACCGGGAGGAGCAGCTGGGAAAGGTGGGGAGGGGGCTCCGGGGCTGGGGGGGCTCTGGGGAGGGGTCCTGGGGGTGTTTGAGGATTTGGGGGGTCTTGGGGAATTTGGGGAGGGGGCTCCGGGGCTTGGGGGGGTGCTGGGGAGGGGTCTGGGGGTGTTTGAGGGGTGGGAGGGTCTTGGGGAATTTGGGGAGGGGGCTCCGGGGCTGGGGGGGCTCTGGGGAGGGGTCCTGGGGGTGTTTGAGGATTTGGGGGGTCTTGGGGAATTTGGGGAGGGGGCTCCTGGGCGTGGGGGGGGTCTCGGGAGGGTTTGGGGGTGTTTGGGGACCTTGGAGGGGTCCCAGGGGGAGTTTGGGGGTGGCTCCTGGGCTTGGGGGTCTTGGGGGAAGTTTGAGGGTCTCAGGATGGGTTTGGGGGTATTTGGGGATCCTGGGGAGTTTTGGGGGGGGTCTCAGGAGGGTTTGGGGGGTGTTTGGGGATCTCGGGGGGTGCCTGGGGGGTTTTGGGGGGGGTCTCAGGGGGAGTTTGTTGGCAGCTCCTGGGTTTGGGGATCTTGGGGGAAGTTTGAGGGTCTTGGGATGGGTTTGGGGGTGTTTGGGGACCCTGGGGGTCTCTGGGGAGTTTGGGGGGTCTCTGGGGGGTTTGGGGGGTCCCCACCGGCCCCACCGCCCCCCCGTGCCCCCTCCCAGGAGCTCGGCAGCCTCAACAAGTGGGGCCTGAACATTTTCCGCGTCTCCGAGTTCTCCAACAACCGCTCCCTGAGCTGCATCATGTTCACCATCTTCCAGGTGAGACCCCCGGAGCCCCCCGGGACCCCAAAAACACCCCCCAGGACCCCCCAAAAACACCCCCCCGGGACCCCCCCAAAAACACCCCCCAGGACCCCCCAAAAACACCCCCCGGGACCCCAAAAACACCCCCCCAGGACCCCCAAAAAACACCCCCCAGAACCCCCCAAAAACACCCCCCGGGACCCCCCAAAAACACCCCTTGGACCCCCAAAAACACCCCCGGGACCCCAAAAACACCCCCCGGGACCCCAAAAACACCCCCCGGACCCTCCCTGCCCCTTCGGGGGTGCTGAGCCCCCCAGAGCCCCCCTGCCCGCAGCTGGGTGTGTGTTTGGGGCTGTCTGGGGGTTGTTTCGGGGCTGTTTGGGGGCGTTTTGGGGCCATTTGGGGGGTCCCAACCCCCTGATCCCCCTCCCCACAGCTGGGTGTGTGTTTGGGGTTGTTTTGGGGCTGTTTTGGGGCAGTTTTGGGGCTGTTTCGGTGGTCCCGAGCCCCCCACAGCCGAGACACCTCTGTGGGTGCGTTCTGGGTGTACTTTGGGGGTGTTTTTGGGCTGTTTTGGATGCGTTCCGGGTGTATTTTGGGGGTGTTTTGGGTGTATTTTGGGGGTGTTCTGGGTGCGTTCCAGGTGTACTTTGGGTGTGTTCCAGGTGTGTTTTGGGGGTGTTCCAGGTGTATTTCGGGTGTATTTTGGGTGCATTCTGGCTGTACTTTGGGTGTGTTCTGGGTGTATTTTCGAGGTGTTTTGGGGCTGTTCTGGGTGCGTTCCGGGTGCATTCCGGGTGCGTTCCGGGTGTATTTTCAGGGTTTATTTTGGGGGTGTTTTGGGGCTGTTCCGGGTGCATTTTCGTGTCGTTCCGGGTGCCCCAGGCAGGAGCGGACCTTCAGCATCCTGGAGCGGGAGCATTCCGGGTGTATTTTGGGGCTGTTCCGGGTGTATTTTGGGTGTGTTTGGGTACATTTTGGGTGTTTTTGCACACCCCGAGCAGGAGCGGGACCTGGTGCAGACGTTCGGCATCCCAGAGCAGGCGCTGCTGGGTGCATTTTTGGGGTGTTTTGGGGCTGTTCCGGGTGCATTTTCAGGGTTTATTTTGGGGGTGTTTGAGGCTGTTCCGGGTGTATTTTCGGTGTGTTTGGGTACATTGTGGGTGTGTTCGGGTGCATTTTGGGTGTGTTTGGGTGTATTTTGGGTGTGTTTGGGTGCCCCGAGCAGGAGCGGGACCTGGTGCGCACCTTCGGCATCCCGGAGCAGGCGCTGCTGGGTGCATTTTGGGTGCATTTTGGGTGTGTTTGGGTGCATTTTGGGTGCGTTCTGGGTGCATTTTGGGTGTGTTTGGGTACATTTTGGGTGTGTTTGGGTGCCCCGAGCAGGAGCGGGACCTGGTGCGCACCTTCGGCATCCCGGAGCAGGCGCTGCTGGGCTACGCGCGGGCGCTGGAGCAGCACTACCACCCCGACGTGGCGTACCACAACAGCCTGCACGCCGCCGACGTCCTGCAGTCCACGCACGTCCTGCTGGCCACCCCCGCCCTCGACGTGAGCCCCGCACCCGCGGCCGGGGGGGGGACCCGTAACTGGGTGGGGGGAGCCAAAAATGGGTGGGGGGAGCCGCCGTAGGGACCAGTTCTGGGTGTGATTTTGGGGTGGTGGGATCCATTATTGGGTGGGGGGATCAGTTATGGGGTGCTGTGTGTGGATTTGGGGTGGTGGGACCCATAATTGGGTGGTGGGAGCCATAATTGGGTGGGGGAACCCACAGTAGGGACCCGTTGTGGGTCCGTTATTGGGGTTGGGGGACTCGGGGTGGCCGGAATCCCTTTAAGGGTGGATGGACCCATGGCAGGGAGCAGCTGTGGGGCAGTGGGAGCAGTTATGGGGTGGTGGGAGCAGTTATGGGGCGGTGGGAGCAGTTATGGGGTGGTGGGACCCATTCTGGGTGTGACTTTGGGCTGAGGGGAGCCATAATCGGGTCCTGGGAGTGGCCACAGGGACCCTTTTAAAGGCGGGGGGGACCCTGGGATTTGGGGAGGGGTCTGAGATGGGGAAGGGGGACCGGGGGGGACCTGGGGGGTTTTGGGGAGGGGTCTGAGGGTGCCCCCCGCCCCCGCCCCAGGCCGTGTTCACCGACCTGGAGGTCCTGGCCGCCCTTTTCGCCGCCGCCATCCACGACGTCGACCACCCCGGGGTGTCCAACCAGTTCCTCATCAACACCAGTGGGTGCATGGCCCCTGGGGGTCCCTGGGGGTCCTCGGGGGTCCCTCCCGCAGCGTCCTGGGGATCCCAAGGGGTCCCTCACCCCATATCCCGGGGGGTCCTGGGGTTCCTCTCCATGTCTGGGGGGTCCCTTGTGGTGACCCTGGAAGTCCTGGGGGTCCTTCCCCATATCCAGGGGGTTCCTGGGGGTCCCTCCCTGTATCCTGGGGGTCCCTCCTCATATCCAGGGGGTTCCTGGGGGTCCCTCCTCATATCCAGGGGGTTCCTGGGGGTCCCTCCCCATCTCCTTGGGGTCCCTCCCCATCTCCTTGGGGTCCCTCCCTGTATCCCGGGGTTTCTGGGGGTCCCTCCTCATATCCAGGGGGTACCAGGGGTCCCTCCCCATGTCCTGGGGGTCCCTCCCTGTATCCTGGGGATCCCTCCCTATATCCAGGGGGTTTCTGGGGTTCCCTCCCCATGTCCAGGGGGTTCCTGGGGGTCCCTCACCGTACCCCGGGGGTCCCTCCCGGTGCCCCCCAGACTCGGAGCTGGCGCTGCTCTACAACGACGAGTCGGTGCTGGAGAACCATCACTTGGCCGTGGGCTTCAAGCTGCTCCAGGAGCGCAACTGCGACATCTTCCAGAACCTGTCCCGGCGGCAGCGCCAGGCCCTGCGCCAGATGGTCATCGACATGGTCAGCGCCCTGAAACACCCCAAAAACACCCCAAAAATCCCCTGAAAAACACCCCTGACCCCCCAGCCCTGCGCCAGATGGTCATCCACATGGTCAGCCCCAAAAACACCCCAAAGACCCCCAAAACAGCCCCAAAATCCCCTGAAAAACACCCCTGACCCCCCAGCCCTGCACCAGATGGTCATTGGCATGGTCAGTGCCCCAAAAACACCCCAAAGACCCCCAAAAACACCCCCAAAATACCCCCTGAATCCCCTGAAAACCCCCCTGACCCCCCAGCCCTGCACCAGGTGGTCACTGACGTGGTCAGCCCCGCAAAAACCCCCCCAAACCCCCCCAATTCGGGGGTCCCGCTGACCCCCAGCCCCCCAGGTCCTGGCCACGGACATGTCCAAGCACATGAGCCTCCTGGCTGACCTCAAGACCATGGTGGAGACCAAGAAAGTGACCAGCTCGGGGGTCCTGCTGCTGGACAACTACACTGACCGCATCCAGGTTGGGGGGCAACCCCAAAAAGGGGCCTGGGGGGGTCCCCAAGGTGTCCTGGAGGGCCTGGGGGGAGTTTTGAGGACCTTTGGGAGATTCTGTGGGTGCTGGGGGATCCCCGAGGGGTCTGGGGGGGGTCTAGGGAAGGTCCAGGGGGTCCCAAAGGGGTCCCGAAAGAGCCCTGAGGGGATCCTGGGCATTTCCAGGGTGTCCCCGGGGGGATTCCTGGTGGTCCCCAAAGTGTCCTGGGGTGGCCTGAGGGTCCCTGAGGGTCCCCAAAGAGTCCTGAGGGGATCCTGGGGAAGGTCAGGGTGTCCCGGGGGTGATTCCTGGTGGTCCCCAAGGGTCCCTGGGGGTCCCCAAAGAGTCTCGAGGGGATCCTGGGGGTGCTAAAGGGGTCCCCAAAGAGCCCTGAGGGGATCCTGGAGACTTTTAGGGTGTCCTGAGGGATATTCCTGGTGGTCTCCAAAGCATCCTGGGGTGGCCTGAGGGTCCCTGAGGGTCCCCAAAGAGTCCTGAGGGGATCCTGGGGAAGGTCAGGGTGTCCCAGGGGTGATTCCTGGTGGTCCCCAAGGGTCCCTGGGGGTCCCCAAAGAGTCTCGAGGGGATCCTGGGGATGGTCAGGGTGTCCCAGGGTGATTCCTGGTGGTCCCCAAAGGATCCCGGTGGTCCCCGAGGGTCCCTGGGCAGTGCTGGTGGCCACGGCGATGCCCGGGGGTGCCCGGGGTGCCCGGGGGTGACGGCCGTGCCCCCCAGGTGCTGCGGAACATGGTGCACTGCGCCGACCTGAGCAACCCCACGAAGCCGCTGGCGCTGTACCGGCAGTGGACGGAGCGGATCATGGAGGAGTTCTTCCGGCAGGGAGACCGCGAGCGCGAGCGCGGGATGGAGATCAGCCCCATGTGCGACAAGCACAGCGCCTCCGTGGAGAAATCCCAGGTCAGGGGGCATTTTGGGGACATTTTGGGGACATTTTGGGGACATTTTGGGGATAGAGAGGACATTTTGGGGAGATTTTGGGGACACCGACGGGATCAGCCCCATGTGCGACAAGCACAGCGCCTCCGTGGAGAAATCCCAGGTCAGGGGGCACCCGGGGGACATTTTGGGGATATTCTGGGGACATTTTGGGGACAGTGGGGACATTCTGGGGACACTGACGGGATCAGCCCCATGTGCCACAAGCACAGCGCCTCCATCAAGAAATCACAGGTGCAGGTCCCACAAAATGTCCCCAAAATGTCCCCAAATGTCCCCAACATGGCCCCGCTGTCCCCAATGTTCCCAAAATGTCCCCGATATCCCCACCGTGTCCCCGCTGTGTCCCCACTGTGTCCCCAATCATCCCCAATGTGTCCCTGATGTCCCCAAAATGTCCCCAATGTCCTCAACATGTCCCCACTGTCCCCAAAATGTCCCCAAAATGTCCCCAATGTCCCCAACGTCCCCACCATGTCCGCACCACGTCTCCGCTGTCCCCAATGCCCCCAAAATGTCCCCAAATGCCCCAAAATGCCCCCCAAATGCCCCAAAATGCCCCCAAAATGCCCCCGAATGTCCGCAATATTCCCACCATGTCCCCAAATGTCCCCAATGCCCCCAAAACGCCCCAAACGCCCTAAACGCCCCCAAAAGCCCCCCAGAATGCCCCCAAATGTCCCCCAAATTCCCCAAAACGCTCCAAATGCCCCTAAATGCCCCCAAAACGTCCCCCAAATGCCCCCAAAATGTCCCAAATGCCCCCAAAACGTCCCCCAAAATGTCCCCCAATGGCCGCAGATGTCCCCAATATTCCCACCATGTCCCCAAACCGCCCCAAACCGCCCCAAACCGCCCCAAACCGCCCCAAAACCCCCCAGAACCCCCCCAAACGCCCCCATTTCCCCCCGCGGCAGGTGGGGTTCATCGACTACGTGGTGCAGCCGCTGTGGGAGGCGTGGGCCGAGCTGGTGCAGCCCGACGCGCAGGAGATGCTGCGCACGCTGCAGCAGAACCGCGAGTGGTTCCGGCGCCGCGTCCCCGCCAGCCCCGAGCCCCCCCCCGAGCCCCCCCCGGGGCCGCGCTTCCGCTTCGAGCCCCCCCCGGGGCAGGGGGAGGGGCAGGGGGAGCCCCCCGGGGAGGGGGAGGGGAGCTAGGGGGGGCGGGGGGGGGATGGGGTTAATTGTTGGGGTTAATTAGTGGGGTTGAGTTCATTATCGGGGTTGTTTTTATTTGGAATTGTTATTTTTATTTGGGTTGTTTTTGTTTGGGGTTATTTTTTTATTTGGTTTATTTTTATTCGGGATTATTTTTATTGAAATTATTTTTATTTGGGTTATTTTTGTTTGGGATTATTTTTATTTGGTTTATTTTTATTCGGGATCATTTTTATTGAAATTATTTTTATTCGGGATTATTTTTATTGAAATTATTTTTAATTGGGTTATTTTTACTGAAATTATTTTTATTTGGGTTATTTTTATTGAAATTATTTTTATTTGGGTTATTTTTATTGGAATTATTTTTATTTGGGTTATTTTTATTGGAATTATTTTTATTTGGGGGGTTTTTTTGGGTTACTTTTGTTTGGGTCATTATTTTTATTTGGGTTTTTTTAATTTTTAAAAAATTTTGACTATTTTTGTTTGAATTATTTTTATTTGGATTATTTTTTATTTTGAGTACTTTTATTGGGATTATTTTTTATTTTGAGTACTTTTATTGGGATTATTTCTATTTGGATTGTTATTTTTATTGGGGTTATTTTTATTTGGATTATTTTTATTGGGATAATTATTTTTGTTATGATTATTTTTATTGGGATCGCTTCCATCGGAATTCTTTCATTGGAATTTTTTTTTTCATCAGAGTTATTTTTATCAGGGTTATTTTTTTATTGGGATTTTTTTTTTATGAGACTTCTTTTCATTGGGACTCTTTTATTGGAATTCTTCTACTGGAATTCTTTCACTGGAAGTCTTTTATTGGAATTCATTTATTGGAAGTCATTGTTGGAATTTTTTTTCATTGGAATTCTTTTCACCAGAATTCTTTTATTGGAATTATTATTTTTAAAAAATTTTTTAAAAATTATTTTCCTTGGAATTATTTTATTGGAATTATATATTTTTTTAATTATTTCCATTGGATTTTTTTCAAACTGGGATTATTTTTATTGGGATTTTTTTTTTTCGGAATGATTTTGCTGGGATAATTTCAATGGAATCCTTTTCATTGGAATTATTTTTATTATTTTTATTGGAATGATTTTGTCGGAGTTATTTTATCGGAATAATTTTATCACAATTATTTTATCAGAATTATTTTATCGGAATAATTTTATCGGAATTATTTTATGGGAATTATTTTCCTCGGGATTATTTTTTATCAGAATTATTTTTGCTGGAGGGATTTCCTTTGGGATCATTTTCCTCAAGAGTTATTTTTACCGGAATTATTTTTTATGAGAATTATTTTTTACGGGAATTATTATTTAATCGGAGTTATTTTTATGGGGATTCTTTTATTGCAGTGATTTCGCTTTGATTCGGTTTTGGGGTTTATTTATTTATTTATTATTTATTTATTTATTTATTTATTGGGGGGGTCGCGGGGGAGGGGAATTTTTATTCTATTTTTAAAAAAAAAAAAAAGGCGAAAAGACACCAAAAAAAAAAAAAAGATGGAAAATCGACCCCCTCCCCCCCCCCGGGAGGAAAACAGGGAATGGGGACCCCCCCCAAAACCTGAGGGACCCCCCCCCAAAAAAGGGGAGACCCCCAAAAGCCATTTATGGGGGGGGCCACGCAGAGACCCCAAATTTGGGGTTTTTCCCCCCAAAATCTCCCCGGTTTTGCACAGTGACCCCTCCCCCCCCCCCAAATTCTCTTTCCGGGGGGGTCTCAGCCCGAAATTGGGGGGGGTCTCCGCGGGCCCCCCCGGAGGTGAAGCAATAACGGAGCCCCCCCTTTGTGGGGGGCGGGGGAGGCTCGGGGGGGGCCCCAAAATCCCAATTTTTTGGGGGGTTTTTCCCCGTTTCTGTCCGTACTGTAGCACTGGGGGGGGGCTCCGGGGGGGGGGAGGGGAATTTGGGGGATCTGACCCCCCCCAAACCCCCCCAAACCGATCCCAAATTTGGGGAGGGGTCTCGCGGGGGGGGCGGGGGTCGTGCAGAGCTTTTATTTTTGTACCGGCGGCGGCGGCGCTGTAAAATTTTGGGAAATTTTGGGAATTGCGGTGGGGGGGGGTCCCCAAAACCCCTCGGGGGGGGGAGGGGGGAGGGGCCCGGGGGTGACCCCCCCCCCAAAAAAAAACCCCGGGGGTCTCCCCCCCTCCCCCCCTTTGTCACCCCCTTCTCCCGCCAGCGGCTCCAATAAAGAGGAGAAGGGACAGAGCCCGGGGGGGTCTTTTTGGGGGGGTTTTGGGGCATTCTGGGGGGGGTCCTGGGGGGTTTTGGGGCCTTTTTGGGGGGGTTTTGGGGGAGTTTTGGGGGTCTCGGGGCCGTTTTGGGGGGTCTGAGGGGAATTTTGGGGGGGTCTCTGCGTTATGGGAGGGCTTGGGGAGGCCCTGGGGGGGTTTTGGGGGGTCCTGGGAGGGTTTTGGGGGTGTTTTGGGGGTTTCTGGGGGGGTTTTGGTGGGTCTTGGGGGGTTTTGGGGCCTTTTTGGGGGGGGTCTGAGGGGAATTTTGGGGGGGGTCTGGTCTGGGGGTCTCTGCGTTATGGGAGGGCCTTGGGGAGGCCCTGGGGGGGTTTGGGGGGGTTTTGGGGGGGTCCTGGGCTCGGGGGGCTCCGGGAGGGTTTTTGGGGGGGGTCAGGGGGGGTCTCCCCCCCCGGCCGCCATGACCGGAAACGGCCCCAAACGGGACGGACCGGGCGGAACCACGGCGGCGGCGGAACGGGCGCGGCGGGAGCGCGGGGCGGGGGGGAGGAACGGGAACGGGACGGACCGGGCGGAACCACTGCGGGCGGGGAGCGGAGGGGGGCGGGGGCGAGTCCACGTCACGGAGCCGCCGGTGACCGAGGGGGCGGGACCGGGGGGCCCGGGACGGTACCGGAGGGGTCCCGGGGGTGGGGTCGGTACCGGAGGGGTCCTTGGGGCGGGGTAGGTACCGGCGGTACCGGGGTCGGTACCCAGGGGGTGCCTGGACGGTACCGGGGGGGTTCCGTGGGTGAGGGGGGTTCCTGAAGGGGGCCGGTACCGGGAGGTCTCCGGGCGGTACCGGGAGGGTCCCTCAGAGCCCGGCCTGTCCCGTCCCGGCAGCGAGAGGCTCCTCCATGGACGAGCCGCGGCCCCACGGTGAGTCCCGTGATAGCCCGGTGCCATTCCCGGTGCCATTCCCGGTGCCAGCCCCGGTGCCGGTGCCCCCCATGACCCCCCCGGGCCCCCGCAGACCCCCAGGAGGCTCCGGAGCCGCCGTCGGGACCCTCGGTGGCGGTGCCGGTGCCGGAGCCCCCCGAGGACGGGGCCGACGCCGACACGGCCCAGGTGAGTGGCGGGTCCCGGTGCCCCGGGGAGGGTCCGGGAGGAGCCCGGTACCGAGCCCCGGTCTGACCCCACGGGCAGCTCCTGGCGGGGCAGCGGCAGCCGCGGGGCTTTTGGACCTTCGAGTATTACCAGGAGTTCTTCGACGTGGACACGCGGCAGGTACGGAACCGGCACCGGGCACCGGGAGCGGCCCCGGGCACCGGGAGCGGCCCCGGCTGAGCCCCGCCCGTGTCCCCGCAGGTGCTGGAGCGCATCAAGGCCTCGCTGCTGCCGGTACCGGGCAAGAACTTCGTGCGGCACCGGCTGCGCAACAACCCCGACCTGTACGGTGAGGGAGGGACGGGGCCCGGGGCCGCTCCCGGTGCCGGTGCTGCTCCCAGTGCCAACCCCCTCTCCCGGGGCCGCTCCCGGTGCCGGTGCCAGTCCCAACCCCCTCTCCCGGGGCCGCTCCCGGTGCCTCTCCCGGTGCTGCTCCCGGTCCCAACCCTGTCTGCCGGTGCCGGTACCGTGCCCAACCCCTCTCCCGGTGCCGCTCCCGGTGCCAATCCCCTCTCCCGGGGCTGCTCCCGGTGCCTCTCCCGGTGCCGATCCCAACTCCGGTGCCGATCCCAACCCCGCTCCCGGTGCCGGTTCCAGGCCCGTTCTGGATCTGCACCACCCTGGCCCTGGCCCTGGCCATCGCCGGGGACCTGTCCCAGCTCGGCGCGGCCCGGGAGGGCCCCGGGCACCGGTACCGGCCCCGCTTCCACCACGGTGAGCCCGGGAGGGGCCCGGGGGGGCCCAAACGGTGCCCGGTACCGGCGGGAGCGGGGTCCGGCTGCCGGGGGGGGTCCGGGGGGGTTCCTCGGGATGTTTGGGGGATCCTGGAGATGTTTTTGGGGTCCTGGGGGGGTTCCCTGGGATGTTTGGGGGTTCCCCGGTTATTTTGGGGGTGCTGGGGGGGTTCCCTGGGGTATTTGGGGCGTCCTGGGGGTGGTTTTGGGGTCCTGGAGGGGTTCTCCGGGGTATTTGGGGGGTGCCGGGGGTGTTCCCTGGGTATTTGGGGGTTCCCCAGGTTATTCTGGTGTGTTTGGGGTGACCCTGACCCCCCTCCAGCCCAGACTGGGGGTCCGGACCCCCCTCCCCACCCCCGGGCCTGTTCCCGTGGCTCAGGGAGGGGCTGGGGACCCCCCAAAAACCCCCCCAAAAAACCCCCCCGTGCCCCCCCAGTGCCCGTGGCCGTGACCCTCATCTTCAGCTACGCGGGGCTGGTGCCGCTGGGGCTCTGGGGGGCCCTGGGCTGGGCCCGGGGGGGCTCGGGGGGCTCCTTCAGCCTCCTGCAGACCCTCAGCGCCTACGGCTACTCCCTGGCCGCCCTCGTGCCCGCCGCTGTGAGTCGGGGGCCCGAATTTGGGGGGTCTGGGGGGGGTTTGGGGGGGTCCCTGCCGTGTTGGAGGGAGATTTTGGGGGTCCCCACGAGGTGGTTTTGGGGGGGGTCCCAAGGTATTTGGGGGAGGGTCCCTGGGGTGTTTGGGGGGGATCCCAGGGGGTGTTTGGGGTCGCTGGGTTATTTTTGGGGCCCCCAAGATGTTTTCGGGCTCCCTGGGTTGATTTTGGGCTCCCCGAGCTGTTTTTGGGGCTCCCCGAGCCGTTCCTGGCCTCCCCCGAGCTGTTTTTGGGGTCCCCCTGAGCCGTTCTGGGCTCCCTGGGTTATTTTCGGGGCTCCCCGAGCCGTTTTTGGGCCCCCCCGAGCCGTTTCTGGGCCCCCGCAGGTGCTGTGGGCGCTGCCGCTGCCGTGGCTGCGCTGGGCAGCGCTGGCCGGGCTGGGGCTGCCCTCGGCCGCGGCTTTGGCCGGGACTTTCTGGCCCCCCCTGAGGGCCGGGGGCCGCGGGGCCGCGCTGGCCGGGGGGGCCGCGGTGCTCGCCCTGCACCTCCTGCTGGCCCTGGGCTGCCAGGTACCGCCCCGGGGCTGGGGGGGCTCCGGGACCCCAAAGTGAGCCTGGGGAGGGTCTGGGGGGGGGCTCGGGGGGGCACCAGGACCCCAAAATGAGCCTGGGGAGGGTCTGGGGGGGCACCAGGACCCCGAAAGGAGCCTGGGGGGGCACTGGGACCCTAAAAGGAGCCAGGGGAGAGTCTGGGGGGGCTCAGGGGGACGCCGTGACCCCAAAAGGAGCCGGGGGAGGGGAATTAAAACCCCAAAATGCTCCTGGGGGGGGGATTTAAATCCCAAAGTACCAAGGGAGGGGGTAATTAAACCCCAAACTGCCCCGAGGGGAGGGGAATTTAACCCCAAACTGCCCCGGGGGGGTCCTGGGTGGGCTTTAGGGCCCCCCCACCCCCTGATCGCTCTCTCCCCTCCCAGCTCTACTTCTTCGAGCCCCTCCCGGCACCGGGGTCTGGGGGGGCCCCGCTGGGGATCCCCCCCCCCTCCAACGCCTCCCACCCCGCACGCTGAGGGGGGGCCGGGATCGGGGCAGCCCCCGGACACCCCCCGGACCCCCCCGGACCCCGCTGAGCTCCGTGAGCCCAAATAAAATCAGGGAGGCTCCGATTTGTGCCCTGCTGGTGTTGAGGGGCCCCCAAAAACTTCCCTGGGGAGCCCCAAAACCCCCCCAGGAACCCCCAAACCCCCTCAGAGAGCTCCAAACCCCCCTCCCGGGGAGCCCCAAGAACCCCAAACCCCCCCCAGGAAAACCCAAACCTCCCTGGGGAGCCCCCAAACCCCTGGGGAGTCCCAAAAACCCCCCTGGGGAGCCCCAAACCTCCCCAGGGAACCCCAAAACCCCCCAGGACCCCTCAAACCCCCCCAGGAAGTCCCAAAAACTCCTCCAGGAACTCTCAAACCCCCCCAGGAACCCCCAAAATTCCCCCAGAAAGCCCCAAAAATTCCTCCAGGGAGCCCCCAAATCCCCCCAGGAACCCCCAGACCCCCCCAGAAAGCCCCCAGACCCCCCCGGGGAGCCCCCAGAGCCCTGAGGGCGGCCCGAGCGTCGAAACCCTCCCGTTTTATTCAGACTACAGCCGGAAAAACTCCGCAGATCCTCTACTGCTACGGCCGGGCCCCCCCCGAGATCCCGGCCCCCGCCCCCGGGGGGGCCCCGCTGCTCCCCCCGAGGGGAAAACGGGGGCAGGGGCGACCCCGAGCCCTCCGGAACGGGGCCAAACCCGGAGCTTTTGGTACATTCACGCCCGTCCCTGGGGCGGGGAGAGGAATTCCCACCCCACTCCATCTCATCCCACCTTTGGGATTATTTGGGAATCGGAGCGTTAAAAAGATGAACCTCCCCTCCCTCCCCCGCCTTTCCCCCCCTCCCCGAAAAAAAAACAAAACAACAAAAACCCCAAAACAACAACAAAAAAAAAAGAAATCCCCTCCGGGTCCGGCACGGAGCGAGGGGGGGGCGGGAGGGACCCCCCCAAGGGCTGGGGGTGGGGGGGGGTGCCCGATTTTGCCCGATTTTGGTTTTTTTTCCCTGGAATTTTGGGAGGGGGGGGTCTTTAGCTGCCGTAGTGCATCGTGTTGGTGGTGATGGACATGGGGGAGGCCATGGAGATGGGGGGCCCCCCCATGGTGAACTGGCTGTTCAGGGGGTAGTGGGTGCTGGAGCCGGCGCCGCTCTGGCCGCTGGACGAGCCTGGGGGGGCACAGGGGGGGTCAGCCACGGGGTTTGGGGGGGTCCAGAGAGGATTTTTGGGGGTTTTTTGGGGGTTACCTTGCACGATTCCCGTGCTCATGATGGAGCCCATCCTGGAGTGGGTGTGGTTGACGATGCCGGTGTTGGCTGCGGGGTCGGGGGTGGGGTTGGGGGGGTCACGGTGAGGTTTGGGGGGGCTCTGAGACCCCCCCCGGTCATTACCAGACGCCCCCCGGGTGCCTGGAGCCCCCCCAGACTCACCCAAAGGGATCAGGTTGTTGTGGCCCACGTTGGAGCCGCCGGCGATGACGCTGCTCAGGTCGTAGGCCGCCGGCATGCCTGGGGGGGCAGGGGTCAGAGCCCCCCAAAAACCGGGGGGTGACCCCCCCAGAGCCCCCCAGGACCCCCCCAGGACTCCCCAGAGCCCCCCAGGACCCCCCAGAGCCCCCCAGGACTCCCCAGAGCCCCCCCCGAGGACCCCCCAGAGCCCCCAGGTCCCCCGAGCCTCCAGAGTCCCCCAAAACCCAGGGGTGACCCCCCCCATGCCCCCCAGGACCCTCCAGAGCCTCCAGCATCCCCCAGAGCCCTCCAGGACCCCCCCAAGACCCCCAGCCCCCCCCAGGACCCCCCCAGCGCCTCCAGAAACCCCCCAGGACCCCCCCGGACCCCCCCAGACTCACCGGCCACGGCCATGCCCGTGCTCATGTTGTAGGTGCTGCCCGTGTTCCACATGTTCTCCGAGGGCGACGTGTAGTGGGAGCCGGGGGGGGGCGAGGGGGTCGTGCCCGTGTACCTGGGGGGGCAAAGGGGGGGTTTGGGGGGGTCCTGGGGGTGTCCCCCAACCCCCCCCGGCCCCAAACCCCCCCCCCCCCAGGCCCTACCTGAAGAAGGGATTTTTCAGGTCGAGGAGGTTGGAGGATTTGGAGCCCGTCTGGTCCACCTGGGCCACGATGCTGATGTCGTAGCTCTGTCTGGGGGGGGCGCGGCCCGTGAGACCCCCCCGGCCCCCAAATGGGGCTGGAGGGGGGCTGGGAGCCCCTAAATGGAGCTGGGAGCCCCCAAATGGGGCTGGAGGAGTTCTGAGATCCCCAAAATGGGGGGGATTCTGAGACCCCAAAGTGCAGCCAAGGGGGGGTTCTGAGACCCCCAAACGCCCCTGAGGGGGGGTCCTGGCCCCCCCAGGCCCAGCAGCAGCATCTGGGTCGTGGCTGCCCCCCCCCAGCTAAAAATACTCCCCCGAAACTGGGCCAGGAGCCCCCCCCCAGCCCAAACTGGGCCAGGAGCCCCCCCCGAGGTGCCGAGGGAGGCGCGGATCTGGCACGGATCTGGCACGGATCTGGCACGGATCTGGCACGGCCCAAACCCGGGCACGGCTCGGGGTGGGGGGGCTGGGGGACCCCCCTGTGCCCCCCCAATTCACCCCCAAACCTCCCCAATTCACTCCCAAATGCCCCAAATCCCCCCAAACCTCCCCAAATCTCCCCTAACTCCCCAAATCTCCCCCAAATCCCCCCAAATTCCCCCCAAACGCCCCAATTCACCCCCAAACTTCCCCGAATCCCCCCCAAATCCCCCTCAAACCTCCCCAAATCACCCTTAAACCCCCCCCAAACGCCCCGAATCCCCCCCAGACCTCCCCGAATCCCCCCCAAGCACCTCAAATCCCCCCAAACCTCCCACAAACTCCCCAAATCCTCCCCAAACGCCCCAATTGACCCCCAAACTCCCCAAATCCCCCCCAAACCTCCCCAATTCACCCCCAAATCCCCCCAAAACCTCTCCAATTCACCCCCAAACTCCCCAAATCCCCCCCAAACTCCCCAGTTCACCCCCAAATCCCCCCAAACGCCCTAAATGCCCCAAATCCCCCCCAAACCTCCCCAATTCACCTCCAAATCCCCCCCAAACCTCCCAAAATCCCCCCTAAATGCCCCAAATGCCCCGCATCCCCGCCTGCCCCACCTCTTGTTGGCGATGAGCAGGCAGGTCCCTGAGAGGGTGTCGCCGGCCTTGGCGAAGAGCGGGGACTGGAAGAGGCAGCGCACCTGGTACCAGTGGGTCAGCGGCTCCGTGGGCGCCGTCGAGAGCCACACGGTCATTCTGGGGGGGCGGGGGGAGTCAGACACGGCCCCGGCCCCCATTTACATCATCCACCCCAAAAACAAACAGATTTACCCAAACCCCGACCGGATCTACTCAGACCTCAAGCAGATTTCCCCTAAAACATGCCCGGCTTTCCCCAAATTCCACCCAAAACCCACCACCTAGATTCCACTCAGATTCCTCCAAACTGCACCACAAAACCCACCCAGATTCCCCCAAACTCCACCCAAATCCCCTGCAAACCCCCCTAGATCCCCTCAAATCCCCCCAGATTTCCCCAAACCCACCCAGATTGCCCCAAACCCCTCCTAAACCCCCCCAGATTCCCCCAAACCCCCCCCAGAACCCACCCAGATTCCCCCAAACTCCCCTCAAACCCCCCCAGATCCCCTAAAACCCCCCAGATTTCCCCAAACCCCCCCTAAAGCCCCCCAGATTCCCCAAAAACCCCCCATATTCCCCGAAACCTCCCCAAAACGCCCCCAGATCCCTCGAAGCCTCCCCCAAAACCCACCCAGGTCCCCCCAAAACCCCCCCAGACCCCCCCCGGGCGCTGCAGGGCCTCCCCACACCCACATGGAGCCGATGAAGGCCACGTCGAACCAGAAGGCCAGGCCGTGCACCAGCCCCGAGTGCAGCATGTGGAACTTGAAGGGGATTTCTATCCTGGGGAGGGACCATTGGGGCAGTTATGGGGCGGCTGCAGACCCCCCAGGCTCCCCCATGGGGCAGGGGGGGCTCGGCCGGGCCCCTCCCGGTGCCCCCCACCTGTGCAAGTCGCCCTCCTTGGCTTCCAAGAAGTTCACGGTGTATTTGACGGATTTGGCCATGAGGATCCGGATGTCGAAGGTGTCCTGGGGGGAAAAGGGGGATTGGGGTCGCTGTGGGGGCACCGCCGGCTCGCCCCAAGCCCCCTGCCCAGCCCCACGGGGGATTGGGATCGCTGTGGGGCTCGCCCCGAGCCCCCTCCCCAGCCCCACGAGGGATTGGGGTCGCTCCCAGCTCGCCCCGAGCCCCCTGCCCAGCCCCATGGGGGATTTGGGTCACTGTGGGGCTCGCCCCGGGCCCCCTCCCCAGCCCCATGGGGGATTGGGATCGCTGTGGGGTGCCCCCGGCTCGCCCCGAGCCCCCTGCCCAGCCCCACGGGGGATTGGGGTCGCTCCCGGCTCGTCCCGAGCCCCCTCCCCAGCCCCACGGATTGGGATCGCTGTGGGGTCGCTCCCAGCTCGCCCCGAGCCCCCTCCCCAGCCCCACGGGGGTCCCTCACCACCACGGGCTGCCTGAAGTACTCGTCCACGGCGGCGCCGCGCAGCGCCGAGAGGTCGACGCCGTGGAAGGAGGGCTGGTACCTGGGGGAAGGCCCCAATTGGGGAATCACAAATTAGGAAATCCCAAAATTGGGAAACCCCGAATTGGGGAATCCCAAATCAAGGAAATTGCAAATGGGGAAACCCCAAATCAGGAAACCCCAAAATCCGGAAACCCCAAAATCAGGAAACCCCAAAATCAGGAAACCCCAAAATCGGGAAACCACCTGGGAACAGGGACAGGGAGTGGGAAGGGGGTCTGGGACTGGGGCCAGGGACTGGGAACGGGGACTGGGACTGGGAACAGGGACTGGGAATGGGAACAAGGACTGGGACCGGGGCCAGGCTCTGGGAATGGGGCCTGGGAATGGGAACAAGGACTGGGAATGGGGCCTGGGAATGGGGCCAGGCTCTGGGAATGGGGCCTGGGACCGGGACCGGGCTCTGGGAATAGGGATTGGGAATGGGACCAGGCTCTGGGACCCCCGGGCACGCCCTCACCAGAAGTTGGCCTTGGTGAACTGCTCCATGTAGAGCTGCTCGTCGGTGAAGGGCGCCAGGTGCACGTCGCCGATGGTGGGGAACATGTTCCCTGCGGGAAGGGGACGGAGCCGGGAGCTCGGGGCCGGGAACAGGGGTGGGATCGGGGACCCCTGACCCCTGCCCCGCGCTCACCGCTGGGCTTCAGGTACTTCTTGGCGTGCAGGTAGCTCTCGAGCATGCGCTCGTTGAAGAGCATGTAGCCCATGGGCTCCGAGATGATGATGTCCACCTGCTCCGGCAGCGACACCTCCTCCACCTTGCCCGGGATCACCACGATCCGCTCCGTCAGGTTGTTGCTCTTCACCAGCACCTGGGGCAGGGTGAAACCAGGCGGGCTCGGGCTCTGGGATGGCCCCTCCGGGGGTCTGGGGGGCGATTTGGGAGCCTCCCCCGGCTCACCTCGGCGTGCTGGGCCATGGTGCTGGCTTCCACCGCGTAGATTTTGCGCGCCCCGGCCTGCGCCGCGAAGAAGGAGAGGATCCCAGAGCCGCAGCCCACGTCCAGGACGATCTGGGGGGAAAAGGGGGAGGCCTGAGCCCGGCGGAGCTGATCCAGCCCGGGGAGCCGAGCGGATGGCGGGGATTAGGGCGCCCAAAGCCGCTCTGATCCCGCGCTCGATCCTATATTTAACGCGGCGTGGGAACGGCGGCTCCCGGGGGAGCGGGGCTGTGCCGCCCCCCGCCAGGTCTGCTCCCAAAAATTGGGAGAAACAACCCAGTTCCCGGCTCCGGGACGGAGCTGCGCTGCTGGAGCTGCAGGAGGACCCCAGAATGAGGCTGCTTTGTCCCAAAAGCTTCCCAAAAAAAACGGGCAGGAATTCTCCCAAATGTGAGGCAGGATTCCCAACAGGATCCTGCCCAAAATCCCCCCAAAGCCAGGCACATTCCCACCCCAAACCGAGCCAAATCAACCCAAAAACTGAGCTGGATTCCCCCAAACCTCAACCGGATCCCACCAAAAACCGAGGCAGGCTTTCCCCCCTAAAACCAGGCCAGTCTTGGCAGAAACTGAGTCAGGTCTTCCCCAAACCAGCCAGATTCCCCCAAAACCAGCCAGATTCCCCCAAAATGAGCCAGATTCCCCCAAAACGAGCCAGATCCCCCTCAAACCAAGCCAGATTCCCCCAAAACGAGCCAGATCCCCCTCAAACCAAGCCAGATTCCCCAAAAAACATCCAACCCCCCCCCCAAACCAAGCTGGATTCCCCTGAAAACATCCAAACCCCCCCAAAACAAGCCAGATTCTCCCAAAACGAGCCAGATTCCCCCAAAATGAGCCAGATACCCCCAAAACAAGTCAAATCCCCCTCAAACAAAGCCGGATTCCCCTAAAAACATCCAACCCCCCACCAAATCGAGCTGGATTCCCCTAAAAACACCCCAAACCCGCCGAAACCTTGTCCTTGAAGTCGCTGTGGTTCTGCAGGATGGCGCGCTGGTACGTCCCCGTGCGCACGTAGTCCTGCATCATGTTCTGCTGCTGGGACAGGTACCCGTAGAACTGCCGGACACACGGACGCGCCGTCAGCCCCGGGAGCAGCCCCCTCCCGGCGCCGGGAATCCTCCCCCATTCCCGGGATCCTCCCCCAATCCCAACCTGGAAGTACTGCACGGCCGAGGACTCCTCCGTGCGCTCGCTGAACACCGAGCGCTCCGTGTTGTGGCCCCGGCAGTTCTTCAGGATGTTGTAAAAGGAGCAGAAATCTGGGGGTGGAGTGGGGGGAAAAAAAGGGGTTATTGGGGGGGTCCCGGGGGAGCCCAGAGGGGTCTGGGGGCAGCCACGGGGGGAGGTTCGCACCGTTGGGGGTCCCGAACTGCAGCAGGACGCTGTTGCAGCCCAGGGTGATGATGAAGGATTGTTTGCCCACCCGGCTGCACTCGGTCTCGCGGGACACGGAGCACTTGAACACGCAGACGTCCTCATCTGGGAGCAGGGGGGAAAAGCCGGGATTGGGGGGGGAAAAGCCGGGATTGAGGGGGGAAAAACCGGGATTGGGGGGTGGGAAAAACCGGGATTGAGGAGGGGGAAAATCGGGATTGGGGGGTGGGAAAAACCGGGATTGAGGGGAGGAAAAACCGGGATTGGGGGGTGGGAAATGGGAGAGGAGGATGTGGAGAAGGAAAACGGGGCGGGCACGGAGGGAAAATGGGGTGGGATGGAAGGAAAAAGGGAGGGGACGGGGAGAAAATTGAGGTGAGCACGAGGCCAAGCCCTGGTGCCGGTTCTGAACCCTCTGAGCGGAGCGGGATGTAGAACAATTAACCTAATTAGCCTCTAATTACAGCGCGGGAGCACCCCTAAAGCACGGCCCAAGGTGGGGAAAGGGGGGAGCAGCCGGAATTCCAATCAAACACGGGGAAGAGGCTGGAGGACCTGGGGCTGAGCTGGGAATTGCCCCAGGACTCGGGAATAGCCCCGGGAATCGCCCCGGGAGCCGGGAATAACCCCGGGACTCGGGAATCGCCCCGGGAGCCGGGAATAATCCCGGGACTCGGGAATCGTCCCGGGAGCCGGGAACAGCCGCCGGCAGCGAGCAGCGGGGCATCAGCCGGAAAAACCGACCGAGCCGCTTCCCAAAAAATCCCGGTTCTCCCGCCGGGAGCGGCCACGCGGCGCGGGAAGTTGGCTCGGGATGGAGCGGGAGCGCCGGGGGCTTCCAGCCGGGAGCACCTGCCCCGAGCCGGGAGCGCCGGGAGCGCCGGGAGCGGCCCCGGCTCTTTGTGGGCGATGAAAAGGCCGCCAGATGCTCCGGCAGATGCTGCCCGAGCCCCCCGGAGCCCCCCGGAGCCCCCGGAGCCCCCGGCCCGGCACACAAAGGCTCCTCCGGAGCGGCTTCCGGAGCCCCCGGCGGGCAAGAAGCGGCGGCGGCGCTCCCGGTGGAGAACGGGCACCGGGAGGAGCCGCGGGCTCGGGGATGGAGCGGCCGCCGTGCCTCAGTTTCCCTCCCTCCGTCCCCACCCGTGTCAAAGCCGCGGCCGCGCGTTAATTACTCCCGGTGATCATTAACACAACGGAGCGCCCCGGTAGCGCGGAGGGGGCTGGGGGCTCGCCTCACGCCGCGGATCCGGCACCGGGAGCCGCGGGGATCCCGGGAGGACGCGGAGGATCCCGAGCACAAAGCGCAGGAGGCGCCGGGCTCGGGGAAAGAGAGGGAAAAATGCCCCGGAGCACGGGAAAAGCCGGGATCCTGCGCGCAGACAAAGAGGAGCCGCCGCCGCCCCCCGAGCCCCCGGAATTCGGGGGGCGCCGCCGGGAGCCTCCCCCCGGGCGCCGGGAAAGTCACGGAATTGGGGCCGTTTCGGGTAAAAGTGGGAAGAAGGAGGTGGGGAGGGGGGAGGGGGGGATGGGGATGAACTTTCCGCAGCCTCCGGGAAACGCGGGGGGACCGGGACCCCCCCCCAGCGCCCCCCGCGCCC
>JAMPIT010000662.1:0-30599 GCA_026261815.1 Monarcha castaneiventris obscurior | reverse complement strand
ACAAGGAGGGTTTGGGGTTTTTCCCCCTTTTTTCCCCCAAACCCCCGAACCTTTTTTTCCCCAAATTCCCCTCTTTTCCCCCCCAAATCCCTGAACTTTTTTCCCCAAATTCCACCTTTTTCCCCCAAACCCCTAACTTTTTCCCCTTTTTTTTCCCCAAACTCCCCTTTTTCCCCCCCAAACCCCTGAACCTTTTCTCCCCAAATTCCCCCATTTTTTTCCCCAAATTCCCCATTTTTCCCCCCAAACCCCTAACCTTTTTTCCCCTTTTTTCCCCCAAATCCCCCTTTTTTCCCCCCAAACCCCCAAACCTTTTTTCCCCAAATTCCCTCTTTTTCCCCCCAAATTCCCTGTTTTTCCCCAAATTCCCCCTTTTTCCCCCAAACCCCTAACCTTTTTCCCCCCAAATTCCCCATTTTTCCCCCAAAATTCCTGACACCCCCCTCCCAAATTCCCTGTTTTTCTCCCCAAATTCCCCCATTTTTTTCCCCAAATCCCCCTTTTTTCCCCCCAAACCCCAAATTTCCTTTTTTTCCCCAAATTCCCCATTTTTCCCCCCAAATTCCCCCATTTTTTTCCCCAAATTCCCCGTTTTTCCCCCCAAACCCCCGCACCTTTTTCCTCTCCCCGGGGGAGGGGTCTCCGGCCGCCCCTCCCCCCCCCGCGGCCCCCCCGGGCCTGGGGGGGGGCTCGGGACCCCCCTTGGCCCGCGAGGATTTGGCCAAGCTGCTCTCGACCAGTTCATCGTCGAACTTGCGCCGCTTGATGAACCTGCAACCAAACTGGGAGCACTGGGACGGCACTGGGAGGGGTTATGGGGGCACTGGGAGGGACTGGGAGGGGTTATGGGGGCACTGGGAGGGACTGGGAGGGGTTATGGGGGCACTGGGGAGCACTGGGGGGCACTGGGAGGGGTTATGGGGGCACTGGGAGGGACTGGGAGGGGTTATGGGGGCACTGGGGGGCACTGGGGGGCACTGGGAGGGACTGGGGAGGGTTACAGGGGCACTGGGAGGGCACTGGGAGGGGTTATGGGGGCATTGGGAGGGACTGGGAGGGACTGGGAGCTAAATGGGGGGCACTGGGGGGCACTGGGAGGGCACTGGGAGGGGTTATGGGGGCACTGGGAGGGACTGGGAGCTAAGTGGAGGGCACTGGGAGGGGTTACAGGGGCACTGGGGGGCACTGGGGGGGCACTGGGGGGCACTGGGGGGCACTGGGAGGGGTTATGGGGGGCACTGGGGGGCACTGGGAGGGGTTACAGGGGCACTGGGAGGGCACTGGGGGGGCACTGGGGGGCACTGGAGGGCACTGGGGGGCACTGGGAGCACTGGGAGGCACTGGGGCACTGGAGGGCACTGGGAGACTGGGAAGGCACTGGGAGGGCACTGGGGGGCATGGGGGGGCACTGGGAGCACTGGGAAGGCACTGGAGGGCACTGGGGCACTGGGGGGCACTGGGGGGGGGGGGGGGGGGGGGGGCACTGGGAGCACTGGGAGGCACGTGAGGGCACTGGGGGCCTGGGGGGCATGGCACTGGGAGGCCTGGGAGGGCAACGGGGAGGCACTGGGAGGGCACTGGGAGCACTGGGGGGCACTGGAGGGCACTGGGAGCACTGGGAGGGCACTGGGAGCACTGGGAAGGCACTGGGAGGGCACTGGGAAGGCACTGGGAGGGCACTGGGAGCACTGGGGGGCACTGGGACGGCACTGGGAGGGCACTGGGGGGCACTGGGAGGGGTTATGGGGGCACTGGGAGCACTGGGAGGGCACTGGGAGGGCACTGGGAGCACTGGGGGTGTCCCTCGAGTGTCCCTCTCCCGACCCCCGCCCTGGGCCAGCCTCGGCCCCAAACCCCCCGACACCCCTGGGTGCCCCTCAGTGCCCCCTGACACCCCTGGGTGCCCCCTGGGACCCCAAACACCCCTGGGTGCCCCCTGGGACCCCAAACACCCCTGGGTCCCCCTCAGTGCCCCCCTGACACCCTCTGGGCCCCCCCCGGTGTCCCTCCAGTGTCCCTTGGGTGCCCCCTGACACCCCTGGGTGCCCCTCAGTGCCCCCCCAACACCCCTGGGTGCGCCTTAGCAACCCCTGTCCCCCCCTGGTGTCCCTTGGGTGCCCCCCTGACACCCCCTCGGGTCCTCCTGACAGCTCTGGGTCCCCCTCTGACACCCCTGGGTGCCCCCCAACACCCCCGGTACCCCCTGACACCCCTGGGTGCCCCCCAACACCCCTGGGTCCCTCTCTGACACCCCCTGACACCCCTGGGTGCCCCCCTGTGCCCCCCAACACCCCCGGTGCCCCCTGACACCCCCCCAACACCCATGGGTGCCCCCGGTACCTGGAGGAGCTGCGGCGCTTGGGCAGGGTCCCCGTGGGGGCTGCGCTCCCTCCCAGTGCACCCCCTGACACCCCTGGGTGCCCCCCTGACACCCCTGGGTGCCCCCCTGACACCCCCTGACACCCCTGGGTGCCCCCCTGACACCCCTGGGTGCCCCCCGTTACCTGGAGGAGCTGCGGCGCTTGGGCAGGGTCCCTGTGGGGGCTGCGCTCCCTCCCAGTGCCCCCCTGACACCCCCTGACACCCCTGGGTGCCCCCCTGACACCCCTGGGTGCCCCCCGTTACCTGGAGGAGCTGCGGCGCTTGGGCAGGGTCCCCGTGGGGGCTGCGCTCGGGCCCCGTTTGGGCCCCGCCAGCGACTCCTCGTCCTCGGAGCGGCTCGTGGCCATCGGGGCCTGGGCACCCACGGGGGCTGGGGGCACCCAAATGGCACCTGGGGGCACCCGGGGGCATCCAAATGTCACCCACGGGCACCCAAATGGCACCTGGGGGAACCCAGAGTCACCTGGGGCACCCACATGGCACCTGGGGGCACCCAAATGTCACCAAAATGTCACCCACGGGCACCCAAATGGCACCTGGGGGCACCCAAATGGCACCTGGGGCACCCAAATGGTACCCAAATGGCACCTGGGGGCACCCAAATGGCACCCAAATGGCACCTGGGGCACCCAAATGGCACCTGGGGGCACCAAAACGGCATCCAAATGGCACCCACGGGCACCTGGGGGTGCCCAAATGGCACCCAAATGTCACCCACGGGCACCCAAATGGCACCCACGGGGCACCCACGGGGTCCCATCACACTTTGGGGACACGGAGAGGGGACAAGGAGGGACCCATCACACTGGGTGACACTGGGAGACACTGGGAGACACTGGGATGCACTGGGATGCACTGGGAGGCACTGGGTGACACTGGGGGACACTGGGATGCACTGGGGTGACACTGGAGTGACACTGGGGAATACTGGGGGACACTGGGTGACACTGGGTGATACTGGGTGACACTGGGGGTTACTGGGGTGACACTGAGTGACACTGGGGGGCACTGGGGGGGCACTGGGTGATACTGGGATGCACTGGGTGGCACTGGGAGGCACTGGGTTACACTGGGTGATACTGGGATGGCTCAGGGTGACTCTGGGTGACACTGGGGTTGCACTGGGAGACACTGGGATGCACTGGGATGCACTGGGAGGCACTGGGGTTGCACTGGGAGACACTGGGGTTGCACTGGGAGACACTGGGATGCACTGGGATGCACTGGGTGACTCAGAGCACCCTGAGGTGCCCCTGAGGGGCCCCGAGCGGGCCCAGGGAGGCCGCGGAGCCCTCACGGATCCCCCCCCCCCTCACAAACCCCGGCGCGGCCTCGGCCGCGATTCCCCCGCCCCGAGCGCCGCCCCCCGGCCCCGGTGCCCCCAAGGTCCCCCCCCGGTGCCCCCTCAGCCCCTCCCGGTGCCCCCAGGGTCCCTCCCGGTGCCCCCAGGGCCCCCCCGGCCTCACCGGAGCCCGGAGCCGCCGCCGCTCCGCTACCGCCGGGCCAGGCCCGCCATGGCCGCGCCACTTCCGGTCCGCGCCGGAAAAGGAATGGCGGCGCTGATGCAGAGGTGGGCGCCGCCATCTTGAATGTCCCGGTGTTGCCTCAGCGGCTCGACGCCATTTTGAGTGTGGGCAAGGCTGCTCTGGCTGCGCTCCGGACGCTGTGGGTGGAGGTGTGGCGGGTCCGGGAGGGTCGGGACCGACCCGCGGGGCGGGGACGTGTCCCCTTATCCAGGCAGGCGCGGTCGGGGCCAACGGTGAAGCCGCCACTCCCGTCATGGCGGCTGCCGCATCCATCATGGCGGCTGCCACACCCAACATGACGGCTGCAGCATCCAACATGGCGGGTGCCGCGTCCAACATGGCGGCTGCCACACCCAACATGGCGGGTGCCGCGTCCAACATGGCGGCTGCCGCATCCAACATGGCGGCTGCCACACGCAACATGGCGGCCTCCAGCACCCAAGATGGCGGCGCCGCCGCCACACCCAACATGGCGGCTGGACAGGCCCAAAGCGGGGTTATTTTAATTAACAAATTTAATCGTTTTAATAAGCTTAATTAGTTTAATCATCTTCTTTATTTTAATTGTTAATGGGGGAGGGTTGTGGCCTGGGGGCTGCGGGAAGCAGGGACTGTGTTGGAGCTTTGAGATGCTTTAAATTAACAGCAATAATAAAAAAATTAATCAAAACAAGAAATTCGAATGAGTAATAAAATATATAACAAAAATAAACAACAAAAACATTAAAAACAATCCTACAATAATTTTAATAAGGGAATAAACCGGCAGCCCCTGGAAATGGAAAAGGAGTGGGGAAAGCTCTGGAATGTTCTGGAAAAGGAGCCCGGATTTGAGATGAGAGAAATAATTAATAAAGAGTTTTCTAACGATTAATTAGCCCAGAAAATTTTATACATGCTAATTTATTCAAGTAATTATAATACAACTGTTTGTAATTACTTAATACATATAAAACAAACCCCCGAATTTTTCAGAAATTATGTATTTTATTAGGTAATAATGGGCAGAAAACGCAAAGCATAACTAACTAATTTGCGAATAATTAAAGTACATTTTTAATAAGTATCAACTAGCAAATCCATGTAATAATTTTAAGCAGTACTAACAAAACAAACAACGCACAATCAACTCTATTGTATTCATTACCACATACCCACCGTGTTTAACGCCTGGAAACTAATAATACATTAAAAACATGACCCAGTGCACTTAATGACAAATATTTAATATAGACGATACTTAATTATTACCAGACCTTCACAATAATCAAGGGATGTAAAACGACTTAAAACCTTCACCGAATAAAAAACCACAATATTAAACACCCCAAACCACCAAATATTTAAGCTTAATTAGTAATTTAAGGGGTTTAATTAAGCGCGGTAATTAAATAAAAACCCCGTCCCTCAGCGACCCCGTCAGGTGCCGGCCACACCCCCCGGAAGTCCGCGTTTCCCGCCCTCTCTCCCCATTGGCCGCCCCTCAGCATTTCTCCATTTCTATTGGCTCTTCTCCGCGTCACTCAACATCGCCCCGCCCCACAGCGCCCGGCAGACCAATCACACGCGGGCTGCCCCGGCAGCGCTGACCAATGGCGAGCGGCGGTTTTGGGCGGGCCGGCGGAGGAAGCGCGGCGCTGATTGGGCGGTCCGGAGGGGCGGGGCCGCCGGGCGGGGGGGGACAAGATGGCGGCGGAGCCGGTGGAGCTGCACAAGCTGAAGGTGGCGGCGGGAGCGGAGCCGGGAGCGGCCAAAGCCCGGGGGAAGCGCGGGGCAGAGCCCGGGGAGCGGCAGAGGCCGCGGGAGGAGAGCGGGGATTGGGGCTGGGATGGAGGCGGCGCGCGGGGGGACGGCGGGAAGCGGCGCCGGGGGTTGTAACCGTGAGGGAGCCGTGAGGGAGCCGTGAGGGAGCCGTGAGGGAAGCGCGGGCGGAACCGGGGCTGGGGCGGCGGGAGGGGAACGGGGGAGCGGGAACGGGGAATGGAGGGAGCCCTGAGGGGAACGGGGGAGCGGGAACGGGGAATGGAGGGAGCCGTGAGGGCTCCAATGAACGGGAATGGGGTTCAGGGGGAGCCGTGAGGGCTCCAAGGAACGGGAACGGAGGAGGTGTGAGGGGAACGGGAGGAGCCCTGAGGGCTCCAATGAACGGGAATGGGGTTCAGGGGGAGCCGTGAGGGCTCCGGGAGAGCGGGGGAGCCGTGAGGGGAACGGGAACGGGGAGCCGGAACGGGAATGGGAATGGGGGAGCCCTGAGGGGAACGAGAACGGAGGGAACCGTGAGGGCTCCAATGAATGGGAACGGAGGAGCCGTGAGGGGAACGGGGTTCAGGGGGAGCCGTGAGGGCTCCGGGAGAGCGGGAACGGAGGGAACCGTGAGGGGAATGGGAACGAGAGGAGCTGTGAGGGCTCCAAGGAGTGGGAACGAGAACGGAGGAGCCGTGAGGGGAACGGAGCTCAGGGGGAGCCGTGAGGGGAATGGGAACAGAAACGGAGGAGCCGTGAGGGCTCCAAGGAACGGGAACGGGAGGAGCCGTGAGGGAAACGGGAAACGGGAACGGGAGGAGCCGTGAGGGGCTCCGGGGAACGGGAACGGGGCTCAGGGGGAGCCGTGAGGGCTCCAAGGAACGGGAACGAGAGGAGCTGTGAGGGGAACGGGGAACGAGAATGGAAACGGGAACGGAGGAATCCGTGAGGGGAACGGGAACGGGGCTCAGGGGGAGCCGTGAGGGCTCCAAGGAACGGGAACGGGGAATGGGAACGGAGCTCAGGGGGAGCCGTGAGGGGAACGGGAACAGAAACGGAGGAGCCGTGGGTGCTCCAAGGAACGGGAACGGGAATGGAAACCCCCCCCCAAATTCCCAAACCCCCCTTAATTCCCCAATTCCCAGCTCATTCCCCCCTAATTCCCTCACTCCCAAACCCCCCCTAATTCCCAAACCCCCCCTAATTCCCGAATTCCCCCCTCATTCCCAAACCCCCCCTAATTCCCGAATTCCTGAATCTCCCCCCTCATTCCCAACCCCCCCCCATTCCCTCACTCCCAAACCCCACCTAATTCCCGAATTCCCCCCTGATTCCCGAATTCCCAAACCCCCCCTGATTCCCGAATTCCCATCTCATTCCCAAACCCCCCCCTAATTCCCAAATTCCCGGTTTCCCCCCTCATTCCCTCACTCCTAAACCCCCCCTAATTCCCGAATTCCCAATTTTCCAGCTCATTCCCTATTTTCCCCCCTGATTCCCTAATTCCCGAATTTCCCCCCTCATTCCCAAACCCCCCCCTCATTCCCGAATTCCCTCATTCCCTCACTCCCAACCCCCCTGACTCCCTCATTCCCGATTTTCCCAGCCAATTCCTGATTTTCCCCCCTCATTCCCAAACTCCCCCTCATTCCCTCATTCCCAAACCCCTCCTCATTCCCAAATTCCCGGATTTCCCAGCTGGCAGAGCTGAAGCAGGAGTGCCTGGCCCGGGGCTTGGAAGCCAAAGGCAACAAGCAGGACCTGATCCATCGGCTCCAGGCTTACCTGGAGGAGCACGGTGGGTGCCCCCAAATCCCGGGAATTCCCCGGAATTCCATGGAATTCCCCGGAATTCCGAGTTCCCCTCGGCATCTCGCTGCTTTTTCCGGGATTTCCTGTGGAATTTTGGCCTCTCCAACCTTTCCCTGGGGTTTTTTTCCCAGCTGAGGAAGAAGCCAACGAGGAGGATGTGCTGGGGGAGGAGATCGAGGTGAGGAGTTTTTGGAATAATCCCGAGGGTTTTTTGGGATAATCCCGGATTTTTCCAGGATTTCTGGGTGGGAATTTGGCGCCCTGTGGGATTTAAGTTGTTTTTTCTGGCTTTTTTTGGGGTTAAATCTGCTGGATTTGGGGCTCAGGGATTCAAATTTCCCCCTCATTCCCAAATTTCCTGTCTGAATTCCCAAATTCCCTCACTGAATTCCCAAATTTCCCGTCTCATTCCCAAATTCTGGGATTTCTGGGTGGGAATTCCACACCCTGTGGGATTTAAGTTGCTTTTTCCATCTTTTTTGGGGTTAAATCCATTGGATTTGGGGCTTGGGGATTCAAATTTCCCCCTCATTCCCAAATTTCCCCCACTGAATTCCCAAATTCGACACCTTGTGAGATTTAAGTTGCTTTTTCCATCTTTTTTGGGGCTAAATCCGTTGGATTTGGGGCTTGGGGATTCAAATTTCCCCCTCATTCCCAAATTTCCTGTCTGAATTCCCAAATTCCCCCACTGAATTCCCAAATTTCCCGTCTCATTCCCAAATTCTGGGATTTCTGGGTGGGAATTCCACACCCTGTGGGATTGAAGTTTCTTTTTCCATCTTTTTTGGGGTTAAATCCATTGGATTTGGGGCTTGGGGATTCAAATTTCCCCCCTCATTCCCAAATTTCCCCCCTCATTCCCAAATTCTCCCACTGAATTCCCAAATTCTGGGATTTCTGGGTGGGAATTCGATACCTTGTGAGATTTAAGTCTCTTTGTCCATCTTTTTTGGGGCTAAATCTGCTGGATTTGGGGCTTGGAGATTCAAATTTCCCCCTCGTTCCCAAATTTCTCTCTCATTCCCAAATTTCCCCCCTCATTCCCAAATTTTGGGATTTCTGGGTGGGAATTTGGCACCTTGTGGGATTTAAGTTGTTTTTTTTTGGCTTTTTTTGGGGGTTAAATCTGCTGGAAAATTCCAGAATTCCCTCAAAAATTTGGGAATTTTGGGGCTGGATTTGGGATTTGTGCCCTGGGGAGGTTTTCAGGAGCTTGGAAAATTCCAGAATTCCCCCAGAAATTTGGGAATTTTGGGGCTGGATTTGGGATTTGTGCCCTGAGGAGGGTCCCAGGCTGGATTTTTTGGGGATTTTTGGGGATTTTTTTGGGATTTTTCCATGGAATTTCAGGAGGAGGAGCCCAAGGCCCCGGAGCAGCCCCTGAAGGTGGAGGAGGCGCCGCTGAAATCCCCAGAAATGTGAGAATTCCCCAAAATTCCCGGGAAAAACTCGGGAATGAGGGGTTGGGAATGAGGAGGGGGGTGGGGAAATCCTGGGGTTGGGATTTTGTGGGGTTGAGGTTCCTGGAGCTGGGATTTTCTGGATTTGGGATTTCCTGGGGTTGGGATTTCTTGGATTTGGGATTTCCTAGAGCAGGGGATCAGGGATTTCTGGGATTTGGGATTTCTGGGGTTGGGATTTCTGGGGTTGGGATTCTGTGGGGTTGGGATTTCCTGGATTTGGGGTTCCTGGGGTTGGGAATTCCATGGGATTGAGATTCTTGGGGTTGGGACATCCTGGATTTGGGATTCTTTGGGATTGGGATTTTCTGGATTTGGGATTCCTTGGGGTTGGGATTTTCTGGGTTTAGAAATTTCGTGGGGTTCGGATTTTCTGGATTTGGGAATTCCATGGGATTGAGGTTCCTGGAGTTGGGATTTCCTGGATTTGGGATTCTGTGGGGTGGGAACTTCATGGGATTGAGATTCCTGGGCTTGGGAATTTCATGGGGTTGGGGGTTCCTGGATTTGGGATTCTGTGGAGTTGGAATTCCTGGAGCTGGGATTGTCTGGATTTGGGATTTTGTGGAGTTGGGATTCCTTGGAGTGAGAGGATTCCGTGGGGATTGGAATTTCCTGGATTTGGGATTTCCTGGGGTTGGGGTTCCTGGATTTGGGATTCTGTGGGTTTGGGATTTAATGGATTTGGGATTTCATGGGATTGAGGTTCCTGGATTTGGGATTTCCTGGATTTGGGGTTCCTGGGGCTGGGAATTGCTGGAGTTGGGATTCCTTGGAGTTGGGATTCTGTGGGGTTGGAATTTCATGGGCTTGAGGTTCCTGGATTTGGGATTTTGTGGGGTTTGGAATTTCTGGGGTTGAGATTTCTGGGGTTTGGGATTCTGTGCAGTGGGAATTTCATGGGATTGAGGTTCCTGGATTTGGGATTTCTTGGAGTTAGAATTCCTGGATTTGGGATTCTGTGGATCTGAGATTTCTGGGATTTGGGATTTCTGGGG
This sequence comes from Monarcha castaneiventris obscurior, assembly GCA_026261815.1. Lineage (NCBI taxonomy): Eukaryota > Metazoa > Chordata > Aves > Passeriformes > Monarchidae > Monarcha > Monarcha castaneiventris. The sequence goes on along the minus strand of JAMPIT010000662.1, from coordinate 20,675 downwards.
TTGGGAATTCCATGGGAGAGGGAAATTCCATGGCATTGAAGTTCCTGGGGGTTGGGAATTCTTGGGGTTTGGATTTCCTGGATTTGAGATTTCCTGGATTTAGGATTCCTTGGAATTGGGATTTCTGAGGTTGGGATTTCCTGGGGTTGAGGTTCCTGGATTTGGGATTTTCCAGGGTTGGGATTTCATGGATTTGGGATTTTGTAGAGCTGGGATTCTTGGATTTGGGATTTCCTGGATTTGGGATCCCAAATCCTAAATCCCAAACCCCAAATCCCACCTGGAGCAGCCTCTGGAGCTTTCCTGACTTTTTTTTCCCTTTTTTCCTCTTTTTTTCCCCAATTTTTCCAGGATCCAGGAGAAGAAATTGGTGAAAATCTCCTCGGAAATCTCCCAGATGGAGGTGAAATTCCCAGAGCTCCCCGATCCCGAGGATTCCTGGGGAATTTTTGGGATTTTCCAGTCTTGGGATTGGGATTTTTCCACTCTGAAATTGGGATTTTTCCACTTTGGAATTGGGATTTTTTTCCATCCTTGGACAATCCTAATTTTTCCCTTGGAAAAAATCTTATTTTCCTCTAGAAAATCCCCTTTTTTTCCCCAGAAATTCCCATTTTCCATGGAAATTCCCATTTTCCCCTGGAAATTTCCCATTTTCTCCTAGAAAATCCCCTTTTTTCTCTGGAAATTCCCCGTTTCCCCCAGGAATTCTGTGGAAATCCCCCAGAAATTCCCTGGAAACCCCCTGGAAATTTCCCTTTTTCCCTGGAAATGCCCTGGAAATTCCAATTTTTCCCTGCAAATTTTCCATGTTCCCCTAGAAAATCCCTTTTTTTCCCTGGAAATTCCTCATTTGCCCTGAAATTCCCCTGGAAATTCCTCATTTCTTTGGGAATTTCCCATTTTTCGTTGGAAACCCCCTGGAAATTCCCGAATTTTCCCCTGGAAATTCCCCAATTTTTCCCTGCAAACTTCCCATTTTCCCCTTAGAAAATCCCCTTTATTCCCTGGAAACCCCCTGGAAATCCCCTGGAATTCCATGGAAATTCCCACTTTTTCCTGGAAATTTCCTATTTTTCCCTTAAAAATCCCCATTTTCTCTGGAAATTCCCTGGAATCCCCTGAATCCCCCAGAAATTCCCATTTTTCCCTAGAAATCCCCATTTTTCCCTGGAAATTTTCCTTTTTCTCCCAGAAATCTCTTGGAAATCCCCTGGAAATTCCCGTTTTTTCCTTGAAAATCCTCGTTTTTTCCTGGAAAATCCAAATTTTCCTTTGGAAATTTCCCATTTTTCCCTGGAAATTTCCCATTTTCTCCTAGAAAACCCCTTTTTTTTCCCCTGGAAATTTCCTGGTTTCCCCTTGAAAATCCTCATTTTTTCCTGGAAAATCCCCAATTTTTCTCTGGAAAATTCCTATTTTTCCTTGGAAACCCCCGGAAATCCCTCAGAAATCCCCTTTTTTCCCATAAAATCCCCAATTTTCCCCATTTTTTCCCCGTTTCCCAGCGGATGCAGAAATCCCCTGGAAATTCCCATTTTTTCCCCTGGAAATTCCTCATTCACTGGAAAATTTGCTTTTTTACCTGGAAATTCCCCTTGAAACCCCCTGGAAATTCCCGAGTTTTCCCATGGAAATTCCCATTTTTTCCTGCAAATTTCCCATTTTTCCCTAGAAAATCCCTTTTTTCCCTTGAAAATCCTCATTTTCTTCCTGGAAAATGCCCTTTTTTCCCCTGGGAATTCCTGAATTTTCCCCTGGGAATTCCCCAGTTTTTCCCTGCAAATTTCCCATTTTTCTCTTGAAATTCCCCTGGAAATTCCCCAATTTACTCCTGGAAATTCCCATTTTTTCCTCAAAAAACCCCATTTTTCCCTGGAAAACCCTCAATTTTCCCTGGAAACCCCTGAAAATTCCCTTTTTTTCCCCTGGAATTCTGCTTTTTCCCCGTTTCCCAGCGGATGCAGAAATTCCCTGGAAATTCCCGAATTTTCTCCTGGAAATTTCCCATTTTTCCCTGGAAATCCCCTGGAAGTTCTCCAATTTACCCCTGGAAAATCCCAATTTTTTTCGTGAAAAATCCCATTTTTCCTTGCAAATTTCCCATTTTTCCCTGGAAAATCCCGGTTTTCCCCTGGAAATTCCCTGAAAAGCCCCAGAAATCCCCATTTTTCCCTGGAAATCCCCTAGAAATTTCCAATTTTCCCCTAGAAAATCCCCTTTTTTCCCCTTAAAAATCCGCTTTTTTTCCCTGGAAATTCCCTGAAAAGCCCCAGAAATCCCCATTTTTCCCTGGAAACCCCTGAAAATTGGGGATTTTTCCCTGGAATTCTGCTTTTTCCCAGCGGATGCAGAAACGCGCCGAGCGCTTCAACGTCCCCGTGAGCCTGGAGAGCAAAAAGGCAGCGAGGGCAGCGAGGTCTGGGGGTGCTGGGGGATTTCTGGGGATTCTGGGGATTTCTGGGAATTTCTGGGGATTTCTGGGAATTCCGGGAATTTTCTGGGGATTTCTGAGAATTTCTGGGAATTCCGGGGATTCCGGGAATTTTCTGGGGATTTCTGAGAATTTCTGGGGATTTTTTTGGGAGTTTTCTGGGAGTTCTGGGGAATTTCTGGGGAATTTCTGGGGATTTCTGGGGAATTTTCTGGGAATTTTCTGGGAATTTCTGAGAATTTCTGGGAATTCCGGGGATTTTCTGGGGATTTCTGGGAATTTTCTGGGGAATTTTCTGGGGAATTTTCTGGGAATTTTCTGGGGATTTGTGGGAATTTCTGGGGAATTTTCTGGGGATTTCTGGGAATTTCTGGGGATTTCTGGGGATTTTGGGAATTTTCTGGGGAATTTCTGGGAGTTCCGGGAATTTTCTGGGAATTTCTGGGATTTATGGGAATTCTGGGAATTTTCTGGGGATTCTGGGAATTATTCTGGGGAATTTCTGGGGAATTTCTGGGGGGTTTCTGGGAATTTCTGGGGATTTCTGGGGAATTTTCTGGGAATTTTCTGGGATTTCCAGGAATTTTCTGGGGATTTCTGGGAATTTCTGGGGATTTCTGGGGATTTTCTGAGAATTTCTGGGGAATTCTGGGATTTTCTGGGAATTTTCTGGGGATTTCTGGGAATTTGTGGGGAATTTCTGGGGATTTCTGGGAATTTTCTGGGGAATTCTCACCCCTGGAATGTTCTGGGATTGGGGAAAAGGGGGAATTGGGAGGATTTGGGGGGATTTTGTTGGGATTTTTTGAGAATTTTTTGGGATTTGGAGCAGTTTTTTGGCGATTATTTGGGATTTTTTGGGAATTTTGGGGGATTTGGAGGGATTTTTTTAATTGTTTTTGGGAATTTGGGGGATTTTTTTGGGACTTGGGTGGGTTTTTTGGGATTTTTTTGGGGAATTTTTGAGGATTTTTTTTTTTTTTGGCATTCGGGGGAATTTTTGGGGGATTTTGTTGAGATTTTTGGGTATTTTGGGGGGATTTTTTGGGACTTTGGGGATTTTTTTTTGAGATTTCTGGGGATTTTTGGGAATTTTCTGGGAATTCCGGGAATTATTCTGGGAATTTTTTGGGGATTTTCTGGGGGTTTCTTATCCCTGGAGTGGCACTGGGAAAAGTGGGAAATGGGGAAATTTTTGGGGGGTTTTTGGGATTTTTTTGGAATTTTTTGGGGAATTTGGGGGATTTTTGGAATTTTTTTGAGATTTGGAGATTTTTTTTTAAATATTTTTAAGAATTTGGGGGATTTTTGGGGATTTGTTGGGATTTGGGGGGGATTTTTTGGAAAGTTTTGGGAATTTGGGGGAATTTTTGGGGGGATTTGGGGAATTTATTTTTGGGGAATTTGGGGAGATTTTTGGAGATTTTGGGGGAATTTGGGGGATTTTTTTTTAATATTTCTGAGATTTTGGGGGATTTCTTGGGAATTTTGGGGGATATTTTGGAAGGTTTTTGAGGAATTTTTCTGGAATTTTTGGGAATTTGTTGGGATTTTTTGGGAATTCTCCCCTTGGGAATTCCTGCTTCTCCCTCCCCTCATTCCCAAATTTTTCCATGGAAAATTCTCTGGATGGGGCTGGAAAACCAAAATTTGGGATTTGCTTGGATTTGGGTGGAAAAAAACTGGGAATTTCTGTTGGAATTCCCAAATTTCCCAGCCCAGGCCTGGGAAATTCCCAAAATTCCTCCCCTAATTCCCAAATTTTCTCTTCCCCCAGGTTTGGTTTGGCCACGATTCCCACAAAAGGTGAGGAACTGGGAGTGGGAATTCCTGGAATTCTGGGAATTCCTGGAATTTTGGAGTCCCTGGGGTTGGAAATTTCCTTTGGTCGTGGATTTTCTGGGATTTTCCCTGGATTTTCCATGATTTTCTCAGATTTTCTTGGATTTTCCTGGGATTTTTCTGGGATTTTCTTGGGATTTTCCCAGGTTTTTTTGCATTTCCTGGGATTTTGCAGGATTTTCTGGGATTTTCTTGGATTTTCCTGGAATTTTCTCAGTTTTTCCAGGATTTTCCTGGGATTTTCTCAAGATTTTCCTCAGATTTTCCCAGGATTTTCATGAATTTCCGTAGATCTTCTTGGATTTCCTTGGACTTTCCCGAACTTTCCTGGGATTTTCCTGGGATTTTCCAGAATTTTCTTTCTGTGATTTTCCCCAATTTTCTGGGATTTTCTTGGAATTTCCAGAATTTTCGTGATTTTCCCCAGATTTTCTGGGATTTTCTTGGGAATTTCCTGAATTTTCTGTGATTTTCCCCAGGATTTTCCCAAGATTTTCCCAGATTTTCCTGGGATTTTCCCCAGGATCTTCTTGGGATTTTCCCAGGACTTTCCCAGATTTTTTCCGGATTTTCCGGGATTTTCCAGGATTTTCCTGGCATTTTTCTGAGATTTTCTGGGATTTTTCCCAGGATTTCCCTGGGATTTTTTCCAGCGTTTCCCAAGATTTTCCCAGATATTTCCGGGATTGTTTTGGATTTTTCCCGGATTTTTTTCTGGGCTTTCCCCATCCCGACCCAACAAAGTTTGGGATTTTCCTGGGATTTTTCCATGATTTTCCAGGATTTTACCAAAACTTTCATGGACTTTCCTGAGATTTTTCTAAGATTTTTCCTGGATTTTTCTGGGATTTTCCCAAATTTTCTGTGATTTTCTGTGGAGTTTCCCAGGACTTTTCTGGCATTTTCTTGGGATTTTCCTGGATATTCTCAGATTTTCCCAGGATTTTCCTGGGATTTTCCTGGATTTTCCTGGGATTTCCATGGATTTTCTCGGGATTTTCTCTGAATTTTTCCAGGATTTTCCCACAAATTCCTCAGATTTTTCTAGGATCTTTCCTGGATTTTCCTGAGTTTTCCCGAGATTTTTCTGAATTTCCTGGGATTTTCCCAAATTTTCTGTGATTTTTCCTGGGGTTTTGGTGGACTTTCTTGGGATTTTCTGGGATTTCCCTGGATTTTCCCAGTTTTTCCTTGGATTTTCTTGGGATTTTCCCCAGATTTTCCAGGATTTTCCCAGGATTTTCCCAAGATTTTCCCAAATTTCCCCAGGATTTTCCTAGATTATCCCAGATGTTTTCACAGATTTTCTTGGGATTTTCATGGACTTTCCTAGGATTTTCTTGGAATTTTCCCAGATTCTCCTGGGATTTTCCCAGGATTTTTTAGGATTTTTCTGAATTTTCTGTGATTTTCCCAGGACTTTCCCAGATTTTCCCAGGATTTTCCAGAATTTTCTTGGATTTTCTTGAGATTTTCCCAATTTTTCCCGGATTTGCCTGAATTTTCTGGGATTTTCCTGGGATTTTCCCAGGTTTTTCCTGGGATTTTGGGGCCTTTCCTGATGGGAATTTTCTCCTCTCCCCATCCCAGGGCTCGGAGCCGACGCCAAACCCACGGTGAGGAAACTCGGGAATTCTGGGGAATTCTGGGGAAAAAAATGGAATTTTGGGAAAAAAAAAAATGGAATTTTGGGATCAGGGCTGGAATTTTGGGGGGGAATTCAGCTGGAATTTTGGGAATTCAGTGGGAATTTTGGGAAGAGGAGCTGGAATTCTGGGTGGAAAGAGAAATTGGAATTCTGGGTGGGATCATGGCTGGAATTTTGGGAATTCAGCTGGAATTTTGGGGAAAAAAAGATGGAATTTTGGGAACAGGAACTGGAATTTTGGGTGGAAAAAGAAGATGGAATTTTGGGATCATGGCTGGAATTTTTGGGAGGGAATTCAGCAGGAATTTTGGGAATTTGGGTGGAATTTTGGGAATTCAGCGGGAATTTGGGGTGGAATTGTGGGTGAGGAGCAAAACTGGGAATTTTGGGAAAAGAGCTGGAATTTTGGGGGGGAAGTGGAGCTGGAATTTTGGGAATTCGGGTGGAATTTTGGGAATTTGGGGTGGAATTTTGGGTGAGGAACAAAGCTGGGATTTTGAGCTGGAATTTTGGGAAAAAAGGATGGAATTTTGGGAAGAGGAGCTGGAATTCTGGGTGGGATCAGAGCTGGAATTTTGGGAATTCAGCAGGAATTTTGGGAAGAGGAGACGAAATTTTAGGAAAAGAGCTGGAAATTTTGGGAATTTGGCTGGAATTCCGGGTGGGATCACACCAAAAATTTCAGGAATTCTGCTGCAATTCGCCTTGAAATCCCCTAAAATTCCCGGATTTTTTTTTGGGATAAACCTTTGGGATCGACTCTTCTGGAAAAACTTCTGGGAATTGGGGGGGGGGAGGGGCAGGAGCAGCTCCTGATCCCGGGATTTTCCTGGATCCGATCCCGGATTTGATCCCAGATCTGATCCTGGATCTGATCCCGGATTTGCTCCTGGGTTTGATTCTGGATTTGATTCTGGATTCAATCCCAGATTTGATCCCAGATCTCATCCCAGATTTGATCCCGGATTTTTTTTTCCCCCAGATTTGATCCCGAATTTGCTCCTGGATCTGATCCCAGATTTGATCTCAGATCCGATCCCAGAGCCAATCCTGGATTTGATCCTGGATTTGATCCCAGAGCCAATCCCAGATCTGATTCCAGATCCGATCCCGGATTTGATGCCAAATTTGATTCCGGATCCGATCCCAGATTTGATCCAGGATTTGATCCCAGATTTGATCCCAGATTTGATCCAGGATTTGATCCCAGATTCGATCCCAGATCTGATTCCAGATTTGCTCCTGGATTTGATCCCGGATTTGATGCCAAATTTGATCCCGGATCTGATCCCGGATCTGATCCCAGTTTTGATCCCAGTTTTGATCCTGGATTCAATCCCAGATTTGATCCCGGATCCAATTCAGGATTTGATCCAGGATTTGATCCAGGATTTGATACCAAATTTGATACCAAATTTGATCCTGGATCTGATCCCAGACTTGATCCCGGATTTCCTTTTCCCCCCAGATTTGATCCCGGATTTGATCCCGGATTTGCTCCCAGATTTGATCCCGGATTTGCTCCCAGATTTGATCCCGGATCTGATCCCAGATTTTCTTTTCCCCCAGATAAACCTGGAGAAGCTCAAGGAAAGGGCCCAGAGGTTCGGCCTCAACGTCTCCTCCCTCTCCAAGAAGGTGAGGGTCGGGAATTCCGGGAATTTTGGGCATTCTGGGGGCTCTGGGAATCCCAAGGTGCTCCCCCCCCCTCCCCCACCCCTGGGATCATCCCGATATTCCCAGATTTTCCCAGGGAATTTTGCAGCGCTCGGGGTTTTCTGGGAACTGGGGATTTTCCAATCCCAGTCCTGATCCCATTCCCAGTCCTTTCCTGTTATTCCCGTTATTCCCATTCCCATAATTCCCAACGTTCCCATAATTCCTGTTATTCCCACTGCTGTTATTCCTGATCCTTTAATTCCCATTATTTCCAATATTCCCTTTTTTCCCATTCCCGATCCCATTCCCATAATTCCCGTTATTCCTGATCCCATAATTCCCGTAATTGCCGTTATTCCTGATTCCTTATTTCCCTTAATTCTTATTATTCCCATAATTCCCGTAATTCTGATCCCGTTTTTCCCATAATTCTCATTATTCCTGATCCCTTAGTTCCCATAATTCCTGTTATTCCCGTTCCCGTAATTCCCATTTTTCCCATAATTCCCATTATTCCTGATCCCATAATTCCCGTTATTCTGATCCCGTTTTTCCCATAATTCCCGATTTTCCCGATTCTGTAATTCCCATTTTTTTCCCTTGTAGTTCCCATAATTCCTGATCCCATAATTCCCATAATTCTTGTTCTTCCCATAATTCTCGTTATTCCTGATCCCATAATTCCCATTATTCCTGTCATTCCCATTCCCGTAATTCCCGTTTTTCCCATCATTCCTGTAATTCCTGATCCCATCATTCCCATCATTCCGGTTACTCCCATTTTTCCCCCGTTTCCATAATTTCTATTATTCCTGATCCCATAATTCCTGTTTTTCCTGATCCTGTTTTTCCCGTAATTGCCATAATTCCCATTATTCTGATCTTATAATTCCCCCAATTCCCATTTTTCCCATCCCACAATTCCCATTTTTCCCTTACAATTCCCACTTTTCCCCTCAATTCCCACAATTCCCACTTTTCCCAATCCCACAATTCCCATTTTTCCCCCCATTTTTCCCCTCACAATTCCCATTTTTCCCCTCACAATTCCCATTTTCCCCTCACAATTCCCACTTTTCCCCCCAATTCCCATTTTTCCCTCACAATTCCCACTTTTCCCTCCCACAATTCCCGTTTTTCCCTCACAATTCCCGTTTTTCCCTCACAATTCCCGTTTTTCCCCTCACAATTCCCATGTTTCCCCCCATTTTCCCCTCACAATTCCCATTTTTCCCCTCACAATTCCCATTTTTTCCCCTCACAATTCCCATTTTTTCCCCTCACAATTCCCATTGTTTTCCCCTCACAATTCCCATGTTTCCCTTCACAATTCCCATTTTCCCCCACAATTCCCATTTTTTCCCCCCATTTTCCCCTCACAATTCCCATGTTTCCCTCACAATTCCCATGTTTCCCCTCACAATTCCGATTTTTCCCCTCACAATTCCCATTTTTCCCCTCACCATTTTCCCCCATTTTTCCCCCCACAATTCCCATTTTTTCCCCTCACATTCCCCATTTTTCCCCTCACATTCCTCATTTTTCCCCAACATTCCCATTTTCCCCCCATTATTTCCCCTCCCCAACAATTCCCATTTTTCCCACAATTCCCATTTTTCCCTCACAAATTCCATTCTCCCATTTTTTCCCTCACAATTCCCATTTTTCCCCTCACAATTCCCATTTTCCCCCCATTTTCCCCTCACAATTCCCATTTTTCCCTCACAATTCCCATGTTTCCCTCACAATTCCCATTTTCCCCCCCATTTTCCCCTCACAATTCCCATTTTTTCCCCCACATTTCCCATTTTTTCCCCCACAATTCCCTTTTTTCCCCTCACAATTCCTATTTTTCCCCTCACAATTCCCATTTTCCCCCCCATTTTCCCCTCACAATTCCCATGTTTCCCTCACAATTCCCATGTTTCCCTCACAATTCCCATTTTCCCCCCATTTTCCCCTCACAATTCCCATTTTTTCCCTCACAATTCCCATGTATCCCTCACAATTCCCATGTTTCCCCCCATTTTTCTTTCCCCTCAAATTCCCATTTTTCCCTCACAATTCCCATATTTTTCCCCCACATTCCCTTTTTCCCCCACAATTCCACCCCCCCATTTCCCCTCACAATTCCCATTTTTCCCTCACAATTCCCATTTTTCCCCTCACAATTCCCATTTTCCCCCCCATGTTTCCCCTCACAATTCCCATGTTCCCCTCACAATTCCCATTTTCCCCTCACAATTCCCATTTTTCCCCTCACAATTCCCATTTTCCCCTCACAATTCCCATTTTTTTCCCCTCACTTCCCATTTTCCCTCACAATTCCCATTTTCCCCTCACAATTCCCTTTTTCCCTCACAATTCCCATTTTTTCCCTCACAATTCCCATTTTTCCCCTCACAATTCCCATTTTCCCCCCCATTTTCCCCTCACAATTCCCATTTTTCCCTCACAATTCCCATTTTCCCCTCACAATTCCCATTTTCCCCCCCATTTTCCCCTCACAATTCCCATGTTTCCCTCACAATTCCCATGTATCCCTCACAATTCCCATTTTCCCCCCATTTTCCCCTCACAATTCCCATTTTTTCCCTCACATTTCCCATTTTTCCCTCACAATTCCCATGTTTCCCCTCATTTTCCCCTCACAATTCCCATTTTTCCCCTCACAATTCCCATTTTTCCCCTCACAATTCCCATTTTTCCCCCACAATCCCAGAGCGAGGAGGACGAGAAGCTCAAGAAGAGGAAGCAGCGCTTTGGGATCGTCACCGGCGCCGGGGGCGGCGACGACTCCGAGGTGGGGCCACGAAAATTCCCGGGATTTGGGGCTGGGAATTCCCGGAATTCCCAGAATTCATCCCAAAGGAGCTTCCCTGATCCCAATCCTGCCGAAATTCCCGGGATTTGGGGCTGGGAATTCCTGAAATTCCCGGGATTTGGGGGGATCCCATGGAATTGTGGGGGGAATTCCTGGATTTTGGGAGGATTTTCCATGGATTTAGGAGATTTTTCCATGGATTTTGGGAGATTTTCCCTGGATTTTAGGTGATTTTCCATGGATTTCAGGGAGCTTTCCATGGATTTAGGGAAGTTTTCCATGGATTTCAGATTTTTCCATGGATTTAGAAAGGTTTTCAATGGGTTTTGAGAAATTTTCCATGGATTTAGGGAGGTTTTCCATGGATTTTTGGAGGTTTTTCATGGAATTCAAAGGTTTTCCCTGGATTTAGATTTTCCATGGATCTCAGGGGTTTGTCCATGGATTTGAGGGAGTTTTCTGTGGATTTGGGGCTGTTTTTCCATGGATTTGGAGCCATTTTCCCGGGAATTTTGGGCTATTTTCCCAGGAATTTTGGGCTATTTTTCTGGGAATTTCAGAGCCATTTTCCCAGGAATTTTGAGTTGTTTTCCTGGGAATTTTGGGCCATTTTCCCAGGAATTTCAGAGCCATTTTCCCAGGAATTTTGAGTTGTTTTCCCAGGAATTTCAGGATCATTTTCCCAGGAATTTGGAGCCATTTTCCCGGGAATTTCAGGATCATTTCCTGGGAATTTCAGGGCCATTTTCCTGGAAATTTGGAGCCATTTTCCCAGGAATTCGGGGTTGTTTTCCCAGGAATTTCAGGACCATTTCCTGGGAATTTCAGGATCATTTTCCCGGGAATTTGGTGTCGTTTTCCCAGGAATTTCAGGACAATTTTCTGGGAATTTTGGGCCATTTTCTGGGAATTTTGGGCCATTTTCTGGGAATTTCAGGGTCATTTTCCTGGGAATTTCAGAGCCATTTTCCCAGGAATTTTGGGCCATTTTCCTGGAAATTTGGTGCCATTTTCCCAGGAATTTCAGGACCATTTTCTGGGAATTTCAGGCCCCTTTTCCCAGGAATTTGGACCGTTTTCCCAGGAATTTTAGGGCCCTTTTTCCCAGGAATTTGGAGTTGTTTTCCTTGGAATTTCCAGGCAATTTTCTGGGAATTTCAGAGCCATTTTCCCAGGAATTTGGAGCCATTTTCCCAGGAATTTGAGGACCATTTTGTGGGAATTTTGGGCCTTTTTCTGGGAATTTCAGGGCTCTTTTCCCAGGAATTGCAGGACCATTTCCAGGGAATTTTGGACCGTTTTCCCGGGAATTTTGAGCCCTTTTCTTGGGAATTTGGAGTTGTTTTCCCAGGAATTTCAGGGCCCTTTTTCCAGGAATTTTGGGCCATTTTCTCAGGAATTTGGAGCCATTTTCCTGGGAATTTCAGGATCATTTTCCCAGGAATTTCAGGGCCATTTTCCCAGGAATTTCAGGACAATTTTCTGGGAATTTTGGGCCATTTTCTGGGAATTTTGGGCCATTTTCTGGGAATTTCAGGGCCATTTTCCCAGGAATTTCAGGGCCATTTTCCCGGGAATTTCAGGGTCATTTTCCTGGAAATTTCAGAGCCATTTTCCCGGAAATTTGGTGCCATTTTTCCAGGAATTTCAGGACCATTTTTTGGGAATTTCAGGCCCCTTTTCCCAGGAATTTTAGGGCCCTTTTTCCTAGGAATTTGGAGTTGTTTTCCTTGGAATTTCAGGACAATTTTCGGGGAATTTCAGGGCCATTTTCCAGGAATTTTGGGCCGCTTTCCTGGGAATTTCGGGGCCGTTTTCCCAGGAATTTGGAGTTGTTTTCCCGGGATTTTTGGGCCACTTTCCCAGGAATTTTGGGCCATTTTCCCGGGAATTTGAGGACCATTTTGTGGGAATTTTGGGCCTTTTTCTGGGAATTTCAGGGCTCTTTTCCCAGGAATTGCAGGACCATTTCCAGGGAATTTTGGACCGTTTTCCCGGGAATTTTGAGCCCTTTTCTTGGGAATTTGGAGTTGTTTTCCCAGGAATTTCAGGGCCCTTTTTCCAGGAATTTTGGGCCATTTTCCGAGGAATTTGGAGCCATTTTCCTGGGAATTTCAGGATCATTTTCCCAGGAATTTGGTGTCGTTTTCCCAGGAATTTCAGGACAATTTCTGGGAATTTTGGGCCATTTTCTGGGAATTTTGGGCCATTTTCTGGGAATTTCAGGGCCATTTTCCCAGGAATTTCAGGGCCATTTTCCCAGGAATTTCAGGGTCATTTTCCTGGGAATTTCAGAGCCATTTTCCCAGGAATTTCAGGACCATTTTCTGGGAATTTCAGGCCCCTTTTCCCAGGAATTTTGGACCGTTTTCCCAGGAATTTTAGGGCCCTTTTTCCCAGGAATTTGGAGTTGTTTTCCTTGGAATTTCAGGACAATTTTCTGGGAATTTCAGAGCCATTTTCCCAGGAATTTTGGGCCATTTTCCTGGGAATTTCGGGGCCGTTTTCCCAGAAATTTCAGGGCCATTTTCCAGGAATTTTGGGCCATTTTCCCAGGAATTTGGAGTTGTTTTCCCAAGAATTTTGAGTTGTTTTGCCAGGAATTTTGGGCCATTTTCTGGGAATTCTGTGCCATTTTCCCACAAATTCCCACTCTGGAATCCCCCCATTCCCACCTCTCTCCCTCAGCAAATTCCCAACCCCCAAATCCCAACATTTTCCCAATTCAGGAAATTTCCCCCCATTCCCAACCCCAATTCCCAACTTTTTTCCCTTCCCAACTTTTTCCCTCGTGGATTTTTCTGGGATTTTTCCCAATTTTTGCCCTTTTCTGATCCAGGCAAAGAAGAGGAAAAGGGCGGAAAGGTTTGGGATCGTCTGAGCCCCTCCGAGCTCTCCTCAGGTCAGAATTCCTCTTTTTTTCTCAAATTCCCAATTTTCCATGGAATTTCCGAGCCCCAAGCAGGGAATTCCTGTTTTTTCCTGGGAGGTTTTTTGCTTCTTGGGGTTTTTTGGGGGATTTTTTGGGGTTTTTTGGGGGTTTTTGGGGGTTTTTTGGGATTTTTTGTGCCTCAGAAAAGGGAATTTTGAGGGGGAGGGGAAAATAAAAAAGGGAGGAATTGGTGGGAAGGAAAATTCCCAAATCCTGGGGGAGAATTCCCAAAGAGTTTTCCAGGGATTTTGGGGTTGTTTTTCCAGGGATTTTGGGGTTGTTTTTCCAGGGATTTTGGGGTTGTTTTTCCAGGGATTTTGAGGATTTTTTTTTCAGGGATTCAAGATTCTTTTTCCGGGGATTTGGGACTGTTTTTCCTTGGATTTCAAAAATCTTTTCTCAGGGATTTCAGGGCTCTTTTTCCAGGATGTTGGGGCTCTTTTTCCATGGATTTTGAGGATCTTTTTCCAGAGATTTTGGGGCTCTTTTTCCATGGATTTCGAGGATCTTTTCCCAGGGATTTTAGGGTTGTTTTCCCAGGATTTGGGGCTGCTTTTCCAGGGATTTCTGGGCTCTTTTTCCAGGGATTTTCGGGCTGTTTTTCCATGGATTTCAAAGATCTTTTCCCAGGGATTTCAGGGTTGTTTTTCCCGGGATTTTTGGCTGCTTTTCCAGGGATTTGGGGCTCTTTTTCCATGGGTTTTGAGAAGCTTTTCCCAGGGATTTTGGGGCTCTTTTTCTTTGGATTTGGGGCTGTTTTTCCAGGGATTTCAGGGTTGTTTTCTCAGGGATTTGGAGCTGTTTTTGTGAAGGTTTGGGGCTTTTTTTCCAGGGATTTTGAGGATTTTTTTCCAGGGATTTCTGGGTTCTTTTTCCAGGGATTTGGGGGCTGTTTTTCCATGGATTTGGGGCTTTTTTTCTGGGGATTTCTAGGTTCTTTTCCCAGGGATTTGGGGCTCTTTTCCCAGGGATTTCAGGGCTCTTTTTCCATGGATTTTGAGGATCTTTTTCCAGAGATTTTGGGCTGCTTTTCCTTGGATTTCGAGGATCTTTTTCTAGGGATTTTGGGGCTGCTTTTCCCGGGATTTGGGGCTCTTTTTCCAGAGATTTTGGAGCTGTTTTTCCGTGGATTTCTGGGCTCTTTTCCCAGGGATTTGGAGCTGTTTTTGTAGAGATTTCGGGTTCTTTTTCTGGGGATTTTGAGGACCTTTTTTTCCAGGGATTCGGGGCTCTTTTTCTTTGGATTTTGAGGATCTTTTCCAGATATTTTGGGCTCTTTTTTCCATGGATTTTGGGGGTGTTTTCCCAGGGGTTTGGGGATCTTTTTCTAGGGATTTCTGGGCTCTTTTTCCAGGGATTTTGGGCTGCTTTTCCAGGGATTTGGGGCTTATTTCCCGGGGATTTTAGGGCTCTTTCCCCTTGGATTTTGGGGCTTTTTTTCTAGGGATTTTGGGGATCTTTTCTCAGGGATTTGGGGCTGTTTTTCCAGGGATTTCGAGGCTCTTTTCCCGGGAATTTGGGGCTTTTTTGTCCAGGGATTTGTGTCTGTTTTTTCCCAGGGATTTTGTGGTGTTTTTTCAGGGATTTGGGGGCTCTTTTTCCATGGATTTCAAGGATCTTTACTTAGGGATTTGCGGCTGTTTTTCCAGGAATTTCTGGGTTCTTTTCCCAGGGATTTGGGGCTCTTTTTCCAGGGATCTCAGGGCCCTTATTCCAGGGATTTCAGGGTTGTTTTCCCAGGGATTTGGAACTGTTATTGCAGAGATTTGGGGGTTTTTTTCCGGGGATTTTGAGGATCTTTTCTCAGTGATTTCAGGGCTGTTTTTCCAGGGATTTGGGGCTTTTATTCCAGGGATTTGGAGGATCTTTTCCCAGGGATTTTGAGGATCTTTTTTTCCCAGAGATTTTGGGCCTGTTTTTCCAGGGATTTTAGGGCTCTTTTTCTAGGGATTTGGGGCTCTTTTTCTTTGGATTTTGGGGCTGTTTTCCCAGGGATTTGGGGTCTTTTTCCCGAGATTTTGGGGCTCTGTTTCCAGGGATTTGTGTCTGTTTTTCCCCGGGATTTTGAGGTGTTTTTCCCGGGATTTGGGGCTGTTATTCCAAGGATTTCAGAGCTGTTTTTCCATGGATTTTTTTTGCATTTCCAGGTGGCCGTTGCCTGAACCCTTCCCCTGTTGAAGACTCGAGCTCCCAGCATTTCTCATTCCCAACGGGAATCTCGGGAATTTTTATCCCAGAGCCTTGGGAGCGGCGGGGCCGGGGCCATTCCCAGAATTCTGGGTCCATTCCCGGAATTCTGGGGCCTTCCTGGAATTCTGGGGCCCTTCCTGGAATTCCAGGGGCCCTTCCTGGAATTCTGGGGCCATTCCTGGAATTCTGGGCCCCTTCCTGGAATTCCGGGGCCATTCCCTGCCGAGAGATTCTATTTTTTTGGGAATTCTCCAAACTCCTCCTTCCCCACCCTGGGGAATTTCAGAGATCCCAGGAAATTCCTGGGATTTTCCTTCCCATCCCAAAAATCCTCGGGATCCGGGGGTTCCCTGGCTTCTCCCCCATTCCCAGTTTTTCCCAATTTTTCCTGGTTTTTCCCAATTTTTCCCGGTTTTTCCCAATTTTTCCCAGCGTTTTGTATTCCCGGTTTTTTCTATTTTCCTGGTTTTTCTGCCTCCCCTCATCCCGGATTTCCCAATAAAAAACTTCCCTTTTCCAAGGAATTCCCATTTTTATTCCAGGGGTTTGGATGCGGGGTCGGAGCTGGGGGGGGGGAAAGCCCCGGAATTCCCTCAGAATTCTGGGGCATTCCCGAGGTTTTCCAGGAATTCCTGAGGTTTTTTTGGAATTCCTGGGCTTACCCTGGAATTCCTGAGGTTTTCCAGGTGTTTCTGAGGTTTTCCTGGGATGTTCCTGGGGTTTTCCAGTATTTGCTGAGGTTTTCCAGGATTTCCTGAGCTTATCCTGGGATTCCTGAGGTTTTCCAGGTGTTTCTGAGTTTATTCAGGGATTCCCAAAGTTTTCCTGGAATTCCTGAGGTTTATCCAGGGGTTCCTGAGGTTTTTCTGGAATTCCTGAGGTTTTCTGGGTTTTCCTGAGGTTTTCCAGGGATTCCCGAGGTTTTCCAGGATTTCCTGAGCTTTTCCTGAGGTTTTCCAAGTGATCCTGAGTTTATCCAGGGATTCCCGAGGTTACCCAGGAATTCCTGAGGTTTTTCTGGAATTCCCGAGGTTACCCAGGAATTTCTGAGGTTTTCCGGGATTTCCTGTCCCCAAATGTCCCTAAATATCCCCAAAACATCCCCAAGTGTCCCCAAATATCCCCAAAATGCCCCCAAAGTCCCAAAATGTCCCCCAATGTCCCCAAATGTCCCCCAAAGTCCCCAAATGTCCCCAAAATATCCCAAATGTCCCCAAAATGTCCCCAAAATATCCCCCAAATGCCCCCCAAATGCCCCCCAAAGTCCCTAAATGCCCCCCAATGTCCCCTCAATGGCCCAAAATGTCCCCAAATGTCCCTAAATATCCCCAAAATGCCCCCAAATGTCCCCCAGTGTCCCCCCTCTGTCCCTCTCCGTCCCCCCATGGCCACCCCCTGCCCCCTTCTCTGTCCCACCCCCCGTGCCCCTCTGCCACCCCACTGCCCCCAAAGTGCCCCCAGTGTCCCCAGTGTCCCCAAATGTCCCCTCACTGCCCCTCACTGCCCCTCACTGCCCCCCACTGCCCCCTCTGTGCCCCCCACTGCCCCTCACTGCCCCCCACTGCCCCCCACTGCCCCTCACTGCCCCTCACTGTCCCCCAAATGTCCCCTCACTGCCCCCCACTGCCCCCTCTGTGCCCCTCACTGCCCCTCACTGCCACCCCACTGCCCCCCAAAGTCCCCTCACTGCCCCCTCTGTGCCCCCCACTGCCCCCTCTGTCCCTCAATGTCCCCCATTGCCACCCCCCTGCCCCCTTCTCTGCCCCCTTCTCTGCCCCCTCTGCCCCCACCCCCACTGGCCCCCACTGCCCCCTCTGTGCCCCCCAATGTCCCCCCACTGCCACGCACCCCAATGTCCCCTCTGTCCTCTCTGTCCCTCACTGCCCCCCAAATGTCCCCCATTGCCACCCCCCTGCCCCCTTCTGTGCCCCCTGTGCCACCCCACTGCCCCCCAATATCCCCCCTCTGTCCCCCACTGCCCCCCATTGCCACCCCCCTGCCCTTTCCTGTCCTCTCTGTGCCCCCCAGTGTCCCCCCATTGCCTGCCCCCTTCTCTGTGCCCCGCTCCGTGCCCGCTCCGTGCCCGCTCCCGGCTCGTTGCCAGCTCCGGCGGCGCGGTGGCCCCGGGCCAGCGGATGCAGCGCGGCCAAGCCCCGGGCCCGTTCATTGCGGCTCGGGGCCGCTCCGGGAGCCGCCGCCGCCCTGGGTGGTCCCTGGGTGGTCCCTGGGTGGCCTCTGGGTGGTCCCTGGGTGGCCCCCGGGTGTCCTTCGGGTGGTCCCTGGGTGGCCCTGGGTGGTCTCTGGGTGGTCCCTGGGTGTCCCTGGGTGGTCCCGGGGTGGCCCCTGGGTGGCCCCTGGGTGGTCCCTGGGTGGCCCTGGGTGGTCTCTGGGTGGTCCCTGGGTGGCCCTGGGTGGTCTCTGGGTGGTCCTTGGGTGGTCCCTGGGTGGCCCCTGGGTGGTCCTTGGGTGGTCCCTGGGTGGTCCCTGGGTGTCCCTGGGTGGCTCTGGGTGGCCCTGGGTGGTCCCTGGGTGGCCCCTGGGTGGCTCTGGGTGGCCCTGGGTGGTCCCTGGGTGGCCCCTGGGTGGCTCTGGTGGCCCTGGGTGGCCCCTGGGTGGCCCTGGGTGGTCCCTGGGTGTCCTTCGGGTGGTCCCTGGGTGTCCCTGGGGTGGTCCCTGGGTGGTCCCTGGGTGGCCCCTGGCTGTCCCTGGGTGGTCTCTGGGTGGTCCCTGGGTGGATCCCTGGTGGCCCCTGGGTGGCCCTGGGTGGTCCCGGGGTGGCCCTGGGGTGTCCCCTGGGTGGCCCTGGGTGGTCTCTGGGTGGTCCTTGGGTGGCCCCTGGGTGGTCCTTGGGTGGTCCCTGGGTGTCCCTGGGTGGTCCCTGGGTGGCCCCTGGGTGTCCCTGGGTGGTCTCTGGGTGTTCCTGGGTGGTCTCTGGGTGGTCCCTGGGTGGTCCCGGGGTGGCCCCTGGGTGTCCCTGGGTGGTCTCTGGGTGTCCCTGGGTGGTCCCTGGGTGGCCCCTGGGTGGTCCCTGGGTGGCCCCTGGGTGTCCCTGGGTGGTCTCTGGGTGGTCCCGGGGCTCCTTTGTCCCCCCGGGGCTCGCCCTGCCCGGGGGCTCCCAACGGGGTCGGGGCGAGCGGGGCCGGCCTGGAGCCCCCCGTGGTCACTCCGAGGTGACCGGGCCTGGAGCCCCCCGTGGTCACTCCGAGGTGACCGGGCCTGAGCCTGGAGAGGTCAGGGAGCAGCAGCCTCAGGAGGATCCTGGCCGGAGCTGGACACTGGGGACGTGGCCGGAGCTGGACATTGGGGATGTGGCCGGAGCTGGACATTGGGGATGTGGCCAATGGCCCCAAGGCCTGGGCCCGGCTGTCCCAGCTGGAGCCACATCCCTGTGTCCAGTCCAGTCCTAGTGTCCAGTCCCTGTGTCCACTCTATGTCCAACCCCTGTGTCCAACCCTTGTGTCCACTCTATGTCCATCCCCTGTGTCCACTCCCTGTGTCCAGTCCCTGTGTCCAGTCCGTGTCCAGTCCCTGTGTCCACTCTATGTCCATCCCCTGTGCCCAGTCCCTGTGTCCACTCCCTGTCCAGTCCCTGTGTCCAGTCCCTTTGTCCAGTCCCTGTGTCCAGTCCCTGTGTCCAGTCCCTGGACATCCCAATCCAGTCCCTATGTCCACTCCCCGTGCCCAGTCCCCGTGCCCAGTCCCAGTGTCCAGTCCATGTCCAGTCCCAGTGTCCAGTCCATGTCCAGTCCATGTCCACTCCCAGTGTCCGGCCCCCTCTCTGGCCAGGAGTTTCCGTGGCTCTGTGGCCACCCAGGGGTCAGTGCTGGCCCCGTGCCCCCTGGGGCCGGCCCCAATTAGCCGGGGCCGTTCCCGGCGTTGCTGCGGCCGCTAATGAGGCTCCAGAGAGCGGCCCCAGGGCGCTCGTAAAAACCCCCCTTAATAAAATCCCCCCTTCATAAAAATCCCCCTTTGATAAAATTCCCCTTAATAAAAATCCCCCTTAATAAAATCCCCCTTTCATAAAAATCCCCCTTTGATAAAATCCCCCTTTAATAAAATCCCCCTTTGATAAAATCCCCCTTTAATAAACTCCCCCTTTGATAAAAATCCCCCTTTAAAGATCCCCCTTTAAAGATCCCCCTTTAATAAAGATCCCCCTTTAATAAAATCCGCCTTTCATAAAAATCCCCCTTTAATAAAGATCCCCCTTTAATAAAAATCCCCCTTTGATAAAAATCCCCCTTTGATAAAAATCCCCCTTTAATAAAGATCCCCCTTTAATAAAGATCCCCCTTTAAAGATCCCCCTCTTTAAGATCCCTCTTTAAAGATCCCCCTTTAATAAAAATCCCCCTTTAATAAAAATCCCTTTAATAAAAATCCCTCTTTAATGAAGATCCCCCTTTAATAAAAATGCCCCTTCGATAAAAATCCCTTTAATAAAATCCCCCTTTAATAAAAATCTCTCTTTAGTAAAAATCCCCCTTTAATAAAATCCCCCTTTGATAAAAATCCTCCTTTAATAAAAATCCCCCTTTAATAAAAATCCCTCTTTAAAGATGCCCCTTTAATAAAGATCCCCCTTTAAAGATCCCCCTTTTTAAGATCACTCTTTAAAGATCCCCCTTTAATAAAAATCCCCCTTTGATAAAAAGCCGCCTTTAATAAAAATCCCCCTTTAATAAAGATCCCCCTTTTTAAATCCCTCTTAAAATCCCCTTTTAAATCCCCTTTTACACCCGGGGGGGCCGTGCCAGGACTGGGGGTGCCGGGGGGGTTTGGAGCTGGGGGTGCCACGTGGAGGGTCCTGGTCCCGGTCCCTGTCCCAAATCCCAAATCCCCATCCCGAATCCCGAATCCCTGTCCCTGTCCCCAATCCCTGTCCCTGTCCCCAATCCCTGTCCCTGTCCCCGTCCCCAGGCCCCATCCAGGTCCCGGTCCCAAGCAGACCCAGCCCCATCCTGTCTCCGCCCAACCCAACCCAATCCCATTGATCCCATTGATCCCATCCCATCAATCCCATGGATCCCACTGATCCAATCCCATCCCATTGATCCAATCCCACCCTATCTCATGGATCTCATTGATCCCATTGATCCCATCCCATCCCGCTGATCTCATTGATCCCACTGATTCCATCCCATCCC
>JAMPIT010000661.1:0-25599 GCA_026261815.1 Monarcha castaneiventris obscurior | reverse complement strand
GCATCACTCTTTGGCAGCCCCGCTGACTCCATAGATCCCTCCCTGGGAGCACTATGCCAATCAGTATTTTGCAGCCCCATTGACTCCAGACATCCCTTGCTAACAGCAGCCCCCCCATCACGATTTGGCAGCCCCAGTGAATCCATGGATCCCTTTCTAGCAGCACCACTCCATGACTGTTTGGCAGCCCCATTGACTTTACAGATCCCTTTCTAGCAGCACCCCTACAACATTATTTGGCAGCCCCATTGCCTCTACCTGATCCCTTTCGGACAGTAACCTCAATCACTAGTTGGCAGCACCACGGACGCCAGGCATCCCTTTTTGGCGGCACCCCCCCCATCACTATTTGGCAGTCCCACTGATTCTAACTGGTCACTTTCTAGCAGAAGCCCCCCATAAAGATTAGGCAGCCCCGTTGACTCCAGAGATCCCTTTCTGGCAGCAAACCCAAACAGTATTTGGCAGCCCCATTGACTCCAGACATCCCTCTGTAGCAGAAGCCCCTCAGTCACGATTTGGCAGCCCCACTGATTGCTGAGATCCCTTTCTGGCAGCACCACCCCCATCACTGTTTGGCAGCCATACTGACTCCAATTAACCCCTTTCTAGCAGCACCCACCCATCCTTTTCTGGCAGCCCCATTGACTCCAGAGATCCCTTTCTGGCAGCACCCCCCGTCCCCATCACTATTTGGCAGCCCCA
The DNA here is from genome assembly GCA_026261815.1 of Monarcha castaneiventris obscurior. Taxonomy (NCBI): domain Eukaryota; kingdom Metazoa; phylum Chordata; class Aves; order Passeriformes; family Monarchidae; genus Monarcha; species Monarcha castaneiventris. The sequence goes on along the minus strand of JAMPIT010000661.1, from coordinate 24,894 downwards.
CTGACTCTACGTGATCCCTTTCTGGCAGCACCACCCCATTACTCTGGGGCAGCCCCACTGACTTTACGCATCCCTGTCCAGCAGCACCCCGCCCATCGCTATTTGGAAGCCCCACTGACACCATAGATCCCTTTCTAGCAGCACCACCCCACGAGTATTTGGCAGCCCACTGATTCGCTAGATCCTTTTCTGGCACCACCCCACCACCACCATTTTGAAGCCCCACTGACTCCAGGGAGGCTTTTCTGGCAGCACCACCCGACCGCTATGTGGCAGCCCCACTGACTCCAGACATCCCTTTCCAGCAGCAGCCCCCCATCACGATTTTGCAGCCCCACTGACTCCAGACATCCCACTCTAGCAGCAGCCCCCCCATCACGATTTGGCAGCCCCACTGACTCAACGCATCCCTTTCCAGCAGTACCAATGTTAACTATCTGGCAACCGCATTGACTCTAACTGATCCCTTTCCGGCAGCACCACACCATCACCATTTAGCAGCACCACTGAGTCCACAGATCCCTTTCTGGCAGCACTACACCATGACTATTTGGCAGCCGTGTTGAATCCAGAGATCCCTCTCTAGCAGCACCCCCCAATCACTATTTGGCAGCCCCTCTGACTCAAGAGATCGCGTTCTGGCAGCAGCCCCCCCATCACGATTTGGCAGCCCCGCTGACTCCATAGATCCCTTGCTAGCAGCACCAGATATGACTATTTGGCAATCCCATGGAGTTTAACTTCTCCCTTTCTGACAGCACCCTGCCATCACTATTTGGCAGCCTCATTGACTCTAAGCAATCCCTTTTTAGCAGCACCCTCGCATCACAATTTGGAAGCCCCATTGACTCCATAGATCCCTTTCTAGCAGCACCCCTCTATCACTATTTGGCAGCCTCACTGACTCCAGACATCCCTTTCTAGCAGCACCCCCCAGACCAATAACTATTTGGCAGCCCCAATTACTCCAGAGACACCTTTCTGGCAGCAGCCCCCCCGTCCCCCCACATCACTATTTGGCAGCTCCACTGACTCCCAAGATCCCTTTCTAGCAGCACCACCCATCACAGTTTGGCAGCCCCATTAACTCCATAGACCCCTTTCTGGCAGCACCCCGCCCATCACTAGTTAGCAGCCCCATTGACTCCAATTCTTCCTTTTCTAGTAGCAACCCCCATCACTGTTTGGCAGCCGCACTTATCCTACAGATCCCTTTTTGGCAGCAACATCCTTCGCTATTTGGCAGCCCCATTGACTTCACAAATCCCATTCTGGCAGCAACCCGCTATCACTATTTTGCACCCCCATTGACCCAGATTGCTCCCTTTCTAGCAACACCCCCTCATCATTACTTGGCAGCCCCACCGACTCCATAGATCCCACACTGGCAGTACCACACCATGACTATTTGGCAGCCTCATGGACTCCCAGAGATCCCATTCTGGCAGCAACACCAATTAGTAGTTGGCAGCCCCATTGACTCCATAGATCCCTTTCTGGCAGCACTCCCCCATCACTAGTTGGATGCCCCACGGACTCCATGGATGCCTTTCTGGCAGCAATGCCAGTTAGAATATGGCAGCCCCATTGAAGCCACAGATCCCTTTCTGGCAGCACCAGAAATTACTATTTGGAAATCCCGTTGAGTGTAATTTCTCCCTTTCTACCAGTAGCACCCTTCCTTATATGGTAAGCCCATTGACTCTAACTGACCCCTTTCTGGCAGCACCCTGCCATCACTATTTGGCAGCCCCATTGACTCTATGGATCCCATTCTAGCAGTATCAACCTTCACTATTTAGCAAACCCATTGACTCTGCGTGATCCCTTTCTGGTAGCACCCCCCCAGGACTATTTGGCAGTCCCACTGACTCCAGACATCCCTTTCGAGCACCATCCCCCCATCACTATTTGGCAGCCCCATTGACTCCAAATGATCCCATTCTGGCAGCAGCCCATCACAAATCACTATCTGGCAGCCCCGCTGGCTCCTTAGATCCCTTTCTGGAAGCACCCACAAATCAGTATTTGGCAGCCCCACTGACTCTAACTGATCCCTTTTTGGCAGCACCCCCCCGTTACTATTTGGCAGCCCCACTGACTATAATTGATCCCTTTCTGGCAGCACTGCCCCGCCCTCCCACATCACTAGTTGGCAGAACCACTGACTCCAATGAATCCCTTTCTAGCAGCAACCCCCCATCACTATTTAGCAGCCCCATTGACACCCTAGATCCCTTTCTGGCAGCACCCCTCCATCACTAGTTGGCAGCCCCATTGACTCAAGAGATTGCTTTCTGGCAGCATCCCCCTCATCACTATTTGGCAGCTGTGTTCACTCCAGAGATCCCTTTTTGGCAGCCCCCCCACATCGCTATTTGGATGCCCCACTGACTTCAGAGAGGGGGGCAGTAACCTCAATCACTATTTGGCAGCCCCTCTGATTCAAGAGATCCCTTTCTCGCAGCATCCCCCTCATCACTATTTGGCAGCCCCATTGACTCCAAAGATCCCTTTCTAGCAGCACCAGACATGACTATTTGGCAGCCCCATTGACTCTAATTAATCCCTTTTTAGCAGCACCCTCGTGTCACAATTTGGAAGCCCCATTGACTCCATAGATCCCTTTCCAGCAGCATCCCCCCATCACGATTTGGCAGCACCACTGACTCTATGGATCCTTTCTGGCAGCACCACCCTATCACTGTGTGGCAGCCCCTTTGAAACCATAGATCCCTTTCCGGCAGCACCACCCCATGACTATTTGGCAGCCCCACTGCCTCAGAAGATCCCTTTCTAGCAGCACCTCTGAGTCGCTATTTGGCAGCCCCATTTACTACACAGATCCCTTTCTGGCAGCAATGCCAATCACTACTTGGCAGGCCCACTGGCTCACTAGATCCCTTTCTGGCAGCACCCCACCACCACTATGTGGCAGCCCCACTGACTCCAGACATCCCTTTCTAGCAGCAGGCCCCCTTCACGATTCAGCAGCCCCATTGACTCCCAAGATCCCTTTCTGGCAGCACCCTCCCACCCCATAACTATTTGGAGGCCCCACTGACTCCATAGACCCCTCTCTGGCAGCACCCCACCACCACGATTTGGAAGCCCCATTGACACTATTGATACCTTTCTGGCAGCACCCCTCCATAAGTATTTGGAGTCCCATTGACAGCAGGGATCCCTTTCTGGCAGCACCCTGTCCTCACTACTTGGCAGCCCCATTGACCTTAGGGATCCTTTTCTAGCAGGCCCTCATCATCACTATTTGGCAGCCCCATTGACTGCAGAGATCCCTTTCTGGCAGCACCCCCCTACCAGTATTTTGGCAGCCCCCATTGATTCCAACTGATGCCTTCCCAACAGCACCCCCCCCACCCCATCACTATTTGGGTGCCCCACTGACACCATAGGTCACTTTCTAGCAGCACCCCCCATCACGATTTGGCAACCCCATTAACTCCAACTGATCCCTTTCTGGCAATACCACCCCATCACTATTTGGCAGCCCCATTGACTCCAACTGATCCCTTTCTAGCAGCACACCCCCATCACTATTTGGCAGCCCCACTGACTTCATAAGGAGGGGCAGTAACCCCACTCACTATTTGGGAGCCCCACCGACTCCCTAGATTACTTTTTGGAAGCACCCCCTATAGGTCACTATTTGGCAGCCTTATTGACTCCAGACATCCCTTTCCGGCAGCACCCCCCATAACTATTTGGCAGCCCCATTGACTTTAGGGATCCATTTCTGGCAGCCCTGCACCATCACTATTTGGCAGCCCCACTGACTCCAGAGATGCCTTTCTGGCAGCAATGCCAATCAGTATTTTGCAGCCCCATTGACCACAGAGATCCCTTCCTAGCAGCACCACCCCATGACTATTTGGCAGCCCCATTGACCCCAGAGATCCCTTTCTAGCAGCACACCCCCATCACTATTTGGCAGCACCACTGCCTCCAGATATGCCTTTCTACCAGCAGCCCCCTAGTCAGGATTTCCCAGCACCACTGATTCCAGAGACCCCTTCCTGGCAGCACCCCCCATCACGATTTGGCAGCCCCATTGACAATATAGAACCTTTTCTGGCAGTAAAACGCCAGCACTATTTGGCAGCCCCACTGACTCCAGAGATCCCCTTTAGGCAGCACCCCACCCATAACTATTTGTCAACCCCATTGACACTACGTGATCCCTTTCTGGCAGCACCCCACCATCACGATTTTGAAGCCCCACTGACTCCAGATATTCCTTTTTGGCAGCACCCAACCATTAATATTTGGCAGCCCTATTGACTCCAGACATCCCTTTCTGGCAGGATCCCCCCATCACTATTTCACAGCCCCACTGATTCCAATTAATCTCTCTCCAGCAGCAACCCCCCTGCCCCCCCCCATCACTATTTGGGAGCCCCATTGACTCCAATTGATCCCTTTCTATCAGCACCCACCAATCACTATTTGGCAGCCCCATTGATTCCAGGGATCCCTTTCTGGCCGCACCCCCCCGATCCCATCACTATTTCGCAACCCACTGACTCTAGTTAATCCCTGTCTTCCAGCACTCCCCCGTCACTGTTTGGCAGCCCCATTGACTCCCTAAATCCCTTTCTAGCAGCACCCCCCCCTAATCACTATTTGGCAGCTGCATTGACTCCAATTGATCCCTTTCGAGCAGCACCTCCCCATTACTATTTGGCAGCCCCAGTGACTCCAATTCATAACTTTCTGGCAGCAACCCCCCCCCAGCAATATTTTGCAGCCCCATTGACTCCCTAGATCCCTTTCTGGAAGCACTCCCCCATTACTATTTGGCTACTCCATGATTTCCAACTGATCCCTTTCTGGCAGCACCAATGACTCCAGAGATCCCTTTCTGGCAACAACGCCCATCATTATTTTGCAGCTCCATTGTCTCCTGACATCCCACTCTAGCAGCATCCCCCCCATCACGATTTGGCAGCCCTATTGAGTCCCATGGTCCCTTTCTGGCAGCACCACGCCATGACTTTTTGGCAGCTCTAATGATTCCATAGAACACTTTCTAGCAGCACCTCAGAGTCACAATTAGGCAGCCCCGTTGACTCCATAGATCCCGTTCTGGCAGCAACGCCAAGCAGGATTTGGCAGCCCATTAACTCCAGAGATCCCTTTCTGGCAGCATCCCCCCCCACCCCCCACACGAGTATTTGGCAGCCCCATTGACCCAAAGGATCCCTTTCTGGCAGCACCAACCTTAACTATCTGGCAACCCCATTGACTCTAACTGATCCCTTTCTGGCAGCACCCCACCCATCACTAATTGGCAGCCCCACTGACACTATAGATCCCTTTTCGGCAGCACCCCGCCATTACTATTTGGCAGCCCCACCAACTCCAGATATCCCTTTCCAGCAGCACCCACACATCACAAACTGGCAGCCCCATTGACTCTAATTGATCCCTTTCGAGCAGCACTCCCCCATCACAAATTGGCAGCCCCGTTGAGTCCATAGATCCCTTTCTGGCAGCAACGCCAAGCAGTATTTGGCAGCCCCAATGACTCCAGAGATCCCTTTCTGGCAGCACTCCCCCATCTCTGTTTGGCAGCCCCATTGACTCCCTAGATCCCTTTCTGCTAGCACCTCATGACCACTATCTGGAAGACCCACTGACCCCAGAAATGCCTTTCTGGCAGCACCCCACATCACTATTTGACAGCCCCATTGACTCCCTAGATCCCTTTCTGGTAGCACTCCCCCATTACTATTTGGCAGCCTCACTATTTCCAACTGATCCCTTTCTAGCAGCACCAATGACTCCAGAGATCCCTTTCTGGCAGCACCCCCCTACCACTAGTTGGATGCCCCACTGACGTCATAGATCCCTTTCTGGCAGTACCACCCTTCACTGTTTGGCAGCCCCATTCACTCTAACTGATCCCTTTCTGGCAGCAGCCCCCGACCCCATCACTATGTGGCAACCCCACTGACTCCAATTAATCCCTTTCTGGAAGCACCCCGCCCATCACTATTTGCTAGCCCTGTTGACTCCAGAGATCCCTTTCCAGCAGTACCAACTACAACTATTTAGCAACCATATTGACTCTAACTGATTCCTTTCTGGCAACATCCCCCCCCAGCACTATTTGGCAGCCCCACTGACCCCAGAGATCCCTTTCTGGAAGCATCCCCCCATCACTATTTGACAGCCCCATTGACTCATTAGATCCCTTTCGAGCAGACCCCCCTATCACTATTTGGATGCCCCACTGACTTCATAGTGAGGGGCAGTAACACCAATCACCATTTGGCAGCACCACTGACTCCCTAGATTACTTTCTCGAAGCACCCCCTCACAATCACTATTTCGCCGACCAATTGACTCCAGACATCCCTCTCTAGCATCAGCCCTGTCCCCATCATTATTTGGCAGCGCCACTGACTCCATACAACCCTTTCTAGCAGCATGCCCCCCCCGCCCCCTCATGCTTTGGCAGCCCCACTGACTCCCTAGATCCCTTTCTGGCAGCACCCCAGCACCACTATTTGGAAGCCCCACTGATTCCAGATATTCCTTTTTGGCAGCACCCCCCCCATCACTATTTGGCAGTCCCATTGATTCTAACTGAACACTTTCTAGCACAACCCCTCCATAAAGATTAGGCAGACCCGTTGACTGAATAGATCCCTTTCTGGCAGCAAACCTAAACAGTATTTGGCAGCCCCATTGACTCCAGAGAACCCTCTGTAGCAGAAGCCCCTCAGTCACGATTTGGCAGCCCCACTGATTGCTGAGATCCCTTTCTGGCAGCACCACCCCCATCACTGTTTGGCAGCCATACTGACTCCAATTAATCCCTTTCTATCAGCACCCGCGTGTCACAATTTGGAAGCCCCATTGACTCCATAGATCCCTTTCCAGCAGCATCCCCCCATCACGATTTGGCAGCCCCACTGACTCTATGGATCCTTTCTGGCAGCACCACCCTATCACTGTGTGGCAGCCCCTTTGAAACCATAGATCCCTTTCCGGCAGCACCACCCCATGACTATTTGGCAGCCCCACTGACTCAGAAGATCCCTTTCTAGCAGCACCTCCGAGTCGCTATTTCGCAGCCCCATTTACTACACAGATCCCTTTCTGGCAGCAATGCCAATCACTATTTGGCAGCCCCACTGGCTCACTAGATCCCTTTCTGGCAGCACCCCACCATCACAATTTTGAAGCCGCACTGACTCCAGATATCCCTTTCTAGCAGCAGGCCCCCTTCACGATTTAGCAGCCCCATTGACTCCCAAGATCCCTTTCTGGCAGCACCCTCCCACCCCATAACTATTTAGAGGCCCCACTGACTCCATAGACCCCTCTCTGGCAGCACCCCACCACCACGATTTGGAAGCCCCATTGACACTATTGATACCTTTCTGGCAGCACCCCTCCATAAGTATTTGGAGTCCCATTGACAGCAGGGATCCCTTTCTGGCAGCACCCTGTCCTCACTACTTGGCAGCCCCATTGACCTTAGGGATCCTTTTCTAGCAGGCCCTCATCATCACTATTTGGCAGCCCCATTGACTCCAGAGATCCCTTTCTGGCAGCAGCCCCCTACCAGTATTTTATCAGCCCCCATTGATTCCAACTGATGCCTTTCCAGCAGCACCCCCCCCACCCCATCACTATTTGGGTGCCCCACTGACACCATAGGTCACTTTGTAGCAGCACCCCCCATCACGATTTGGCAACCCCATTAACTCAAACTGATCCCTTTCTGGCAATACCACCCCATCACTATTTGGCAGCCCCATTGACTCCAACTGATCCCTTTCTAGCAGCACACCCCCATCACTATTTGGCAGCCCCACTGACTTCATAAGGAGGGGCAGTAACCCCACTCACTATTTGGGAGCCCCACTGACTCCCTAGATTGCTTTCTGGAAGCACCCCCTATAGGTCACTATTTGGCAGCCTTATTGACTCCAGACATCCCTTTCTGGCAGCACCCCCCCATAACTATTTGGCAGCCCCATTGACTTTATGGATCCATTTCTGGCAGCCCTGCACCATCACTATCTGGCAGCCCCACTGACTCCAGAGATGCCTTTCTGGCAGCAATGCCAATCAGTATTTTGCAGCCCCATTGACCACAGAGATCCCTTCCTAGCAGCACCACCCCATGATTATTTGGCAGCCCCATTGACCCCAGAGATCCCTTCCTAGCAGCACACCCCTATCACTATTTGGCAGCACCATTGCCTCCAGATATGCCTTTCTACCAGCAGCCCCCCAGTCAGGATTTCCCAGCACCACTGATTCCAGACACCCCTTCCTGGCAGCACCCCCCATCACGATTGGCAGCCCCATTGACAATATAGAACCTTTTCTGGCAGAAAAACGCCAGCACTATTTGGCAGCCCCACTGACTCCAGAGATCCCCTTTAGGCAGCACCCCACCCATAACTATTTGTCAACCCCATTGACACTACGTGATCCCTTTCTGGCAGCACCCCACCATCACGATTTTGAAGCCCCACTGACTCCAGATATTCCTTTTTGGCAGCACCCAACCATTAATATTTGGCAGCCCTATTGACTCCAGACATCCCTTTCTGGCAGGATCCCCCCATCACTATTTCACAGCCCCACTGATTCCAATTAATCTCTCTCCAGCAGCAACCCCCCCGCCCCCCCACATCACTATTTGGGAGCCCCATTGACTCCAATTGATCCCTTTCTATCAGCACCCACCAATCACTATTTGGCAGCCCCATTGATTCCAGGGATCCCTTTCTGGCCGCACCCCCCCGATCCCATCACTATTTCGCAACCCACTGACTCTAGTTAATCCCTGTCTTCCAGCACTCCCCCGTCACTGTTTGGCAGCCCCATTGACTCCCTAAATCCCTTTCTAGCAGCACCCCCCCTAATCACTATTTGGCAGCTGCATTGACTCCAATTGATCCCTTTCGAGCAGCACCTCCCCATTACTATTTGGCAGCCCCAGTGACTCCAATTCATAACTTTCTGGCAGCAACCCCCCCCCAGCACTATTTTGCAGCCCCATTGACTCCCTAGATCCCTTTCTGGAAGCACTCCCCCATTACTATTTGGCTACTCCATGATTTCCAACTGATCCCTTTCTGGCAGCACCAATGACTCCAGAGATCCCTTTCTGGCAACAACGCCCATCATTATTTTGCAGCTCCATTGTCTCCAGACATCCCACTCTAGCAGCATCCCCCCCATCACGATTTGGCAGCCCTATTGAGTCCCATGGTCCCTTTCTGGCAGCACCACGCCATGACTTTTTGGCAGCTCTAATGGTTCCATAGAACACTTTCTAGCAGCACCTCAGAGTCACAATTAGGCAGCCCCGTTGACTCCATAGATCCCTTTCTGGCAGCAACGCCAAGCAGTATTTGGCAGCCCATTAACTCCAGAGATCCCTTTCTGGCAGCATCCCCCCCCACCCCCCACACGAGTATTTGGCAGCCCCATTGACCCAAAGGATCCCTTTCTGGCAGCACCAACCTTAACTATCTGGCAACCCCATTGACTCTAACTGATCCCTTTCTGGCAGCACCCCACCCATCACTAATTGGCAGCCCCACTGACACTATAGATCCCTTTTCGGCAGCACCCCCCCATTACTATTTGGCAGCCCCACCAACTCCAGATATCCCTTTCCAGCAGCACCCACACATCACAAACTGGCAGCCCCATTGACTCTAATTGATCCCTTTCGAGCAGCACTCCCCCATCACAAATTGGCAGCCCCGTTGAGTCCATAGATCCTATTCTGGCAGCAACGCCAATCAGTATTTGGCAGCCCCAATGACTCCAGAGATCCCTTTCTGGCAGCATTCCCCCATCACTATTTGACAGCCCCATTGACTCATTAGATCCCTTTCGAGCAGACCCCCCTATCACTATTTGGATGCCCCACTGACTTCATAGGGAGGGGCAGTAACACCAATCACCATTTGGCAGCACCACTGACTCCCTAGATTACTTTCTCGAAGCACCCCCTCACAATCACTATTTCGCCGACCAATTGACTCCAGACATCCCTCTCTAGCATCAGCCCTGTCCCCATCATTATTTGGCAGCGCCACTGACTCCATACAACCCTTTCTAGCAGCATGCCCCCCCCGCCCCCTCATGCTTTGGCAGCCCCACTGACTCCCTAGATCCCTTTCTGGCAGCACCCCAGCACCACTATTTGGAAGCCCCACTGATTCCAGATATTCCTTTTTGGCAGCACCCCCCCATCACTATTTGGCAGTCCCATTGATTCTAACTGAACACTTTCTAGCACAATCCCCCCATAAAGATTTGGCAGCCCCGTTGACTCCAGAGATCCCTTTCTGGCAGCAAACCCAAACAGTATTTGGCAGCCCCATTGACTCCAGAGAACCCTCTGCAGCAGAAGCCCCTCAGTCACGATTTGGCAGCCCCACTGATTGCTGAGATCCCTTTCTGGCAGCACCACCCCCATCACTGTTTGGCAGCCATACTGACTCCAATTAATCCCTTTCTAGCAGCACCCACCCATCCTTATTTGGCAGCCCCATTGACTCCAGAGATCCCTTTCTGGCAGCACCCCCCGTCCTCATCACTATTTGGAGGCCCCACTGACTCTAAGGGATCCCTTTCTGGCAGCACCCCACCACCGCTATTTGGAAGCCCCACTGACCCCAGAAATGCCTTTCTAGCAGCACCCACCCCAGCACTATTTTGCAGCCCCATTGAGTACAACTAATCACTTTCTGGCAGCAACTCCAATCACTATTTGGCAGCCCCATTGACTCCAATTCATAACTTTCTGGCAGCACCCCCAAGCACTATTTGGCAGCCACACTGACTCCCTAGATCCGCTTCTGGAAGCACTCTCCCATTACTATTTGGCAGCCCCAATATTTCCAACTGATCCCTTTCGGGCAGCCCCACTGACTCCAGAGATCCCTTTCTAGCAGCACCTCCACGTCACTATCTGGATGCCCCACTGACTTCATAGATCCTTTCCTGGCAGCAATGCCAATTAGTAGTTGGCAGCCCCACTGAATCCAATTAATCCCATTCTAGCAGCACCCCCCCGTCAATGCTTGGCAGCCCTATTGACTCTAATACATCCTTTTCTAGCAGCACCCCCGAGTCACTACTTGGCAGCCCCATTTATTGCATAGATCCCTTTCAGGCAGCACCCCCCCGCCCCCCACATCACTATTTGGCAGCTCCACTGACTCCAATTAATTCCTTTCTTGCAGCACCCTGCCGTAACTATTTGGAAGCCCCCTTGCCTCCAATTTATCACCTGGTAGTAATCCAAATCACTATTTGGCAGACCCATTGACTCCATAGATCCCTTTCTGGAAGCACCCCCTCCCCATCACAATTTGGCAGCCCCATTGACTCTCTAGATCTCTTTCTGGCAACAATTGCAATCTTTATTTTGCAGCCCCGTTGACCCCACAGATCCCTTTCTGGCAGCACCACCCCATGACTATTTGGCAGCCCCATTGACTCCATAGGTCCCTTTCTAGCAGCAGCCCCCCCATCAGGATTTCCCAGCACCATTGATTCCAGAGATCCCTTTCTAGCAGAAATGCCAATCATTATTTTTCAGCCCCATTGACCCCAGAGATCCCTCTCTGGCAGCACCCCCCGGCCCCATCACTATTTCGCAACCAACTGACTCCAATTAATCCCTGTCTTGAAGCACTCCCCCATCACTATTTGGCAGCCCCATTGACTCCATAGATTTCATTCTGGCAGCAACACCAATTACTATTTGGCAGCCCCATCGGCTCCAGAGATCCCTTTCTGGCAGCACTGTCCCATGAGTATTTTGCAGCCCGATCGACTCTATAGGTCCCTTTCTAGCAGCACCACCCCATGACAATTTGGCAGCCCTATTGACTCCATAGACCACTTTATAGCAGCACACCCACATCACTATTTGGCAGCCCCACTGACCCCATAGATCCCTTTCTAGCAGTACCACCCGTCACTATTTGGAAACACCATTGACTCTAACTGATCCCTTCCTGGCAACAGCCCCCCCCAGCACTATTTGGCAGCCCCATTGACCCCAGAGATCGCTTTCTGGCAGCACCCCCTCATCACCACTTCCAAGATAGTGATGCTGCGGACCACTTCCAAGAAGCCCCAGTGACTCCAGCGATCTCTTTGTGGCAGCACCCCCTGACCCCATCACTGTTTGGCAGCCCCACCGACTCCTGAGATCCCCTTCTGGCAGGACTCCCCGTCACTATTTGGATGCCCACTGACTCCACACATCCCTTTCTGGCAAAAAATCTCCAGCACTATTTGGCAGCCCCACTGACTCTATGGATCCTTTCTGGCAGCACCACCCTATCACTGTGTGGCAGCCCCTTTGAAACCAGAGATCCCTTTCCGGCAGCACCACCCCATGACTATTTGGCAGCCCCACTGACTCAGAAGATCCCTTTCTAGCAGCACCTCCGAGTCGCTATTTCGCAGCCCCATTTACTACACAGATCCCTTTCTGGCAGCAATGCCAATCACTATTTGGCAGCCCCATTGACTCACTAGATCCCTTTCTGGCAGCACCCCACCACCACAATTTTGAAGCCCCACTGACTCCAGATATCCCTTTTTAGCAGCACCACTCCATGACTATTTGGCAGCCCCACTGACTCCAGAGATGCTTTTCTGGTAGCACCCCACCACCACTATGTGGCAGCCCCACTGACTCCAGACATCCCTTTCTAGCAGCAGGCCCCCTTCACAATTTAGCAGCCCCATTGACTCCCAAGATCCCTTTCTGGCAGCACCACCCCATCACGATTTGGCAGCCCCATTGACTCCATAGATCCCTTTCTGGCAGCACACCCACATCACTATTTGGAGCCCCATTGACACCATGGATCCCTTTCTGGCAGCACCCCCTCACTATTTGGCAGCCCCATTGACCTGACTGATCCCTTTCTGGCAGCACCCCCCGACCCCATCACTATTTGGCAGCCCCACTGACTCCAATTGATCCCTTTCTGGCAGCACCCCCACCATCACAATTTGCAGCCCCAGTGACTCCAAGATCCCTTTCTAGCAGCACCAGCCCTCACTATTTGGCAACCCATTGACTCTAAGATCCCTTCCTGGCAGCACCCCCCCCATCACTATTTGGCAGCCCCATTGACTCCAAGATCCCTTTCTAGCAGCAGCCCCCCATCACTATTTGGCAGCCCCATTGACCCCAGAGATCCCTTTCTGGCAGCACCCCCCCATCAGTATTTGGAGACCCACTGACTTTAGATCCCTTTCTGGCAGCACCCCCCCCTCACTACTTGGCAGCCCCATTGACTCCTTAGATCCCTTTCTAGCAGGCCCTCACATCACTATTTGGCAGCCCCATTGTCTCCAGAGATCCCTTTCTACCAGCGCCCCCACAACACCATTTGGCAGCCCCACTGATACCATAGACTCGTTTCTAGCAGTACCACCCTTCACTATTTGGAAACCCCATTGACTCTAAGTGATCCCTTTCTGGCAGCACCCCCCGACCCCATCACTATTTGGCAGCCCCACTGACTCCAATTAATCCCTTTCTAGCAGCATTCCTCTGTCACTATTTGGCAGCCTCATTGACTCCAATTGATCCCTCTCTATCAGCACCCACCCATTACTATTAGGCAGCCCCATTGATGCCAGAGATCCCTTTCTGGCATCTCCTTGCACAGCACTATTTCGCAGCCCCATTGACTCCAGACATCCCTTTCTAGCAGCATCCCCTCATCACTATTTGGCAGCCCCATTGACTGCATAGATCCCTTTCTGGCAGCACCCCCCTACCAGTATTTTGGCAGCCCCCATTGATTCCAACTGATGCCTTCCCAGCAGCACCCCCCCCACCCCATCACTATTTGGGTGCCCCACTGACACCATAGGTCACTTTCTAGCAGCACCCCCCATCACGATTTGGCAACCCCATTAACTCAAACTGATCCCTTTCTGGCAATACCACCCCATCACTATTTGGCAGCCCCATTGACTCCAACTGATCCCTTTCTAGCAGCACACCCCCATCACTATTTGGAGCCCCACTGACTTCATAAGGAGGGGCAGTAACCCCACTCACTATTTGGGAGCCCCACTGACTCCCTAGATTACTTTCTGGAAGCACCCCCTATAGGTCACTATTTGGCAGCCTTATTGACTCCAGACATCCCTTTCTGGCAGCACCCCCCATAACTATTTGGCAGCCCCATTGACTTTATGGATCCATTTCTGGCAGCCCTGCACCATCACTATCTGGCAGCCCCACTGACTCCAGAGATGCCTTTCTATCAGCACCACCCCACCCCCCCACATCACTATTTGGAAGCCCCACTGACTCCAATTATTCCCTTTCTTGCAGCACCCCGCCGTAACTATTTTGCAGCCCCCGAGACCCCAGTTTATCACCTTCTGGCAGCAACCCCAATAACTATTTGGCAGCCCCATTGACTCAAATTGATCCCCTTCTAGCAGCACCACCACGTCACGATTTGGTAGCCCCAGTGACTCCATAGATCCCTTTCTGGCAGCAATGCCAATCAGTATTTTGCAGCCCCATTGACCACAGAGATCCCTTCCTAGCAGCACACCCCCATCACTATTTGGCAGCACCATTGCCTCCAGATATGCCTTTCTACCAGCAGCCCCCCAGTCAGGATTTCCCAGCACCACTGATTCCAGACACCCCTTCCTGGCAGCACCCCCCATCATGATTTGGCAGCCCCATTGACAATATAGAACCTTTTCTGGCAGAAAAACGCCAGCACTATTTGGCAGCCCCACTGACTCCAGAGATCCCTTTTAGGCAGCACCCCACCCATAACTATTTGTCAACCCCATTGACACTACGTGATCCCTTTCTGGCAGCACTCCCTCCATCACTAGTTGGATGCCCCATTGATTCTATAGATCCCCTTCTGGCAGCACCACCCCATGGGTATTTGGCAGCCCTATTGACTCTACTTTATCCCTTTCTAGCAGCAACACCGAGTCACTATTTGGCAGCCCCATTTACTACATAGCTCCCTTTCTGGCAGCGATGGTAATCACTATTTGGCAGCCCCACTGACTACAGAGATCCCTTTCTGGCAGCACCCCCCGACCCCATCACTATTTGGAGGCCCCACTGATTCCATAGATTCCTTTCTAGCAGCAGCAACCCACCACTATTTGACAGCCCCATTGACTCTAATTGCCCCCTTTCTAGCAACAACCCCAATCAACATTTGGCAGCCCCATTGACTCCTTAGATCCCTTTCTGGAAGCACTCTCCCCATCACTATTTGGCAGCCCAATAGACTCTAACTGATCCCTTGCTGGAAGTACCCCCGCATTATTATTTGGCAGCTCCATTATTTCCATCTGATCCCTTTCTGGCAGCACCAATGACTACAGAGGTCACTTTCTGGCAGCACCACCCCATGATAATTTGGCAGCCCTACTGACTCCATAGAACACTTTCTAGCAGCACCCCTCCGTAACTATTTGGCAGCCCCATTGACTCCAGACATCCCTTTCTGGCATCACCCCCTGACCCCATCATTATTTCTCAGCCCCACTGACTCCAGAGATCCCTTTCTGGCAGCATCCCCCCGCCCCCCCACATGACTATTTGGCAGCCACACTGACTCCAATTGATCCCTTTCCAGCAGCAACTCCCCAACATTATTTGGCACCCCCGTTGACAGTATAGATCCCTTTCTGGCAGAAAGGCAAATCAGTATTTGGCAGCCCCATTGACTCAAACTGATTTCTGGCAGCACTACCCCATGACATTTTGGCAGCCCTATTGACTCCACACAACACTTTCTAGCAGCATCCCGACGTCACAATTTGGCAGCCCCGTTGACTCTATAGATCCCTTTCTCACAGCAACGCCAATCAGTATTTGGTAGCCCCATTGACTCCCTAGATCCCATTATGGAAGCACTCTCCCATTACTAGTTGGCAGCCCCATTATTTCCAACTGATCCCTTTCTGGCAGCACCAATGACTCCAGAGATCCCCTTCTGGCAGCAATGCCCATCATTATTTTGCAGCCCCATTCCCTCCAGACATCCCACTCTAGCAGCAGCCCCTATTGAGTCCCTAGGTCCCTTTCTGGCAGCACTAGACCATGACATTTTGGCAGCCCTATTGACTCCATAGAACACTTTCTAGCGGCACCCCGACGTCACAATTTGGCAGCCCCGTTGACTCAGGAGATCCCGTTCTGGCAGCACCGCCCCATCACTATTTGGCAGCCCTATTGACTCTATAGATCCCTTTTTAGGAGCAGCCCCCCCATCACGATTTGGAAGCCTCATTGACTCCATAGATCCCTTGCTAGCAGCACCAGACATGACTATTTGGCAATCCCATGGAGTTTAACTTCTCCCTTTCTGACAGCACCCTGCCATCATTATTTGGCAGCCTCATTGCCTCTAATTAATCCCCTTTTAGCAGCACCTTTGCGTCACAATTTGGAAGCCCTATTGACGTTATAGATCCCTTTCTGGCAACAACCCCCCATCATTATTTGGCAGCCCCACTGATGCCAGAGATCCCTTTCTAGCAGCACCCCGCCATCATGCTTTGGCAGCCCCACTGACTGGATGGATCCCTTTCTGGCACCCCCCCCACTCTCAATTTAGCAGCCCCAATGACTCAAGGGATCCCTTTCTAGCAGCACCCCCTTATCACTATTTGGATGCCCCACTGAGGTCATAGATCCCTTGCTGGCAGCAACTCCAATCACTATTTGGCAGCCTCACTGACTCCAGACATCCCTTTCTAGCAGCACCCCCTAACAAATAACTACTTTGCAGCCCCAATTACTTCACAGATACCTTTCTGGCAGCACCCCCCCCCGTCCCCCCACATCACTATTTGGCAGCTCCCTTGACTCCCAAGATCCCTTTCTGGCAGCACCCCCCCATAAGTATTTGGCAACCCCATTGACTCCACAGACCCCTTCCTATCAGTACCACCCTTCACTATATGGCAGCCCCATTGACTCTAACTGATCCCCTTCTACCAGCACCACCCATCACTATTTCGCAGCCCCATTAACTCCACAGACCCCTTTCTGGTAGCACCCCACCCATAACTATTTGGCAGCCCCACTGACTACATAGACCCCTTTCTGGTAGCACCACCCATGACTATTTGGCAGCACCACTGACCCCATAGACCCGTTTCTGGCAGCACCCCACCCATCATTTTTTGGCAGCCCCACTGACTCCAATTAATCACTTTCTAGCAGCACCACCCCATCAATGTTTGGCAGCATGATTGACTCCATAGATTCTTCTTCTGCTGAGTCACCCGGGCGGGGCTTGCGCGGCAGAGCAGCGGGGCGATTTAAAGCGTCCCTAGGGAGCGCGGCGACCCGGAGCGGGCAAACAGGAGCGGGGCACGTCTCTAGGGGCGCGGCAGGGCAGTTTGCGTGGCAGTTCGCGCAGGCAGGACAAGCAGGCAGGGCTGCAGGTTACTGCTGGTGGGGCTTTCAGTTGTTAGTTGTTGTGCTTTGGAAGTAATGGTCTTTACACGATCAAAACCTGGGAATGCTACAAGTGTATGTAGCCAAATAGAGCCCTCCAAAAAGGATGTGTCTGTCCAGACCCATTCCTGTGCGGAGTGTTTGAGCCTATCGGCGGTACCAGGGGGCGTTGCAGAAGGAGGATGCTTGCGGTGTGAACAGGTGAACGACTTGCTTTCACTGGTGGCTGAGCTCAGGGAGGAGGTAGAAAGACTAAGGAGTATTAGGGAAAGTGAAGGGGAAATAGACTGGTGGAGCTCTACCCTTCCATCCTTGAGGGAGGCTCACCAGGAGTCAGAGGACTCCTATGCCTCTCCCTGTCAGGCAATAGGAGGACACCTGGCAGATGAAGGGGAGTGGAAATGGGTCCCCACTCGAGGAGGTGGCAGAAATTCCTCCCTACCCCCCTCACCTACCCAGGTGCCACTTCAGAATAGGTATGAGGCCCTGGATCTCGAAGATCAGCTAGAGAACACAGAGGAGAATGATCTGTTCAGTGATCCTCCCAGTTGTGAGTCACCTGTCAGGCGGATCACCGCCTCTAACTTTAAAAAGAAAAGAAGGGCAGTGGTAGTGGGTGACTCCCTTCTTAGGGGAACAGAGGGCCCCATATGTCGACCGGACCCATCCCACAGGGAGATCTGCTGCCTCCCTGGGGCTCGGGTACGGGATATTGCCGAGAGACTACTTGGCCTGATTCGGCCCTCTGATTACTACCCACTGCTGATACTCCAGGCTGGCAGTGAAGAGATTGAGAGGAGGAGCATCAAGGCAGTTAAAAGGGACTTTAGGGTACTGGGTCAAGTGATGAATAGGGCAGGAGCTCAGGTAGTGTTCTGCTCGGTCCTCTTGGTGGCAGAGAAAAATGACAAAAGAAATAGGAGAGCCCACATTATCAATAGGTGGCTCAAGGGTTGGTGCCATCAGCAGAATTTTGGGGTTTTTGATCATGGGGAAACTTTTACAGCACCTGGTCTGCTAGAATCAGAGGGGCTCCATCTCTCTGTTAAGGGCAGAAGGTTTTTAGCTCATGAACTGGCTGAACTCATTGAAAGGGCTTTAAACTAGGTTCGAAGGGGGAAGGGGATACAGCTGGGCTCTCTGGAAACAGTCCCAAGGATGGTAAGCCTGAGTTAGGGGTGAAATGAGTAGCCCAGCTGAAGTGCATGTACACTAATGCACGCAGCCTGGGTAACAAACGAGGAGCTGGAAGCCATGGTACAACAGCAAAGCTATGATGTGATTGCCATCACGGAAACATGGTGGGACAACTCACATAGCTGGAGCACCGCCCTGGATGACTACAAGCTCTTCAGAAGAGACAGGAAAAGGAGAAGAGGTGGAGGGGTGGCCCTTTACATTAGGGAGGTTTTTGATGCTACGGACATTGAAACTAATGATGATGAAGTTGAATGCCTATGGGTAAAGATTAAAGGGAAGGCCAACAAGGCTGATATCCTACTAGGAGTCTGTTACAGACCGCCCAACCAGGATGAAGAAGTGGACAACTTATTCTATAAGCTGCTAGAGAATGTTTCAGGGTCACCAGCCCTTGTTCTCGTAGGTGACTTTAACCTGCCAGACATCTGCTGGGGACTTAATACAGCAGAAAAGAAGCAGTCCAGGAAGTTCTTGGAGTGGCTGGAGGACAACTTTCTGTTGCAGCTGGTGAGTGAGCCCACCAGGGGAGAGGCTATACTAGATTTATTGTTGACAAATAGAGATGGGCTGGTGGGAGATGTGGTGGTTGGAGGACAACTGGGGCATAGTGACCATGGAATAATTGAGTTTTCAATAATTGGTGAAAGGAGAGGAAACATCAATAAGGCTTTTACATTGGACTTCAGGAGGGCAGACTTTAACCTATTTAGGAGACTTATCCAGAGAGTTCCTTGGGAAGCAGCCCTTAAAAACAAAGGAGTACAGGAAGGATGGGCATACTTCAAAAGAGAGATCTTGAGGGCACAGGAACAGACTGTTCCAGTGCGACGAAAGATGAGTGGGCGAGGTAAATGTCCATCCTGGGTGGACAACGAGGTTTTGAAGGAACTTAGGAACAAAAAGAGGATATATCATCTTTGGAAGGAGAGTCAGGTCTCTCAGGAAGTATTTAAGGAGGCTGCTAGGGCATGTAGGAAAAAAATTAGGGAGGCCAAAGCTCAGTTTGAACTCAATTTGGCAACCCTTGTAAAGGACAATAAAAAATGCTTTTACAAATCTATTAATGAAAAAAGGAAGGGCAAGACCGACCTTTGTTGTCTATTGGATGCGGAAGGGAATTTAGTAACTGCAGATGAGAAGAAAGTGGAGGTGCTTAATGACTTCTTTGCCTCGGTCTTTACTGAAAAGACACATGGTGCTCAGGACAACTGTCTTCCTAGGTTGGTGGATAGTGTCAGGGAGCAGAACAGTCCCCCTGTTATCCAAGAGGAGGCAGTCAGGGAACTGCTGAGCTGCCTGGATATCCATAAATCTATGGGACCGGATGGGATCCATCCCAGGGTGATGAGGCAGCTGGCAGATGAGCTTGCAAAGCCACTCTCCATCATCTACCAGCAGTCCTGGCTCACTGGCGAGGTTCCAGATGACTGGAAGCTGGCCAATGTGACACCCATTCACAAAAAGGGTAAGAAGGAGGATCCTGGTAACTACAGGCCGGTTAGCCTGACCTCGGTACCAGGGAAAGTCATGGAACAGTTTATATTGAATGCTATTACACAGCACCTACAGGATGGACAGGGGATTAGACCCAGCCAGCATGGGTTTAGAAGGGGTAGGTCATGTTTGACCAACCTGGTCTCCTTTTATGACCAGGTAACCCGCCTGGTAGATGCAGGAAAGGCTGTAGATGTTGTCTATTTAGACCTCAGTAAGGCCTTTGACACTGTGTCCCACAGCATCCTCCTGGGAAAGCTGGCAGCCCACGGCTTGGACAGGAGCACTCTTTGCTGGGTTAAGAGCTGTCTGGATGGCCGGGCCCAGAGAGTGGTGGTGAATGGTGCTGCATCCAGCTGGCGGCCAGTCACCAGTGGTGTCCCTCAGGGGTCTGTGCTGGGACCTGCTCTGTTTAATATTTTTATTGATGACATGGATGAGGGCATTGAGTCTTTCATTAGTAAATTTGCGGATGACACTAAGCTGGGAGCATGTGTCGATCTGTTGGAGGGTAGGAGGGCTCTGCAGAGAGACCTGGAATGGTTGGATAGATGGGCTGAGTCCAATAGGATGAAGTTTAACCAGTCCAAGTGCAGAGTCCTGCATTTTGGCCGCAATAACCCCCTGCAACGCTATAGGCTGGGGACAGAGTGGCTGGAGAGTGCCCAGGCAGAAAGAGACTTGGGAGTACTCGTTGACAGCCGACTCAACAAGAGTCAGCAGTGTGCCCAGGTGGCCAAAAAGGCCAATGGTATCCTGGCCTGTATCAGGAATAGTGTGGCCAGCAGGAGCAGGGAAGTCATCCTTCCCCTATACTCGGCACTGGTGAGGCCGCACCTTGAGTACTGTGTCCAGTTCTGGGCCCCTCAGTTCAGGAAGGACGTGGAGACGCTTGAGCGTGTCCAGAGGAGGGCGACAAGGCTGGTGAGGGGCTTGGAGCACAAGCCCTATGAGGAATGGCTGAGGGAGCTGGGGTTGTTTAGCCTGGAGAAAAGGAGACTCAGAGGTGACCTTATCACTCTCTACAACCACCTGAAAGGTGGTTGTAGTGAGGTGGGGGTTGGTCTCTTTTTCCGGGCAACAACTGACAGAACAAGAGGACACAGTCTTAAGTTGCGCCAAGGGAAATATAGGTTGGATATTAGGAGAAACTTTTTGACAGAAAGAGTGATAAAGTATTGGAATGGTTTACCTGGGGAGGTGGTGGAATCACCATCCCTGGACGTGTTTAAAAAGAGATTGGATGTGGCACTCAGTGCCATGGTTTAGTTTAGTTAAGGTGCTAGGGCAGAGGTTGGACTTGATGATCTTGAAGGTCTCTTCCAACCTGGTGATTCTGTGATTCTGTGATCCCTTTCTGGCAGCACAGCACCACCACTATTTGGCAGCCCCGTTGACTCCATAGATCCCTTTCAGGAAGCACTCCCTCCCCATAACTATTTGGATGCTCCACTGACTTCATAGATCCCTTTCTGGCAGCAACCTCAATCACTGTTTGGCAGCCCCACTGACTCCAATTAATCCCTTTCTAGCAGCACCCACGCACCACTATTTGGAAGTCCCACAGACTCCACAGATCCCTTTGTGGCAGCACCCCGCCCAGCACTATTCCGCAGCCCCATTGACTCCTTAGATCCCTTTCTGGCAGCACACCCCCGTCACTATTTGGCAGCCCCATTGGCTCTAATTGATCCCCTTCTAGCAGCACCACCAAGTCACAATTTGGCAGCCCCGCTGAATGCATAGATCCCTTTCTGGCAGCAATGTCAATCAGTATTTGGCAGCCCCATTGACTCCCTAGATCCCTTTCTGGAAGCACACTCTCCCCATCACTATTTGGCAGCTCCATTGACACCAGTTGATCCCTTTCTGTTAGCACCTTCCAATTACTATTTGGCAGCCCCATGGACTGCATAGATCCCTTTCTAGCAGCACCCCTCCATCATTATTTGGCAGCCCCACTGACTCCAACGAACCCTTTCTAACAGCACCCCCCCTTAAGTATTTGGCAGCCTCATTGACTCCATAGATACCTTTCTAGCAGCATCCACCCATAAAGATTTGGCAGCCCCATTGACCCAATAGATCCTTTTCTGGCAGCAACCCCAAACGGTATTTGGCAGCCCCATTGAACCCAGACATCCCTTTCTAGCAGAAGCCCCCCCAGTCATGACTAGGCAGCCGCATTGACTCAACAGCTCCCTTTCTGGCAGCACCACCCCCATCACTGTTTGGCAGCCCCACTGACTTCACAAATCCCGTTGTGGCAGCAACCCGCTATCGCTGTTTTGCACCCGACTGATCCCTTTCTGGCAGCACCCTCCCATCATTATTTGGCAGCCCCATTGACTCCAGACATCCCTTTTTAGGAGCACCCCCCCCGCCCCTCCACAGCACTATTTGGCAGACCCACTGGTTCCAATGAATCCCTTTCTTGCAGCACTACCCCATCACTGTTTGGCAGCCGCATTGAGTCCATAGATCCCTTTCTGGCAGTACCCCACCACCACTATTTGGAAGCCACACTGACTCCAACTGATCCCTTTCCAGCAGCACCCGTCCATCACTGGTTGGTAGCCAGTGGTTGCGAGGGGGTGCGAGAAAGTGATCCATAGGAGGTAATGGGGGCTGCCAAACAGTGAGTACGAGGGGGTGCGAAATAGTGGTCCATAGGCGTCAATGGGGCTGCGAAATAGTGACTCTGGGGGGCTGCCAAAAAGTGACCTATAGGAGATAATGGGGGCTGCCAAATAGTGACTATGGGGGGCTGCCAAAAAGTGATCCATTGGAGGTAATGGGGCTGCCAAATAGTGAGCTTGCCACAAAGTGATCCATTGGAGGTAATGGGGCTGCCAAATAGTGAGCCAGCCACAAAGTGATCCATTGCCGCCTATAGCTCACTTTGTGGCAGGCTCACTATTTGGCAGCCCCATTGGCGGCAATGGCTCACTTTGTGGCAAGCTCACTATTTGGCAGCCCCATTGGCGCCTATGGATCACTTTGTGGCAGGCTCACTATTTGGCAGCCCCATTACCTCTAATGGATCACTTTGTGGCAGACTCACTATTTGGCAGCCCCATTACCTCCAATGGATCACTTTCTGGCAGCCCCCCCCGCAGTCACTATTTGGCAGCCCCATTAACTCCTATGGATCACTTTCTGGCAGCCCCCCCGCAGTCACTATTTGGCAGCCCCATTAACTCCTATGGATCACTTTCTAGCACCCTCACTATTTCCCAGCCCCATTACCGCCCATGCACCACTATTTCGCACCCCCCCGCAGTCACTGTTTGGCAGCCCCCGTTACCTCCTAGGGATCACTTTCTCGCACCCCCTCCCAACCCCTATTGCGCACACCCCAGCCACTCCCATACATCGCTTTTTCCCACCCCTCCCGCATCGCTCTTTCCCAGCCCCATTCACTCCAATTCAGCCCTTTCTCCCCGCCCCTTGCACGCCCAGGGATCCCTTGCAGCTCGCACGCTGCCACAAAAGCCCCAACGCCTCCACCTACCGCCTGTGTCTTCCCAAACCTCTGCCCAGGGCGCTCTGCGAGGGCTCCCAGCACGAAGCGCCGCGCTGCACACATCAGCTCCAAGGGCTCCTGCACCACACGGGACACACGCGGCCATGGATGCCCGCCAAATCCTCACCCTCAGCACGCTCCCTGCTTCGCAAGACAAGCACGAGCCACAACCCCACACCTCGTGCTGCCACACCTCACACGGCATGGTTGGCCCTGCAATAAATGATTTACAAAGTCATTGGAAAAAAAATGGCCCAGCTCAGAAAGGTGGCTCCTTGTGCTAGGTGGAACTGAGCTCTTGAGCTGAGTCCATTCCTCACAACACTTCCACCTCTTCCTCCACCTCCCTGTCCACAGCAGGCCCTGACAAGTGCAGGAGGGTGGCTCCCACCTCCGGCTCCAGCTCTTCACACCTGCTCAGGAGCTCGAGACAGGCCCGGGAGACACTTTACATCTGCTCCTGCTTCCTCAAACACAGCTCCAGCTACACTGGAGCATTTTGCTGCCCCTCAGCCAAGCACAGGCAGAGAGGAGGGGCAAACTTCCACTCCTGCCCTTGGCTACGCCTGACACTTCCCTCAGACAAAGCGCGAATGACCACACGAGGGCAGGGTTTCAGGGGCTGGGAACGGTGGAGGCTGTGCCCATGGCACCGGCTGAGCACCCGGTGTCCCCCTGCTCCCAGGTGAGACAGGGAAGCTCGGAGCACGGCACAGCTACGGGATCAGAGCCGCAGCAGCACGCCCAGAATCCACCAGATACCTATTGGGCAGCCCCACGGACTGCACACAGCCCTTTCTAGCAGCACCCCCCGACCCAATCACTGTTTGGCAGCCCCATTGACTCCAAGATCCCTTTGTGGCAGCAATGCCAATCAGTAGTTTGGAGCCCCATTGATCCCGGAGATCCCTTTTTGGCAGCACCTCCACAGCACTCTTTGGCAGCCCCACTGACTCCAATTAATCCCTTTCTTGCAGCACCCTTCCATCACTATTTGGCAGCCCATGGACTCCACAGCTGCCTTTCTCGCAGCACCACCCCATGACCATTTGGCAACCCCATTGACACCACACATCCCTTTCTGGCAGCAACCCCCTATCACTATTTGGCAGCCCCATTGACTCTACTTGATCCCTTTCCAGCAGCACCCTTGCATCACTATTTGGCA
>JAMPIT010000659.1:0-66174 GCA_026261815.1 Monarcha castaneiventris obscurior | reverse complement strand
CAGTCCTGGCATGGTGGCCAATTTATGGCACCCAAATTATTTGCACATAATTTAGAGTTTGAATTTTTGTTGAAAATCGATTTTTTTGTGATTGTATGGTCTTTTCTATGATTTTGAGTCCAAGATATTTCCAGGGTGCTTGTTGTTGGACCTTTTCTGGTGCCTCTTGCAGCCCATATGTTTTTAATGCTTGAATTACGCTTGGTCGAATTAATGAAAGATCTTTGGTTGGGGTTGCTATTAAAATGTCATCCATAATGGTGGCAGTATGCCCCTGGAAATTGTTCTCTGACTGATGATAATGCTTGTGCCACATACCACTGACAAATTGTGGGGCTGTTTTCCATTCCTTGTGGTAAAACTTTCCATTGATATCGCTCCACTGGTGCAGCATTATTAATGGATGGCACTGTAAATGCAAACTTTTGGGTGTCATTTGGGTGTAAAGGAAGAGTAAAAAAACAATCCTTTAGATCCACGATCAGAATGTCCCAATTGACAGGAATCATTGGAGGGGATGGCATGCCTGGTTGTAGGGCTGCCATGGTTTCCATGACCGCATTGATTTTTCTGAGGTCATGTAGCAGCCTCCATTTCCCGGATTTCTTTTTGATGACAAACACTGGGGTGTTCCAAGGGCTTGTAGATGGCTCTATATGCCCTTGAACCATTTGCTCTTGCACTAAAGTTTTGAGGGCGTGTAGCTTCTCCCTTTCTAGGGACCACTGTGGTACCCACACAGGCTTAGTGGTGAGCCATTTTAGGGCTTGTGTGGGATATTTCACGCCCTTTAAAACAGTGGCCCCTATTAAAAATCCGTTCCTACCAGCACTCCCGATGCAGAAAGAACATCCCTCCCCCATAGGTTGAGTGGTGCTGCAGTGACGTATGGTCGTATGGTGGCTGTTTGAGCTTCGGGATTTTTGACTAACACAGTTTTGCTGCTCAAGCAGCTCTGTGTGGTTCCCCCAAGGCCAGCAACAGTAGTTCCTACAGCTGTGGCAGGCCATGACAGTGGCCAGGTATGGGCAGAGATAATTGTAACATCTGCCCTTGTGTCGACCATCCCGCTGACTTTTATTTGTGCAGGCCTCGCCGGAGGCATTGTTACAGTGCACACCATATTAGGTCTTTGATCACTTATGACCTGAGTCCAGCACACCTGGGGTTCTCCAGTGGATCTGAAGCTTTGGTCTCGTCGCTCTACAGGCTCTGTTTCAGGAACAAGAAACTGAAAAGGGATGAGTTGGGCAATTTGTGTTTTTTTGGGGATTGTCACGGGTGGAGTAGGAGTTGAAACTAAGGCGTGTATCTGTCCGGTGAAATCTGCATCAATAATTCCAGGGTGCACAAAAATACCTTGTAGAGTTGCACTGGATCTCCCGATCAACAGTGCACTCAGTCCTCTCCCGATGGGCCCGTGGGCCTCGAGAGGGACCTTGTGTACCCTTAAAGTGCTGATGGTTACTGTGCTAGAGGTGGAAACATCAATTCTAGCGGCTCTTGCTGTCCTTCCTGTGAGCTGGTCACACAAGCTTGCACAGGAAGGCGGGAAGATGTTTGTATCTGCACGCGTCTTCCCTCACGCTCGGTCTGCCATTTCCCTGGTCCCTGAAAGATTGTCTGTTAGTATAAACTTTGCATTTGCACTGTCTGGCCGTATGATTGGGTTTCCCACACCGGCTACAATATATGTTGACATTTCCCTGTGGTTGAGATGTTCCTGTCTTACAGGGGCAGTTCGCTCTTAAGTGGCCTGGTTGTCCACATTTGTAGCATTGCGATGTCAATTTTACTGCAGCTACAATGGAATTTGCTATCAAAGATGCATTGTGGATTCAGATCCCACCTTGGCACAGGCATTTATCATTTCATCTAAAGTAGGATTTTCACTTGACAGTAGTTCTATGATTTTTCGACAGTCTTCATTTGCATTGTCTTTTGCCAGTTGTAAAATTAATTGATTCCTGATCTCAATATTTGTGATTTGTTTTTCCATTGTGTGTTGTAGTCTCTCTATAAACTGTAGGTATGCCTCTTTAACCCCTTGTTTGATCCTTGAATATTTTTGGGTTGGGTTAGCCATGTCTGCTACCTTAAATAAAGCTTGCATCCCTAAGTCTTTTGCTTGTGCTAGCACTAATGGATGTAATTTTGCCTGCAACTGTGGGTCCCCTACAGGTGGCAGTCCCAGGAGTTGACAAACTCCTACCCCAAAACGTGGGTCTTCTTCTGAAACTCTTAGGTATTTTAGTTCCTGGTTTTCTGCACTGCTTCTCCAAGTTGATTCAAAAAGCATATATTGAATTGGGGTATGAATCAATTTCCCTAGCTGCTTAATCTCATATGGTGTTACCTCTTCGGTGGTTAAAAATCGCAGCAAGTTGGCAACAGCAGGAGACCCTAGTCCATACTTGGCAACAAGCTGGCGTAATTCGGAAAGAACCGGCCATTGAAAAGGTGTATACTTATGTTGGGGTTTAGGATTTTAGCCTGTTTTTTCTCTTAAAGAATTTTACCCATACTAGTTGCTAGGGGACAAACCGCTGGATACTTAAAAGAAACAAAAGACCTGGCCACAGGGGCGGGGTGGGACTGGCCACCCTTTTGTCACCTGGGGGCTGGGACACCCGGGGGGCTGCCTGGGTGCTCAGCGTTTAGTCTGGGAGCTGCCTGCCTTCGGTGTGGACTCTTGGTCAGCACTGCGGGCTTCTGATTCTTCGGCTGTTTTGCTTTCTGCGGGCAAACCCCGGGATTTCTAAGCCTGCTCTGCTCCCTGCCCGCTGGGGGCTGGGCACCGCCACTCTGCCCTGCCGCTGGTCGTCGCTACTCTGTAGCCCCTACGCTGTGACCTGCCGGGCTTCCTGCTGCAGCGCCGGAGTTCGGTCCCGAGATCTGTGCTCGCCCCGGCTGTTCCAGCCTGCTGTTCCTGAGGATCCAGCCAGACGCCCAGGAGTTTGTGAGGTTTTTCGTCCCTCCCTCCCGGCACCCCGCGCCGCCATTCCCGGTGCTGCCCGAGCTCGCTGCGGAGCGCCCCCTGCAGCCGCGGGGGAACCATCGCACCCGCCCTGCTCACCGGGAGCCGCCCCGCAGGAACTGCACCCAGGGGAAAGGGCCTGAGGCCGAGAGAGGCTGCACTGGGTTTGTGCCGCTGTTTGCTGTGACTGCCACAGCTATTGCTGTTTGTTTGTGTTGTTATACATATATATTTATTAGTAAAGAACTGTTATTCCTATCCCTCATATCTTTGCCTGAAAGCCCCTTATTTTCAGATTTATAATAATTCGGAGGGAAGGGGGTTGCATTTTCCATTTCAGGGGAGGCTCCTGCCTTTCTTGTCTGACACCTGTCTTTCAAACCAAGACAGATCTTGGCGCCCAACGTGGGGCCTGAGGGCATTGAGAGAAAGGGCTGAAAAAGGAATAACAGTTCTTGGATTACTCAGTTCTGTGTGCTGTATATAGAAACCTTGCTAGGCAGCACTATGTGGTCCAGTTTGCCCTGGTTCGGGTGGCATGTGGTCGTGGCTGTATTTCTCCCTTTTGCAGCTCCTTTTCTAAACATGGGTCCTCTGACTAAGGTCACTGTTGCTGTTATTCAGTTTGCCCTATGGGTTGATAAGGTGAGGAATTCATGGTTTTTTAACTTCCTCCGGAATGTGAGCACATGGATACAGGGCTATCACATACTAACTGTATGCTTTTGGGGTTACTTTAATAATGGGACCTACTGTGAGGAGATGACACCGGGGGAATCTTTCTCGCAACCCTTAACCCATCTCTTTGGGTCCACTCCACCAGTTTTCGAAGGATTCAGATCTTCCCTAAATGCTAATGATATTGTACAGTGGGTGGTGTTGCTGATAGGCCTATTCTACTTACCGCCCAGAGATAAGGGGAGATTGACTTGGATAACCACCCTGATACCTACCCTAGGGGCTAGGGATGCTGCCACAGAACCTGACAGGGCCCCAGACACTAGAGATCCTGTCCCAGAGACAAGAGACCCTGCCGCAGAGACTAGAGATCCTGTCCCAGAACCTGACAGGGCCCCAGAGACTCGAGATCCGGCCCCAGAGCCTGACAAGGCTGCAGAGACTAGAGATTGTGGTGAGGACCCCAGAGACTAGAGATCCTGCCCCAAAGCCTGACAGGACCCCAGAGACTAGAGACCCTGCCCCAGAGACTAGACCTGCCCCAGAGACTAGAAATCCTGTCCCACAGCCTGATACTGCCCGACAGCCCACCTCAGAAATGAATCACCCAGATTTAGTGGGGGCACTGGTAAAGGAGATGCGTGAGATGGGCCAGATGCTGAAAGAGTGCATTTTCTCAGCTGTTGGGAAACCCTCTCCCTGCCCCAGTGAGGGAGAGTCTGATGGTGCAGCAGTGGAACCTGTGGATGTTACAACTGTCCAGGCTCCAGCTGAACCACAAGGGCAATCCCAGCCAGCAGCAGTTGCCCCTGTGCAGAGGAGGAAATACAAGGCCAAATCAGTGCGCCCAGTGAATGATGATGGGGAACCAGGGGCCCTCACAACCAGCAGGGGAGCCAGAGCCTGAAATCATCACTGAGTCCCTGTCATATGATAGTCTCCGTAATATGCGAAAAGACATCGTGCGGAGGGGACGTGAGGCTTTTACAACCTGGTTACTTCGGGTTTGGGACCTTATGGGTACAGGTGTGCAGCTGGATAATGGTGAGGCAAGGTATTTGGGATCTTTGACCCAGGACCCAGGGGTGGATCAGATATTTGTGAGGGAGCCAGGGCCCCTTTCTCTGTGGGAGCGGCTTATAATGAGTGTGAGAGAGAGGTTTGTCAACAAAGAGAGAATGCAGGAGTACCACCACAGAATGCAATGGAAGACACTTGAGGAAGGGATCCAACAGCTAAGAGAGGTGGCAGTATTATCCCTCTTTGGGAGGGATGGACAGCATGATAATGACCCCGACAAGGTCAGGTGCACAGCACAGATGTTGTGGAACCTGGCAAAGCTAGGGCCACAGCAATACACCACCTTCATTGCAACCATTAATGCCGAGGACAACCGAGAAACAGTGGGTTCTGTCGCCAACAAGCTCAGGAATTATGACAGTATGGTCAATGGCCCGCTGAAAGCTCAGGTCTCTGCTGTAGTTAAGGAACTCAAAGAGGAGATCAGGGGGGTGAGGGAGGAGTTTAAGGAGGAGTTGAGAAGAATCAATGTGGCACCAGTGCGAGTCACACGGCCCCAGATCAGAGCCCGACCTCCCCCAGCTAGAGAGAGAGGGTACCCATCACGAGATGAGCTGTGGTTTTTCCTGTGCGACCATGGAGAAGACATGAGCAGGTGGGACAGGAAACCCACTTCTGTCCTGGCAGCACGGGTGCGTGAACTCAAGGAGAGAAATGCTAACCGAGGGGGCTCTGCTAGGGTGAAAGTAGCCTCAGCCTCCCGTGACCAAGCTGCCAGGTATTACAGAAGGGAGGATGGTATGTCGGATCCCCTTGAAGGAACCTCAAGCATGTATGCCCAGGGAGGAAATGATAACCAGTGCTAGAGGGGCCCTGCCTCTGGCCAGGAAGAGGCACGGGAAAATCGGGTTTTTTGGACAGTGTGGATTCGATGGCCTGGCACATCAGAGCCACAGAAATACGAAGCCTTGGTTGATACTGGTGCACAATGTACTTTAATGCCATCGGGACATGTGGGGGCAGAACCCGTTTCTATTGCTGGGGTGACTGGGGGATCACAGGATTTGACCCTGTTGGAAGCTGAGGTGAGCCTGACTGGGAAGGAGTGGCAAAAGCATCCGATTGTGACTGGCCAGAAGCCCCATGTATTCTGGGCATAGATTTCCTCCGGAACAGCTATTACAAAGACCCAAAAGGGCTCAAGTGGGCATTTGGAATAGCTGCTGTGGAGGCAGAGGGCATTAAGCAACTGAGCACCCTGCCTGGACTATCTGAGAATCCCTCTGCAGTTGGGCTCCTGAAAGTGGAAGAGCAACAAGTGCCAATTGCCACCTCGACTGTGCATCGCCGGCAGTATCGGACAAATCGAGATGCTGTGATCCCCATCCACAAGATGATCCGCGAGCTGGAGAGCCAAGGGGTGGTCAGCAAGACCCACTCACCCTTGAACAGCCCCATCTGGCCTGTGCGTAAGTCTGACGGGGAATGGAGATTGACTGTGGACTATCGTGGCTTGAATGAAGTGACTCCACCACTGAGTGCTGCTGTGCCGGACATGTTGGAGCTCCAGTACGAGCTGGAGTCCAAGGCAGCAAAGTGGTATGCCACTATTGACATTGCTAATGCATTTTTCTCCATTCCTTTGGCACCAGAGTGCAGGCCTCAGTTTGCCTTCACTTGGAGGGGTGTGCAATACACCTGGAACAGACTGCCCCAGGGGTGGAAGCACAGTCCCACCATCTGCCATGGACTAATCCAGACTGCACTGGAAAAGGGTGAGGCTCCAGAACATCTGCAGTACATCGATGACATCATTGTGTGGGGGAACACCGCAGCAGAAGTGTTCGAGAAAGGAGAAAAAATCATCCAGATTCTCCTGAAGGCCGGTTTTGCCATCAAGAAGAGCAAAGTCAAGGGACCTGCTCGAGAGATCCAGTTCCTGGGAGTGAAATGGCAAGATGGACGGCGTCAAATTCCCACTGAGGTTATCAATAAGATCACTGCTATGTCTCCACCGACTAACAAGAAGGAAACACAAGCTTTCCTAGGCGCCATAAGTTTCTGAAGAATGCACATTCCTGAATACAGCCAGATCGTGAGTCCTCTCTACCTGGTCACCCGCAAGAAGAACGATTTCCACTGGGGCCCTGAACAGCAGCAAGCCTTCACCCAGATCAAGCAGGAAATCGCTCACGCAGTAGCCCTTGGTCCAGTCAGGACAGGACCCGAGGTGAAGAACGTGCTCTACTCTGCAGCCGGGAACAATGGTCTGTCCTGGAGCCTTTGGCAGAAGGTGCCTGGTGAGACTCGTGGCCGACCACTGGGATTCTGGAGCCGGAGCTACAGAGGGTCTGAAGCCAATTACACTCCCACAGAGAAGGAAATCTTGGCCGCCTATGAAGGAATCCAAGCTGCCTCAGAAGTAGTTGGCACAGAGGCACAACTCCTCCTGGCACCCCGACTACCGGTGCTGGGGTGGATGTTCAAGGGAAAGGTTCCTTCCACCCATCATGCTACTGATGCAACTTGGAGCAAATGGATTGCCCTCATCACTCAGCGCGCCCTAATTGGAAACCCAAATCGCCCTGGGATCTTGGAAATAATTACGAACTGGCCGGAAGGTGAGACCTTTGGGTTATCTTCCGAAGAAGAGGAAGAGCAAGTAACCGGTGCAGAAGAAGCCCCGCCATATAATGAGCTGCCGGAGAGTGAAAGACAATATGCCCTCTTCACTGATGGTTCCTGCCGAATTGTAGGGGCTAGCCGGAAATGGAAAGCTGCAGTATGGAGTCCCACACGGCAAGTTGCACAAGCTACAGAGGGAGAAGGTGGATCGAGCCAGTTTGCTGAACTCAAAGCTGTCCAATTAGCTCTGTCCATAGCTGAAAGAGAGAAGTGGCCAAAGCTCTACCTCTACACTGACTCATGGATGGTAGCCAATGCTCTGTGGGGTTGGTTGGAAAGGTGGAAGAAGGCTAACTGGCAACGTAGAGGAAAACCAATCTGGGCTGCTGATGAGTGGAAAGGCATTGCCACTCGGGTAGAGAACCTACCCGAGAGAGTCCGCCATGTGGATGCTCATGTTCCCAAGAGCCGGGCTAATGAAGAACATCAGAACAACAAACAGGTAGATCAGGCTGCAAAAATAGAGGTGTCCCATATAGACTTAGATTGGAAACACAAGGGAGAGTTGTTCCTAGCTCGATGGGCCCATGATGCCTCAGGTCATCAGGGCAGAGATGCCACCTACAAGTGGGCACGAGACCGAGGGGTGGATCTAACCATGGACAGTATCTCCCAGGTGATCCATGATTGTGAGACATGCGCTGCAATCAAGCAGGCCAAGCGAGTGAAACCTCTGTGGTATGGTGGGCGGTGGTCCAAATACAAGTATGGGGAGGCCTGGCAGATTGACTACATCACACTGCCTCAAACACGCCAAGGCAAGCGTTATGCGCTCACAATGGTAGAAGCCACCACTGGATGGCTGGAGACCTACCCTGTGCCTCATGCTATAGCCCGGAACACCATCCTGGGCCTTGAAAAGCAAGTCCTGTGGAGACATGGTACCCCTGAGAGAATTGGATCTTACAATGGGACTCATTTCAAGAATAGCCTTATAAACACCTGGGCTAGGGAACATGGCATTGAGTGGGTGTACCACATCCCTTACCATGCACCAGCGGCTGGGAAGGTTGAGCGGTGTAATGGATTGCTTAAAACCACCTTGAAAGCACTGGGTGGGGGAACTTTCAAAAACTGGGAACAGCATCTAGCCAAGGCCACCTGGTTAGTTAACACCCGAGGATCTACCAACCAAGCAGGCCCTGCTCAATCTGAACTGCTACAAACAGCAGATGGGGATAAGGTTCCAGTGGTGCACATGAGAGGTATGCTTGGAAAAACTGTTTGGGTCAATTCTGGCTCGAGCAAAGATCAACCTATCCGTGGGGTTGTCTTCGCTCAGGGACCAGGTTGCACCTGGTGGGTGATGCAGCAGGATGGAGAGACCCGATGTGTACCGCAAGGGGACCTTGTTTTAGGGTGAACTGCCCATGGCATTGTACTTGTATCATATCTGCATGTACATATGTATATAATTATGGTGATGTATGTGTGTATATGGTTAAAAAAAGTTAAGTTTGATGTAACATGTTAGTATGGGAAAAATTCGGGGTGGATAATGTTGGGGTTTAGGATTTTAGCCTGTTTTTTCTCTTAAAGAATTTTACCCATACTAGTTGCTAGGGGACAAACCGCTGGATTCTTAAAAGAAACAAAAGACCTGGCCACAGGGGCGGGGTGGGACTGGCCACCCTTTTGTCACCTGGGGGCTGGGACACCCGGGGGGCTGCCTGGGTGCTCAGCGTTTAGTCTGCGAGCAGCCTGCCTTCGGTGTGGACTCTTGGTCAGCACTGCGGGCTTCTGATTCTTCGGCTGTTTTGCTTTCTGCGGGCAAACCCCGGGATTTCTAAGCCTGCTCTGCTCCCTGCCCGCTGGGGGCTGGGCACCGCCACTCTGCCCTGCCGCTGGTCGTCGCTACTCTGTAGCCCCTACGCTGTGACCTGCCGGGCTGCCTGCTGCAGCGCCGGAGTTCGGTCCCGAGATCTGCGCTCGCCCCGGCTGTTCCAGCCTGCTGTTCCTGAGGATCCAGCCAGATGCCCAGGAGTTTGTGAGGTTTTTTCGTCCCTCCCTCCCGGCACCCCGCGCCGCCATTCCCGGTGCTGCCCGAGCTCGCTGCGGAGCGCCCCCTGCAGCCGCGGGGGAACCATCGCACCCGCCCTGCTCCCCGGGAGCCGCCCCGCCGGAACTGCAGCCAGGGGAAAGGGCCTGAGGCCGAGAGGGGCTGCACTGAGTTTGTGCCGCTGTTTGCTGTGACTGCCACAGCTATTGCTGTTTGTTTGTGTTGTTATACATATATATTTATTAGTAAAGAACTGTTATTCCTATCCCTCATATATTTGCCTGAAAGCCCCTTATTTTCAGATTTATAATAATTCGGAGGGAAGGGGGTTGCATTTTCCATTTCAGGGGAGGCTCCTGCCTTTCTTGTCTGACACCTGTCTTTCAACCAAGACACCACGGGACCACCATTCTTTATGTCCCCCCTCCTTGGGACCACCGTGCCAGGACTCCCATTTCCTAGGATCTCCATTCCCCAGGACTCCCCTACCCTTGATCCCATCCTATTGTTCCCCATTGCCCCAGGATCCAGAATCCCACGTGGCCCCGCATTCCCCAACCAGCCCCATCCCTAGGAGCAGCATCCCATGACCCCAAATCCCTGGAGCCCACATTCTCCTGGGAGCCTCATCCCTTTGTTCCCCCGCCCATGGGAACCCCCATTCCCCAGGACACCCATCCATTGTGACTCCCCCTCCTCAGGATCCCCATTCTCTGGACCTTCTTGGGGCACTGTGACCTCTGGCGTGCCCCAATCTGGGGGGTACCCCGTCCCCTCTACTCCCCCATTTGGCAGTCCCAGCCATTTGGGAACCCCCAAATTCCCCTTTGGGAGCCCCTAAGGTGCAGCCTCTCCCTCCAATCCCACACCCCTCCAAGACCCCTCCACGACTAAGAATCCCTGATAGGGGTGACAGTGGGGGGTGACAGGGAGTGGGTGTCATTAGGGGAGGACACCCTAAAATCCCCCAAAGCCCAGCCCCACACCTCCTTCGGGGTCTCAGTGCTGGGAACCAGGCTGAAACGCTCGTGACCGTCCCCTCCTCTGGCCACAACACCCGAGGACCATTCTGCCCCTTCACCTGCAGCACAGGGAAAACTGCAGGATTTTTCCCATGGAAATGGCAATTTGATGCCGCAGGGCTGGGACCCTGTGAATTGGAGGGAGCTGGAGCTATTTGGGGGCTGCCCCCTCCCTCTCCTGATCCCCACATTTCCCCCCCACTCCCCCAAGGGGTTTCTGTCTTGGGGGGTTGGGACACTGTGGGGTTATTGGTTTTGGGAGAAAACCTGTTCCAGACTTCTCTATTCTCGCTCATCCCCTGCAGGATCTGAGCCGGCAAGAGCAGCTTGGCAATGGAGCCCCAGGCAGGAAGGAGCTCCCAAACTCCTGCGTGCAGCCAGTGGCCATCCAAGGGTGGGGCCAGGCCAGGCCACAGCCCCACTGCACAGGGATGGGCATTGGCCAGCCCTGCTCTGGCCAGCCCCAGGGGGCAGCCAGGAGCTGAGGGTGCCCCCCGCCCCCTGGGCTTTGACTCTCACAGCTTTAGAGCTGCTGCAAAGGTGAGAATTGTGTGGGGGAAAAAGGCCTGGCTGTGGTTTGCTCAGCCCTGCGAGAAGCACAAAAGCCAACGGGAGCCCAAGCAGTGGCTCTGCGAGGGCCTTTGATGGTTTCCAGAGCAGGGCTGGCTGGAAACCCCCGCTGCAGGGGCAGCTGCGAGGGAACCAGTCCGGAAATGCCCCAAGTGATCCTTTTGTCCCTCTGCCCAAGGGACTGAGGGAGCCCCAAAACTGCTGCAAATCCCACAAGCATCTGCTCAGCCCCTGAGCGGGACCCTCCTCCTTCCTGGCTCAAACCAGCAGCCCTTTGGAAGCTCCAGGAAAGAATGTTTGGGTTCCAGCTGAGGCTGCCAGATGAGAGGGAGAAGTGTGGAAATATCGAGCAGGGGCTCCACACGTGGATTCTGGGAACAGCGGGGTGGGAGCAGGAGCAGGGAGTGCCCAGGCAGGGGAATTCAGAGTAGGATGGAGTGGATTTACCAGGGAATCAGACCCTGAGGGACACACGGGCATTTCCACAGGTTCCTGTGCAGGGGTCCCAGGATGGACAGAGTTGTTCCCTCTTGGGAGCAGAATCCATGGGAGGTAAATCAAGTGTCAGGGTGGCAATGAGCAAAATGGGGAGAGTTCCTAAATCTGGCCCAAGAAAAGGCATCCTTGTGGGGTGGGTTGCTGCCCAGCAGACGGGGAACAATCCCATGGAGCTGTTGGACACTCAGGGAGATTCCCCACTCCGTGTTATCCACAGGCAAACGCGGCTGTGGGATGCACAACTGGGCTCCTAAAGGGAACCAAAAAGTCTCATTTCTTTGTGATTTGTTTGGGTTTTTATTGTGAGTGAATTGTTGAGACACCAACAATTAAAAGGATTCTATAAACCAGAGCATTTTGTAACATTGTCGGTTAGATTTTGGCTCAGTTTATTTTTCTATAGTGGTGAAAAAAATGGTGTGGGAAAAGCTTTTTGCCTTTATCCTAAGGATGTACGATTTTGTCTCAACCAATTGGGCATGTGGGGAATCCAAGCAAATTTAGCCTGGGAGTTACCATTGTCAGGGGCAGGTTGTGGCAGGGACCCCCTGAATTTGGGGCACCCCAGAGGTCACAGGGCCCCACTGGGAATGCTCAGGGCCCCCCAGGACAGGTGTCCCCAGGACGTGCCACCTCTGGGACAGGAATCCCAAAGGACGTGGCACCCCCAGAACGAGGACCCACCTGGGACAAGACCCAGGCGTCACCACACCAGAGGAGCCCTTTTCCCTCAGGGCAGGACCCTCTGGATGTGCCCCCCCGGACAGGACCCACCCCCATCTGACTCTCAGCACAAACGGCCTCTTCCTCCTGCTGCCGGAGAGAGACAGTGGAAGTGTTGGGGGGCACAGCCAGAGAGCCCCAAAAACCCCCAAAGCCCCCAACCACTGCCTCTACCCTTCCCCCCCATCCCCTATTTCCCCTTCCTGGGATCCCCCCACCCATTCCCTGCTCGGGTGTTCCTTGAGATCGCTGAGCCAGGAAATGGCAGGAGGCAGGATGGGATGGTGTGGAAGTAAGGAAAAAAGGGAAAAAGTAGAAAGAAAAAGAGGGAAAAGCCCCGGGGTGTGTGGGGCACAGACCCAGAGCCTCCCAGGACAACCCTGGGGTGCCCCCATGGCCACGAGCACCCTGTGGGGGCTGTGCTGGAGCCTGAGTCACCCCAAGATCTGAGACACCCGGTGAAGGAGCTGCGACCCACGAGCCCACCCAGCCACTGCCCGTCCCTGGCAGCCCCATTCCCTTGGCAACACAAGCACGGGACCCTCATTTCCTTGGTCCGTCCTCCCTGGGACGCCCATCCCGGGACTCCCATTGCCCAGCACCCCATTCCCTCAATCCCATCCCATGGGCCCCTTCTTTTCACAGAACCTCTGTTCCCAAGGGTCCCCCTTATTCCCCCCACACCCCCGACCCTGGGGCTGACATCCCATGACCATGGGGACCATGTTCCCACAGGACCCCCATCCCTGGAATCCCCCAAGCATGGGGCCCCACATTCCCCAGACCCCCATTCCCTGTGACTTCCCCTCCCCCAGACCCCAATTCCCCTGGACCCCCATTCTCCTGGACACCCGTCCTTGGATCCCCACATCCCCTGAGCCCCCCACTCCTGGGAACACCATGTCCCACCATGTCCCCAGCCCGTCCCTGCTGTGTCTCCACCCTGCCCCCACCAAGGGCCACCTACACGTGGGGACAAAACGTGACCTCGCTTCCTGCCCGCCAGCCAGGGGACAAGAGGCCCCGGCAGCGAGTGACAGCCAGCCCGGGTGGCCGGGGACACCGGCATGGCCGGGAAGGTGGCACTGCTCCTGTGGGGTGAGTGCCCCGGGCACGGGCCTGACGCCCCGGGGATGGGCCCTGGTGGGGCAGAGAGCGGTGGGGAGGGGGCACAGGGGGGTGCGGGGTCCCCTGAGGTCCCCAAGGGCAGCAGAGCCCGTGCATGGGGGTGGACCCCCAAATGTGACCGGGGTCGTGGGGTGGCTGTGGGGACAGGAATGGGGGGGACAGGAATGGAGAGACTGGGATGCGGCAAAAGGAGCCTTGGGGCTGGGACTGCTTTGGCGACAGGGACAGGGGCACAGGGATGCAGGGACAGGGACAAGGGGACAAGCACCATGAGGATGGGCCATGGGGACAGGGGCCATTGGGATGGGATCATGGGCAGAGGGCCCTGGGGATGTGGCCATGGGGACCGAGGCCGTGGGGCTGCTGGAGGTGACCTGTGCCAGCACCGGGTGTCTGTCGAGTCCCCATGCCCGGACTGTCCACAGTGTCCTCGAGTCCTGCCTGAGCCCAGGGTGGCTGCGGTGACCCCGTCCCCGAGACCTCTCTGCCAGCCCGCTGTCCCCACGGGGACAGTTTGGGGACAGCCCCACACCCCGTGCCCCGGGTGCCGCTGTCCCTGCGGTGCCACCCCCACCCAGCCCTGTCCCTTCTCCCTTCCCGCCCAGACCCTCGGCCTCGCTGGTGAGTCCTCGGGGGGATGCCACGTCCCCGGCCCGCTGTCCCCAGCCCGCGCTGGCCCTGGCAGGCTGCTGTCCCCTGTCACCCGCAGGCGCCCAGACCACCCAGCTCCTCGTGGAGCCCCCCTGGACGCCGGCGGTGCTGTGGGACCGGGTGACACTGACCTGCCAGGGCTCGGGGACCGCCGGTGCCACCGCCTGGTACAAGGACGGGCAGCGCTGGTGGCTGGAGGGACCCGACCACCTCACTGTCACCCAGAGTGGCACCTACAAGTGTGAGAGACCCAGCACCAAGCTGAGCACCCCCGTGCACGTCTTAAATGGTGAGGGAGGATCTTAAATGATCAGGGTGGTCCCCGAGGGCTCTGGGTGGGCTCCACTCCCTGGGTGGCCTCACACCCCTCATGTGGCGAGAGCACGCAGCGGGATGGACTCCTGCACACATCCCAGTGTATCCCAGTGCATCTCAGTGTGATGGGACCCCCCTGGTGCCCTGGGGTTAACTCTGGGGTCCCTGGGATCCTCCTGCACAATGGAGACTCCCCCCAGAGGTCCCTGGTGCCATGGGGACCCACCTCGGACCTGTCTCGAGCCCCTCAGTGCGACGGGACCCTCCTGTCCCCCAGACCGGCTGGTGCTGCAGGTGCCGGCGCGGGAGCTGCTGGAGGGGGACACGGTGACCCTGCGCTGCCGGGGCAGGATGGATACGTCGGTCACCAGGGTGCAATTTTACCAGGACAAGAAGGATGTTGGGGGTAACCTCATGGGGAAAAAGCCGTCCCTGTCCCTGTCCCTGCCCCCCTTGCAGCGACACCACAGCGGCCGCTACCACTGCAGGGGCTTGGAGGGCTCCAGCCTGTTACAGTCAGTGCCCGTGACAGTGACAGTGCACGGTGAGCACCCCACTGCGGGAACTCCAACATCCCAACAGTCACATACCACTTCCCAGGGACTCGGGGTCACCGTCCCCCCACCCATCTCATTCCCAGAGC
This sequence comes from Monarcha castaneiventris obscurior, assembly GCA_026261815.1. NCBI lineage: Eukaryota > Metazoa > Chordata > Aves > Passeriformes > Monarchidae > Monarcha > Monarcha castaneiventris. The sequence continues at coordinate 51,265 of JAMPIT010000659.1, read as the reverse complement.
TCTTCTCGGTGCCAGTTCTGGAGGGTCCCCCCGAGCCCACCGAGGGGTCCCCCCTGAATCTCAGCTGCCTCAGCACCCCCAGCCCCCTGCGGCCCCGAGCCCCCCTCCTGCACCTCTTCTACCGAGACAGGCAGTTGGTGGAGGGCCCGCAGGGGTCCCCGCAGCTCCTGGTGCCCGCCGTGGGGGTCTCCCACTCGGGGAATTACCACGGTGAGGTGCGCTCCGAGGGGGGGGCCGTGCGGAAGAGCAGCGCCCGGCTCCGCGTCACGGTGCGCAGTGAGTGCGGGGATGGGCACGGGGAGCCCCGACAGCCGCCACGGGTCCCCTGCCCTGCCTGGGGACACCCAGCCCTGCCTGACACCTTCCCTGTGCCCCCCATCACTGCCCCTTGTCCCCTCATCTCTCACCGGGTCCCGTCACCCCTCCCTAGGTACACCTCTCCCTCTCTTAGCTCCCTCCACGGTCCAGAGCTCCCATCCATGTCTGGGTCCCCAAAACCTTCCCTGTGCTTCCCTCCAACCCTCTCCAAGTCTCCCCCCCCTTAATCTCCCGTCCATCCCCGGGGTCCCTTCCAAACCTTTCCAAGCCTCGCTCCCATCTCTGGGAGCACCTTCCTCTCTGGGATCCCCCCACCCCTCTCTGATCCTCCCCCTCCCTGAGTCCTTCACTGCTCCCTGGTGTCCCTCACCCCTCCCAGGTCCCCCATTCCCTTTGTCTCCCCCACAGTGTTGCCACTCTCAGGGGTGTCCCTGTCGGCGCAGCCCCCCGGGGCACAGGTGGCACTGGGGGACCGCCTGGTGCTGAGCTGCGCCGTGGCCGCGGGGACAGGTCCCCTGTCCTTCTCCTGGCACCGGGGGAGCTCGTGGGCACCGCTGGGCACCGGCCCCCGCCTGGAGCTGGAGCACGTTGGGGACAAGGACAGCGGCCACTACCAGTGCCGAGTCAGCGACGGGGACAGCGAGGCCGAGAGCATCCCCCTGAATGTCACCGTCCTGGGTGAGCAGGACCCTCGGGCTGGGGGTGACCCCACCCACAGCATCCCCAATTCCACACATTCCCACTCCACCCCAGGTCACAGCCCCCACCTCTGGGTGCCACGTTCCCGGCTTACTGGGACCTTCTGGGTCCAGGTATCCCCCCAGGGCCTCCCACCCATGGGTCCCTAATCCCAGCTGTCACATCCCCCAGCCCACATCAGGTCACAGTCACCCTTCTGAGCGGGACCCTCCCAGGGGAATGAGACCCTTGGGACTGGGGCGACCCCACCCATACTATGCCTCATCCACTCCATCACATCCCACCCACACCATCCCGCCCCCCCCACCAAGTGACAGCCTTGGACACAGCATCCCTCATGCCACCCTCAGCTCACCCTCATCTCATCCTCATCCCATCCCTCACATCCCCTCATCCCACACCAGGACATGATCCCCACCACTGTGGGTCACACTCATGGCTGAAGGGGACCCTCTGTGTGCCGGTGCCACCATGCACAGACCCCCTCATCCCCCCACGCCGGGTGCCAGCCCCTCCGCCCGGCCTCAGCTCCATCTCTGCCCCTGCAGTGCCCGTGGCCAATGCCACCATCACCCCCGGTGCCCTGGCACAGCCGGTGCACGCAGGTGACCCCGTGAGCCTGCGCTGCTCGGTGCAGGTGGGCTCAGCCCCTGTCACCTTCACCTGGCTGCGGGACGGGCGCGAGGTGGCCCGGGGTCCCCTCCTGGAGCTTGGGGACGTCCATGTGGGACATTCGGGCACCTACCAGTGCGTGGCCACCAACCAGCTGGGACAGGACGGGCACCGCGTGTTCCGGGCGCTCAGCCCAGAGCTGGCACTGACGGTGACACCGCGGGGACACTGGAACACAGGTGGGGTCACTCAGGATCATGGGGATTTCAGTACCCCCGGAGTGACAGGTGACCCCAATGTGTCCCCCTCTGTCCCCAGCAGTGGCCGCAGGGGTTGGCGGGTCCCTCCTGGTCCTGGTCCTGCTCGTGGCTGTCATTGTGGCCTGGCACCGGTGGCACCGCCTGGTTGGGTGACAATGGGGGCTGCGGAGGCCCTGGGGACTTGGGAGGCCACCTAGAATGTGGGGATGATGGGGCAGCACCCACAGCCCCTGACTTGGGCAGTGCTGAGGCCCCAGTGACCTTTGCTCGAGGTCCTTGAGGATTTGCGGGGTGTTGGAGGGTCCTGCAGGGATGTTGGGAGTTGTTTCAGGAATCTTGGGGCAGTTTGGAGGGTGCCTCTCCCTGCCAGGCCTGGGGCTCTGGGGGCTCAGTGGGTCTTGAGCATTGGCTGCACGGAGGAGTTTGGGAGCTCCTTCCTGCCTGGGGCTCCATTGCCAAGCTGCTCTTGCCGGCTCAGATCCTGCAGGGGATGAGTGAGAATGGGGAAGTCTGGAACAGGTTTTCTCCCAAAACCAATAACCCCACAGTGTCCCAGCCCCCCAGGACAGAAACCCCTTGGGGGAATGGGGGGGGGGAATGTGGGGATCAGGAGAGAGATCCAGCTCCATCCTCCCACCGCTTCACAGGGTCCCAGACCTGCGGCATCATATTGAGGCCAAATCAGCCATTTCCATGGGAAAAATCCTGCAGTTTTCCCAGTGCTGCAGGGGAAGGGGCAGAATGGTCCTCGGGTGCTGTGGCCAGAGGAGGGGACGGTCACGAGCGTTTCAGCCTGGTTCCCAGCTCTGAGACCCTGAAGGAGGTGTGGGCCTGGGCTTTGGGGGATTTTCGGGTGTCCTCCCCTAATGACACCCACCCCCTGTCACCCCCCACTGTCACCCCCATCGGGGATTCTTACTCACAGAGGGGTCTTGGAGGGGTGTGTGATTGGAGGGAGAGGCTGCACCTTAGGGGCTCCCAAAGGGGAATCTGGGGTTCCCAAATGGCTGGGACTGCCAAATGGGGGAGTAGAGGGGATGGGGTACCCCCCAGACTGGGGCACGCCAGAGGTCACAGTGCCCCAAGAAGGTCCAGAGAATGGGGATCCTGAGGAGGGGGAGTCACAATGGATGGGTGTCCTGGGGAATGGGGGTTCCCATGGGTGGGGGAACAAAGGGATGAGGCTCCCAGGACAATGTGGTCTGTTGAGATTTGGGGTCATGGGATGCTGCTCCTAGGGATGGGGCTGGTTGGGGAATGTGGGGTCCCGTGGGACTCTGGATCCTGGGGCAATGGGGAACAATAGGATGGCATCAAGGGTAGGGGAGTCCTGGGGAATGGAGATCCTAGGAAATGGGAGTCCTGGCGCGGTGGTCCCAAGGAAGGGGGTCATAAAGAATGGTGGTCCCGTGGTTTGGTTCTATGGTGAATGGGGATCCAAAGGACAGGGAGCAGTTGGGTGGCACGTGGGTCACAGCTCCTTCACTGGGTGCCTCAAGTTTTGGGGTGACCCAGGGCGCAGCACAGCCCCCCCCGAGGTGCTCACAGCCTGGGGAGTCAGAAGAGGGGGGGTTCCCGTGGTGCTCCCAAGTCTGTGACACCCCCCCTCCCCCAGGTCTTTTTCCTCTCTTTATTCTGTTTTTCCCTTATTTTGCTCACTGTGGCATCTCTCCCTCCGCCCCAGTTTCTGGCTTGGCGATCCTGGAGGTGCAGGGGCTGCAGAGAGTGGTGGGCGGCTGTGGGGAATGGGGGTGTCCGGCTGTGGCCCCCCAACACTTTCACTTTCTCTCTCTGGCAGCAGAAGGAAGAGGCCGTTTGTGCTGAGAGTCAGACGGGGGGGCGAGTTCTGACCTGGGGGGGCACATCCAGAGGGGTCGTGTCCTGGGGAAAGGGGTCCCTGTTCTGGGGGTGACACGTCCTGGGGGGATCCTGTCCCAGGGGTGACACATCCCGGCCAGGGGGGTCCTGTCCTGGGGGATGGCAGTTCTGGGGGTGTCTCTGGGCACATTCCCGGGGGGTCCCTCACCCAGGGGTGGCACATCCTGGGGACCCCTGTGCAGGGGGAGTCCTGCCCACCCGCACTGACCCCAGTGGCCCCTGGTTTTTAGTGTGTTGGAGGTTGGGATTTTTCCTTTTTCTTTCTCAGAGAATTTTCTCCCATGTGCTGTTAAGAGACAATAACAACCAGACTTGATAGAACGAAAAGAAGTGGCCAAGGTGTGGGCAAGGGCTGCAGCTGGCTGCAGTCTCTTAGCCGATGGGGATTTTCTCTTGGGAAGGACAGAGATACCGAGAGATTCTGGCATGGGGGTGAGGGGTGGGCTGAGCTCCCAGCTCTCTCTCGGTCTAGGGCTCAGAGGGAACCGTCCCGCCGTTTGTCTGCCACTGCTCTGTTTCTCTTCAGGACACTCTTAGCCAGCACCAGCTGCCTGCCGGGACACCCCGCGGCTCCCGCTACAGCTGCGGAGGTTCTGTTACATTGGGTTTTGCCGCTCTGGCATCTGCTCGCCTCTGCCGTTCCAGCTGCCGCCCCGAGGTTCCTGCTGCAGCCCATTTCGCCATCCACAGGGGCACCGGGCCCCGCTGCCCTGGGGGTTTGCAAAGGAAGCCGCTTTTCCATCCCTGCTGCCGGCGGAGCCGCCACAAGCGCGTGAGGGAGAGACATGGCCGAGCTGGCGCCACAGCGCCCCCTGCAGGCGCGGGGGAATCACCGCAGCCGCCCTGCCCGGCCGGGAGCCACCAGCGCCCCTGGCGGCCGCGAGCGGAACTGCAGCGAGGGGAGCGGGGCTGGGCCGAGAGAGCTGGAGCTGCTTCTGGTCTGGAACTGGGTCTGGTCTGGAACTGGGTCTGGTCTGGAACTGGGTCTGGTCTGGAACTGGATCTGGTCTGGAACTGGGTCTGAGTCTGGAACTGGATCTGGTCTGGAACTGGGTCTGAGTCTGGAACTGGTTCTGGTCTGGAACTGGGTCTGGGTCTGGAACTGGTTCTGGTATGGAACTGGGTCTGGGTCTGCAACTGGGTCTGGTCTGGAACTGGTTCAGGTCTGGAACTGGTTCTGGTCTGGAACTGGGTCTGGTCTGGAGCTGTGTCTGGTCTGGAACTGGTTCTAGGTCTGGAACTGGGTCTGGGTCTGGAACTGGTTCTGGGTCTGGAGCTGGTTCTGGTATGGAACTGGGACTGGTCTGGAACTGGTTCTGGTATGGAACTGGTTCTTGTCTGGAACTGCTTCTGGGTCTGGAACCGGTACTGGTCAGGAACTGGTTCTGGTTCTGGGTCTGGAACCAGGTCTGGGTCTGGAACCAGGTCTGGGTCTGGGTTTAGAACCAGTTCTGGGTTTGGAACTGGTTCTGGGTCTGGACCTGGTTGTGGGTCTGGAAATGGGCCTGGTTCTGGAACTGGTTCTGGTGCTGGAACCGGAACTGGTTCTGGGTCTGGAACCGGTTCTGGTCTGGAACTGGGTCTGGGTCTGGAACTGGTTCTGCTGCTGGCACTGGGCTCTGGATCTAGCACTGAGATCTGGTTCTGGCACTGAGCTCTGGTTCTGGCACTGGGTTTGTGCTTCTGGCACCGGGTTCTGGTTCTGGCACTGGGTTCTGGTTCTGTTCGTTGTTGCTGCTGTTGTTTGTTTGCCTTGTTATCCATACACACACTGGTCAAGAACTGTTATTCCTGTTCCCATATCTTTGCCTGAAAGCCCCTTAATTTCAAAGTTACAATAATTCAGAGGGAAGGGGGTCGTGTTCTCCATTCCAAGGGAGGTTCCCACCTTCCTTGGCAGACACCCTTCTTTCAAACCAAGACATAGTGGCAGCCCAAAATTGGAGAATCCCGTTCCTAAAGCCCAACAGAGCTGAGCAAACAAACACCATTTCTGCCAGCTGAACCAAGAAGCTGCATTTTGGTGCCAATAACAGGGAAATGGCTCCTGTGCCCCCCTGGCACTGGGAGGAGAGGTGGGGAGCCATGGGTGTACCAGGGGAACTGGGGGGAGAGGTGGGGAGCACTGGGTGCCCTGTGCAGCCCCCCCCGACTTGTGAGCACTGCCCCAGGCAGGATGGGCAACCACGGGAGCCATGGGAGGGGGACTGCTGGTGTCCCCCAGTGTCACAGAACGTTCTCATAGATGTCCCTGGTGTCCTGCAGTCGCCCATGGGGTTCTGGCAGCTCTGCGTGGGTCACCTGGGGGTCCTTAGCAGGGACAATGTGGGGGGACGCTGCAGGAGACATTGGCTGGGGGGACCTGGGTTGGGGGTGACACCCGTGGGTGACATGTCCGTGTCCCCACCCATCCCCCACACTCACCCGCCACCCGCTGGGTGCCCACGCCGTGGGTGTCCAGCAGCTCCCCCTCCTCCAGGGGAGCCAGGGGTTCTGGGGGGGCCCTGTGGGGATAAGGGGGTGTGTGGGGGTGTCTGGGGTGGGGGAAAAGGGGAGCCATGGCTGGAGCTCCCCACTCACCTGTCCTGGGGCTTCCTGGCCGCTGCAAGGAAAAGGGGAGGGGGTGATCATGGGGTCCCCTGAACTCCCAACCCCACCCGGGACCTTTGAATGCCCATGGGACCCCTTAACCCTCACCAGACCCTTGATTCCTACTGGACCCCCGAGCCCCTCTGCACCCAAAACCACCCCCAAAGAGCCCCAGAACACTGGAACTACCCAGGTACTCCAAAGCCCCTGGGACCCCTGAACCCTTAGGAGACCCCTGATTCTTTACAGGACCCCTGAGCACCCTTCAAGCCCCGCAGAACCCCAAGAATGGAATATAGAGAACCCTGGAAACTTGCCCAAGATCCCTGAAGACCCCTCAACATCCATGCACTACTCTCCAATACCTCCCCAGAGCCCCCAGGAGCTCCCAGTGCCACTCCAGTATTCCTCAAGGCCCCTGCTGGGACACCTCAGGATCCTCCAAAATGCCCCCAAACCTCTGAGCATACCAAGCAAAGCTCACGGGGGGCTCACATTCCCCCAGGTCAGGGGCTTTGGGAGCCACCCCCATTGCACCACCAGCCTGGGCGGGGGTTCTTCCCACATCCTGTAGGACCTCATCTACGCCCGTTGTCACCCACCCAGGCGGTGCCACCGGTGACAGCCCCCGATGACAGCCACGAGCAGGATCAGGAACAGCAGGGTCCTGCCGATGTTCACAGCCACTGCTGGGGACAGAGGGGGACACATTGGGGTCACCTGTCACTCCGGGGGCACTGAAATCCCCATGATCCTGTGTGACCCCACCTGTGTTCCAGCGTCCCCGCGGTGTCACCATCAGTGCCAGCTCTGGGCTGAGCGCCCGGAACACGCGGTGCCCGTCCTGTCCCAGCTGGTTGGTGGCCACGCACTGGTAGGTGCCCGAATGTCCCACATGGACGTCCCCAAGCTCCAGGAGGGGACCCCGGGCCACCTCGCGCCCGTCCCGCAGCCAGGTGAAGGTGACAGGGGCTGAGCCCACCTGCACCGAGCAGCGCAGGCTCACGGGGTCACCTGCGTGCACCGGCTGTGCCAGGGCACCGGGGGTGATGGTGGCATTGGCCACGGGCACTGCGGGGGCAGAGATGGGGATGGAGGGACCTGGGGACCATGGAGGGACCTCAGAGAGGGCTGGGTGGACCCAGGAATGGATGCGGGGAAGTGGGAAATGATTGGTAGACCCGGGAGGGACCCGGGAAGGGCTGGGTGTCCCCAGGCAGGGCAGGGGACCCGTGGCGGCTGTCGGGGCTCCCCGTGCCCATCCCCGCACTCACTGCGCACCGTGACGCGGAGCCGGGCGCTGCTCTTCCGCACGGCCCCCCCCTCGGAGCGCACCTCGCAGTGGTAATTCCCCGAGTGGGAGACCCCCACGGCGGGCACCAGGAGCTGCGGGGACCCCTGCGGTCTCCCCACCAACTGCCCGTCCCGGTAGAAGAGGTGCAGTAGGGGGCTCGGGGCTGCAGGGGGCTGGGGGTGCTGAGGCAGCTGAGATTCAGGGGGGACCCCTCGGTGGGCTCGGGGGGACCCTCCAGCACCAGCACCAGGAAGAGCTCTGGGGATGAGATGGGAGGGGGGACGGTGACCCCAAGTCCCTGGGGAGGGGCTGTGCGGGTGTCGGGGTGGCGGCTGTGGGGTGCTCACCGTGCACTGTCACTGTCACCAGCGTCGACTCCTTCCACCCCTGTGACGGCTCGAAGTTCACCCAGCCCCTGCAGCGGTAGCGGCTGCTGTGCTGCAGCTGCAGAGGGGACAGGGACAGCTCGGTCCCACCAGGGAGCACCTCCAGTTCCTACTCGTCGCGGTAGAAGGACACCGAGGTGACCGATTTGTTCTGCCAGCCCCGGCAGCGCAGGGTCACCGAGTCCCCCTCCAGCAGCGCCCGCACCGGCACCTGCAGCACCAGCCACTCTGGGGAACGAGGGGTCGTGTCAAACCGGGGGGTCCCGATGGCACCAGGACCCCCGATTGGGTCACACCCAGCGCACCAGGGGTCCCCAATTCCAACACGGGGGTCCCCTCGCACTGGGGTGCTCTGGGATGTCCCCGTGTGCAGATAACAGGCTCTGGTATCACCAGTGGGGTGACCCATGGAGCGGAGCCCACCCAGAGCCCTCGGGGACCCCGCGGGCGCCCAATCCCCCCTCACCATTTACGACATTCACCCTGGGGCTCAGCCCGGTGTCGGGTCTGTGACACTGGTAGCTGCCACTCTCGGTGACAGTGAGGTGGTCGGGTCCCTCCAGCCCCCAGCGCTGCCCGTCCTTGTACCAGGCGGTGGCACCGGCGGTCCCCGAGCCCTGGCAGGTCAGTGTCACCCGGTCCCACAGCACCGGCGGCGTCCAGGGGGGCTCCACGAGGAGCTGGGTGGTCTGGGTGCCTGCGGGTGACAGGGGACAGCAGCCTGCCAGGGCCAGCGCGGGCTGGGGACAGTGGGCCGGGGACGTGGCATCCCCCCGAGGACTCACCAGCGAGGCCGAGGGTCTGGGCTGGAAGGGAGAAGGGACAGGGCTGGGTGGGGGTGGCACCGCGGGGACAGCGGCACCCGGGGCACGGGGTGTGGGGCTGTCCCCAAACTGTCCCCACAGGGTCACCGGTTCAGCACGGAGGCCTTGAGGACAGGGACACCTCGGTCACCTTGGGCTGAGGCAGGACACGGGGACACTCTGGACACCCCGTGCTTGTACAATTCACCTCCACCAGCCCCACAGCCTCTGTCCCCACGGCCACATCCCCAGGACCCTCTGCCCATGGTCCCATCCCCATGGCCCCTGTCCCCATGGCCCATCCTCATGGTGCCCCTGTCCCTATCGCCACAGCGGTCCCAGCCCCAAGGTTCCTTTTGCCGCATCCCTGTGTTCCCTCCATTCCTGTTCCCCCTATTCCTGTCCCCACAGCCACCCCACGACCCCACTCACATTTGGGAGTCCACCCCCATGCACCGGCTCTGCTGCCCTTGGGGACCTCAGGGGACCCCGCAGCCCCCCTGTGCCCCCTCCCCACCGCTCTCTGCCCCACCAGGGCCCATCCCCGGGGCGTCAGGCCCGTGCCCGGGGCACTCACCCCACAGGAGCAGTGCCACCTTCCCGGCCATGCCGCTGTCCCCGGCCACCCGGGCTGGCTGTCACTCGCTGCCGGGGCCTCTTGTCCCCTGGCTGGCGGCTCTTGGGATGAAAGGGGAAGGAAGCGAGATAACATCTTGTACCAAGGTGTTGGTGGCCCTTGGTGGGGGCTGGCTGGGAACACAATGGATGCAGGGTGGGGACACTGTGGGACATGGGATTGATGGTGGAACACGGTGGGGACGCCAGAATTTGAAGGCGGGGGGGGTTTAGGGAGCCAAGGATGGGTCTCCTGGGGTATGGGGGGGTCCAGGGATGGGGTACAGGGGGAATGGGGGTCTTGAGGAGGGGGAGTCACCGGGGATGGGGGTCCCATGGGAATGGGGTTCCTCAGGGCTGGGGGAACTCAGGGATGGGTGTGCCAGAAGAACGTGGGTCAGGGGATGTGGAGTCAGGGAACTTGGGGTCATGGATGGGGGTGCTGTGGAAATTCAGGTCATGTGGGAAGGAAGGTCCCAGGGGCTGGAATTACCAGGGTGGGGGTCCTTGAGAATGGGGATCCTGGGCCATGGAGATCCTGGGGAATGGCTGTCCCGGGATGGGCATCTCAGGGAGGGGGGACATAAGGAATGGGCGTCCCATGGTTGCGGTTCCCAGGGGAATGGGGGTCCCAGGGATGGGCAGTGGCTGGGTGGGCACAAGGGTTGCAGCTCCTTCCCTGGGTGCCTCTGATTTTGGGGTGTCTCAGGGCCCAGCGCTGCTGCCATGGGGTGCTCGTGGTTTGGGGGGGCACCACAGGGCGGGGCTCCAGGGCTGTGCCCCCACCCCGGGGCTTCTTCCTCTCATCATTTCCATTTCTTCCCTTATTTCCCCCACTTTCACATCTCCCCCCGCCCTTCCCAGTTCGTGGCTCGGCGATCCCGGGGAGCTCCTGAGCGGGGAACGGGACCTGAGGGTGCCCCCGGCCCCCTGGGCTTTGACTCTGACAGCTTTAGAGCTGCTGCAAAGGTGAGAATTGTGTGGGAGAAAAAGGCCTGGCTGTGGTTTGCTCAGCCCTGCGAGAAGCACAAAAGCCAACGGGAGCCCAAGCAGTGGCTCTGCGAGGGCCTTTGATGGTTTTCAGAGCAGGGCTGGCTGGAAACCCCTCCTGCAGGGGCAGCTGCGAGGGAACCAGTCCGGAAATGCCCCAAGTGATCCTTTTGTCCCTCTGCCCAAGGGACTGAGGGAGCCCCAAAACTGCTGCAAATCCCACAAGCATCTGCTCAGCCCCTGAGCGGGACCCTCCTCCTTCCTGCCTTGCCCTGGGCTGACGGTGGCCGGATGCCCCGCACCCACCAAAGCCGCTCTCTCGCTGCCCTGTGCAGCCGCACAGGGAGAGAAAGCTTTTAGTAGAAGCAAGAAATTGGAGACTCCTGTTCCTAAACCAGGACAGAGCTGAACAAAGAAACACCATTTCTTCCAGTTTAACCAAAAAGCTGCATTTTGGGCCCAACAGAAGTCAGTCGGATCCTCCGGTGTCCCCCGGTGTCCCCCAGGGTCACAGCACGTTCCCGTAGATGTCACTGGGTGCCCGCGGTCGCCTGTGGGGTCCCGGCAGCTCCGCGTAGGTCACTCGGGTGTCCTGGGGTGCAGCGGTGCGGGGGGGCCCTGCAAGAGCCCCTGGCTGTGGGATCTGTGTGACACCCCCGGGGGTGACGTGTCCCTGTGCGTGTCCCAGCCCGCACTCACCCTCCGTCCTCTTCGTCCTCGTGACGTGGGTGTACAGCACCTCCCCCTCCTCCGGGGGGGCCGGGGGCTGCGGGGGAGCCCTGCAGGGATGGGGGGATGTGTGAGAGGGGATGGGAGATCTTGGGGGTCGGGGTAATCGGGGGGGTCATGGCTGGAGCCCCCCACTCACCTTTCCTGGTGCTTGCTGAAGGCTGCAAAGGAAAGGGGTGGGGGTGACTGTGGGGTCCCCAAGGGCCTGACAACCCAAGGGAATCCTGAACCCCCACCGGACCCTCAATTTCCCCCAGGACCCCCCAGCATTCCTGAAGCCCCCCAGAAATCCTGAACCACACCAGTGCCCCTGACCCCCTGAGTCCCCAGAGCCCCAAGCCTGGCAGGGACGGGCACCCTCCAAACTGCCCCGGAATTCCTGAAACAACCCCCAACATCCCTGCAGGACCCTCCAACACCTCCCAAATCCTTGAAGACCTTGAGCAAAGGTCACTGGGGCCTCAGCACTGCCCAAGTCAGGGGCTGTGGATGTTGCCCCATCATCCCCACATTCTAGGTGGCCTCCCACCTCCCCGGGGCCTCTGCAGCCCCATTGTCACCCACCCAGGCGGTGCCACCGGTGCCAGGCCACAATGACAGCCACGAGCAGGACCAGGACCAGGAGGGACCCGCCAACCCCTGCGGCCACTGCTGGGGACAGAGGGGGACACATTGGGGTCACCTGTCACTCCGGGGTACTGAAATCCCCATGATCCTGTGTGACCCCACCTGTGTTCCAGCGTCCCCGCGGTGTCACCGTCAGTGCCAGCTCTGGGCTGAGCGCCCGGAACACGCGGTGCCCGTCCTGTCCCAGCTGGTTGGTGGCCACGCACTGGTAGGTGCCCGAATGTCCCACATGGACGTCCCCAAGCTCCAGGAGGGGACCCCGGGCCACCTCGCGCCCGTCCCGCAGCCAGGTGAAGGTGACAGGGGCTGAGCCCACCTGCACCGAGCAGCGCAGGCTCACGGGGTCACCTGCGTGCACCGGCTGTGCCAGGGCACCGGGGGTGATGGTGGCATTGGCCACGGGCACTGCGGGGGCAGAGATGGAGCTGAGGCCGGGCGGAGGGGCTGGCACCCGGCGTGGGGGGATGAGGGGGTCTGTGCATGGTGGCACCGGCACACAGAGGGTCCCCTTCAGCCATGAGTGTGACCCACGGTGGTGGGGATCATGTCCTGGTGTGGGATGAGGGGATGTGAGGGATGGGATGAGGATGGGGTGAGGGTGAGCTGAGGGTGGCATGAGGGATGCTGTGTCCAAGGCTGTCGCCTGGTGGGGGGTGCGGGATGACGTGGGTGGGATTTGATGGGAGTGGGTGAGGCATATTGTGGGTGGGGTCACCCCAGTCCCAAGGGTCTCACCCCTCCCCCGGGAGGGTCCCGCTCAGAAGGGTGACTGTGACCTGATGTGGGCTGGGGGATGTGACAGCTGGGATTAGGGATCCATGGGTGGGAGGCCCTGGGGGGATACCTGGACCCAGAAGGTCCCAGTAAGCCGGGACCGTGGCACCCAGAGGTGGGGGCTGTGACCTGGGCTGGGGTGGGAATGTGTGGAATTGGGGATGCTGTGGGTGGGATCACCCCCATCCCGAGGGTCCCGCTCACCCAGGACGGTGACATTCAGGGGGACACTCTCGGCCTCGCTGTCCCCGTCGCTGACTCGGCACTGGTAGTGGCCGCTGTCCTTGTCCCCAACGTGCTCCAGGCGGGGGCCGGTGGCCAGCGGTGCCCACGAGCCCCCCCGGTGCCAGGAGAAGGACAGGGGACCTGTCCCCGCGGCCACGGCGCAGCTCAGCACCAGGCGGTCCCCCAGTGCCACCTGTGCCCCGGGGGGCTGCGCCGACAGGGACACCCCCGAGAGCGGCACCCCTGCGGGGGAGACAAAGGGAATGGGGGACCTGGGAGGGGTGAGGAAAACCAGGGAGCAGTGAAGGACTCAGGGAGGGGGAGGATCAGAGAGGGGTGGGGGGAACCCAGTGAGGAAGAAGGGGGCCCAGAGATGGGGGTGAGCCTTGGACAGGGGTGGAAGGGACCCCAGGGAGGGACGGGAGATTACGGGAGGGGAGAGCTGGAGAGGGTTGGAGGGAAGCACAGGGAAGGTTTTGGGGACCCAGACATGGATGGGAGCTCTGGACTATGGAGGGAGCCAAGAGAGGGAGAGGCGTACCTAGGGAGGGGTGAGGAGACCCACTGAGAGTTGAGGGGACACAGGGCAGTGATGGGGGGCCCCGGGAAGGTGTCAGGCAGGGCTGGGTGTCCCCAGGCAGGGCAGGGGACCCGTGGCGGCTGTCGGGGCTCCCCGTGCCCATCCCCGCACTCACTGCGCACCGTGACGCGGAGCCGGGCGCTGCTCTTCCGCACGGCCCCCCCCTCGGAGCGCACCTCGCAGTGGTAATTCCCCGAGTGGGAGACCCCCACGGCGGGCACCAGGAGCTGCGGGGACCCCTGCGGGCCCCCCACCAACTGCCCGTCCCGGTAGAAGAGGTGCAGGAGGGGGGCTCGGGGCCGAAGGGGGCTGGGGGTGCTGAGGCAGCTGAGATTCAGGGGGGATCCCTCGGTGGGCTCGGGGGGACCCTCCAGCACCGGCACCGAGAAGAGCTCTGGGAAGGAGATGGAAGGATGGACAGTGACTCCGTGTCCCTGGGAAGTGGCTTTGGGGCTGTTGGATATTGGAGTTCTCACAGTGGGGTGCTCACCGTGCACTGTCACTGTCACGGGCACTGACTGTAGCAGCCTGAAGCCCTCCAAGCCCCTGCAGTGGTAGCGGCCGCTGTGGTGCTGCTGCAGGGGGGACAGGGACAAGGATACGGACAGCTTTGTCCCCATGAGTTTGCCCCCCACCTCCTTCTCATCCTGGTAAAATCGCACTCTGATGACCAACGTATCCATCCTGCCCCGGCAGCGCAGGGTCACCGTGTCCCCCTCCAGCAGCTCCCGCGCCGGCACCTGCAGCACCAGCCGGTCTGGGGGACAGGAGGGTCCCGTCGCACTGAGGGGCTCGAGACAGGTCCGAGGTGGGTCCCCATGGCACCGGGGACCTTTGGGGGGAGTCTCCATTGTGCAGGCAGATCCCAGGGACCCCAGGGGTAACCCCATGGCATCAGTGTCACCACGGGGATCCCATCCCACTGGGATGCTCTGGGATGCACTGGGATGTCCCTGTGTACACGGGAATGGCTCTTGCCACATGAGGGGTGTGAGGCCACGCAGGGAGTGGAGCCCACCCAGAGCCCTCGGGGACTACCCTGATTATTTAAGATCCCCCCTCACCATTTAAGACACGCATGGGGGGGCTCATCCCAGTGTCGGATCTCTCACACTTGTAGGTGCCACTCTCGGTGACAGTGAGGTGGTCGGGTCCCTGCAGCCCCCAGCGCTGCCCGTCCCTGTACCAGGCGGTGGCACCGGCGGTCCCCGAGCCCTGGCAGGTCAGTGTCACCCGGTCCCACAGCACCGCCGGCATCCAGGGGGGCTCCACGAGGAGCTGGGTGGTCTGGGCGCCTGCGGGTGACAGGGGACAGCAGCCTGCCAGGGCCAGCGCGGGCTGGGGACAGCGGGCCGGGGACGTGGCATCCCCCCGAGGACTCACCAGCGAGGCCGAGGGTCTGGGCTGGAAGAGAGAAGGGACAGGGCTGGGTGGGGGTGGCACCGCGGGGACAGCGGCACCCGGGGCACGGGGTGTGGGGCTGTCCCCAAACTGTCCCCACAGGGTCACCGGTTCAGCACGGAGGCCTTGAGGACAGGGACACCTCGGTCACCCTGGGCTGAGGCAGGACTCGGGGACACTGTGGACACTCCGGGCATGGGGACTCGACAGACACTCGGTGCTGCCACAGGTCACGTCCAGCAGCCCCACGGCCTCTGTCCCCATGGCCCATGCCCATGGGGCTCGTCCCCTTGTCCCTGTCCCTGCATCCCTGTGCCCCTGTCCCTGTCCCCACAGCGGTCCCAGCCCCAAGGTTCCATTTGCCCCATCCCAGTCCCTCCATTCCTGTCCCCCCCCATTCCTGTCCCCACAGCCACCCCACGACCCCGGTCACATTTGGGGGTCCACCCCCATGCATGGGCTCTGCTGCCCTTGGGGACCTCAGGGGACCCCGCAGCCCCCCTGTGCCCCCTCCCCACCGCTCTCTGCCCCACCAGGGCCCATCCCCGGGGCGTCAGGCCCGTGCCCGGGGCACTCACCCCACAGGAGCAGTGCCACCTTCCCGGCCATGCCGGTGTCCCCGGCCACCCGGGCTGGCTGTCACTCGCTGCCGGGGCCTCTTGTCCCCTGGCTGGCGGGCAGGAAGCGAGGTCACGTTTTGTCCCCACGTGTAGGTGGCCCTTGCTGGGGGCTGGGTGGAGACACGGCAGGGAGAGGCTGGGGACATGGTGGGACATGGTGTTCCCAGGAGTGGGGGGCTCAGGGGATGTGGGGATCCAAGGATGGGTGTCCAGGAGAATGGGGGTCCAGGGGAATTGGGGTCTGGAGGAGGGGAAGTCACAGGGAATGGGGGTCTGGGGAATGTGGGGCCCCATGCTTGGGGGATTCCAGGGATGGGGGTCCTGCGGGAACATGGTCCCCACGGTTATGGGATGTCAGCCTCAGGGTTGGGTGTGTGCGGGGAATAAAGGGGACCCTTGGGAACAGGGGTTGTGTGGGAAGAAGGGGCCCATGGGATGGGATTGAGGGAATGGGGTGCTGGGCAATGGGAGTCCCGGGATGGGCGTCCCAGGGAGGACGGACCAAGGAAATGAGGGTCCCGTGCTTGTGTTGCCAAGGGAATGGGGCTGCCAGGGACGGGCAGTGGCTGAGTGGGCTCGTGGGTCGCAGCTCCTTCACCGGGTGCCTCAGATCTTGGGGTGACTCAGGCTCCAGCACAGCCCCCACAGAGTGCTCGTGGCCATGGGGGCACCCCGGGGTTGTCCTGGGAGGCTCTGGGTCTGTGCCCCACACACCCCGGGGCTTTTCCCTCTTTTTCTTTTCTATTTTGCCCCTATTTTCCTTACTTCCATGCCATCCCCTCCTGCCCCCCCATTTCCTGGCTCAACGATCCCAGGGAACACCTGAGCAGGGAATGGGTGGGGGGATCCCAGGAAGGGGAAATAGGGGATGGGGGGATACAGGCAGTGGTTGGGGGCTTTGGGGGTTTTTGGGGCTCTCTGGCTGTGCCCTCCAACACTTTCACTGTCTCTCTCTGGCAGCAGGAGGAAGAGGCCGTTTGTGCTGAGAGTCAGATGGGGGGTGGGTCCTGTCCTGGGGGGGCACATCCAGAGGGTCCTGCCCTGAGGGAAAAGGGCTCCTCTGGTGTGGTGACGCCTGGATCTTGTCCCAGGCGGGTCCTCGTTCTGGGGGTGCCACGTCCTTGGGGATTCCTGTCCCAGAGGTGGCACATCCTGGGGACACCTGTCCCGGGGGGCCCTGAGCATTCCCAGTGGGGCCCTGTGACCTCTGGGGTGCCCCAAATTCAGGGGCTTCCCTGCCACAACCTGCCCCTGACAATGGAAACTCCCGGGCTAAATTTGCTTGAATTCCCCTCATTCCCAATTGGTTGAGACAAAATCGTACATCCTTAGGATAAAGGCAAAAAGCTTTTCCCACCCCATTTTTTTCCCCACTATAGAAAAATAAACTGAGCCAAAATCAAACCGACAATGTTACAAAATACTCTGGTTTATAGAATCTTTTCAATCGCTGGTCTCCCAACAAGTCACTCACAATAAAAACCCGAGCAAATCACAAAGAAATGAGACTTTTTGGTTCCCTTTAGGAGCCCATTGGTGCATCCCACAGCCGCGTTTGCCTGTGGATAACACGGAGTGGGGAATCTCCCTGAGTGTCCAACAGCTCCATGGGATTGTTCCTTGTCTGCTTGGCAGCAACCCACCCCACAAGGATGCCTTTTCTTGGGCCAGATTTAGGAACTCTCCCCATTTTGCTCATTGCCACCCTGACACTTGATTTACTTCCCATGGATTCTGCTCCCAAGAGGGAACAACTCTGTCCATCCTGGGACCCCTGCACAGGAATCTGTGGAAATGCCTGTGTGTCCCTCAGGGTCTGATTCCCTGGTAAATCCACTCCATCCTACTCTGAATTCCCCTGCCTGGGCACTCCCTGCTCCTGCTCCCACCCCGCTGTTCCCCAGATCCACGTGTGGAGCCCCTGCTCGATATTTCCACACTTCTCCCTCTCATCTGGCGGCCGCAGCCAGAACCCAAACATTCTTTCCTGGAGCTTCCAAAGGGCTGCAGGTTTGAGCCAGGAAGGAGGAGGGTCCCGCTCAGGGGCTGAGCAGATGCTTGTGGGATTTGCAGCAGTTTTGGGGCTCCCTCAGTCCCTTGGGCAGAGGGACAAAAGGATCACTTGGGGCATTTCCGGACTGGTTCCCTCGCAGCTGCCCCTGCAGGGGGGGTTTCCAGCCAGCCCTGCTCTGAAAACCATCAAAGGCCCTCGCAGAGCCACTGCTTGGGCTCCCGTTGGCTTTTGTGCTTCTCGCAGGGCTGAGCAAACCACAGCCAGGCCTTTTTCCCCCACACAATTCTCACCTTTGCAGCAGCTCTAAAGCTGCGAGAGTCAAAGCCCAGGGGGCGGGGGGCACCCTCAGCTCCTGGCTGCCCCCTGGGGCTGGCCAGAGCAGGGCTGGCCAATGCCCATCCCTGTGCAGTGGGGCTGTGGCCTGGCCTGGCCCCACCCTTGGATGGGCTCTGGCTGCACGCAGGAGTTTGGGGGCTCCTTCCTGCCTGGGGCTCCATTGCCAAGCTGCTCTTGCCGGCTCAGATCCTGCAGGGGATGAGCGACAATGGAGAAGTCTGGAACAGGTTTTCTCCCAAAACCAATAACCCCAAAGTGTCCCAGTCCCCCAGGACAGAAACCACATGAGGGAAGCAGTGGGGAGCAGGAGAGGGAGAGGCAGCCCCACAACAGCTCCAGACCCCCACATTTGGGGTGCGTCAGCCGTGCGGTATCAATTTTTGGCCAAATGAGGCATTTCCAGAAGGAAAAAAGCTCCATTTTCCCATCAGGGTGTTGAGGCAGATGGGGCAGGTTGGTCCTCAGGTGCTGTGGACAGAGCGGGGCACGGCCAGGAGCGTCACGAGCGTTTCATCGGGAGGGTCTCATCCATTTCCTGGCTCCCAACGCTGAGACCCTGCGAGGGGTGGGGGCTTGGGGTGCTTATGGGAGGTTGTGGCGGGGTCTGTGCCCTCCCCGACTGACACCCAGCCATTGTCAGCCCCACCGTCACCCCCGTGGGGGCTCCGCACCCACAGTAGGGTCATAGGGGGCTGCAGGATGGGGAAGAGGGGCTGCACCATGGGGGATGCCAAAGGAAGTTGGGGGCTCCCACATTGGAGGGACCGTCAAGGTGAAGGGACATAGAAGGGACAGGGCACCCCCCAAATTTGTGCCGTCCAGAGGTCACAGTGCCCAGGCAGGGACAGTGGGAGCAGGCAGGGCCCTTCCAGGACAGGGGTCCCCAGGATGTGCCACCACTGGGTGAGGGATACCCCGGGAATGTGCCCAGAGACCCCCCCAGAACCGCCATCCCCCAGGACAGGACCCCCCTGGCCGGGATGTGTCACCCCTGGGACAGGATCCCCCCAGGACGTGTCACCCCCAGAACAGGGACCCCTTTCCCCAGGACAGGACCCCTCTGGATGTGCCCCCCCAGGTCAGAACCCGCCCCCCATCTGACTTCAGCACAAACGGCCTCTTCCTTCTGCTGCCGGAGAGAGAAAGTGAAAGTGTTTGGGGGGGCACAGCCGGACACCCCCATTCCCCACTGCCCCCGCTCCTCTCTGCAACCCCCACACCTCCAGGATCGCCAAGCCAGAAACTGGGGCGGAGGGAGAGGTGCCATAGTGAGAAAAATAAGGAAAAAATAGAATAAAGAATGGAAAAAGCCCTGGGCGACGAGGGGTGTCACAGACTTGGAGCACCACAGGAACCCCCCCTCTTCTGACTCCCCAGGCTGTGAGCACCTCGGGGGGGCTGTGCTGGGCCCTGGGTCACCCCACAACTTGAGGCACCCAGTGAAGGAGCTGTGACCCACGTGCCACCCAACCGCTCCCTGTCCTTTGGATCCCCATTCACCATAGAACCAAACCACGGGACCACCATTCTTTATGTCCCCCCTCCTTGGGACCACCGTGCCAGGACTCCCATTTCCTAGGATCTCCATTCCCCAGGACTCCCCTAACCTTGATCCCATCCTATTGTTCCCCATTGCCCCAGGATCCAGAGTCCCACGTGGCCCCGCATTCCCCAACCAGCCCCATCCCTGGGAGCAGCATCCCATGACCCCACATCCCTGGAGCCCACATTGTCCTGGGAGCCTCATCCCTTTGTTCCCCCACCCATGGGAACCCCCATTCCCCAGGACAGCCATCCATTGTGACTCCCCCTCCTCAGGATCCCCATTCTCTGGACCTTCTTGGGGCACTGTGACCTCTGGCGTGCCCCAATCTGGGGGGTACCCCATCCCCTCTACTCCCCCATTTGGCAGTCCCAGCCATTTGGGAACCCCCAAATTCCCCTTTGGGAGCCCCTAAGGTGCAGCCTCTCCCTCCAATCCCACACCCCTCCAAGACCCCTCCGTGAGTAAGAATCCCTGATGGGGGTGACAGTGGGGGGTGACAGGGGGTGGGTGTCATTAGGGGAGGTCACCCTAAAATCCCCCAAAGCCCAGGCCCACACCTCCTTCAGGGTCTCAGTGTTGGGAACCAGGCTGAAACGCTCGTGTCCGTCCCCTCCTCTGGCCACAACACCCGAGGACCATTCTGCCCCTTCCCCTGCAGCACTGGGAAAACTGCAGGATTTTTCCCATGGAAACGGCTGATTTGGCCTCAATTTGATGCCGCAAGGCTGGGACCCTGTAAACTGGGGGGGAGCTGGATCTGGTTGGGGGCTGCCCCCTCCCTCTCGTGATCCCCACATTCCCCCCCCCACTCCCCCAAGGGGTTTCCATCCTGGGGGATTGGGACACTGTGGGGTTATTGGTTTTGGGAGAAAACCTGTTCCAGACTTCTCCATTGTCGCTCATCCCCTGCAGGATCTGAGCCGGCAAGAGCAGCTTGGCAATGGAGCCCCAGGCAGGAAGGAGCTCCCAAACTCCTGCGTGCAGCCAGAGCCCATCCAAGGGTGGGGCCAGGCCAGGCCACAGCCCCACTGCACAGGGATGGGCATTGGCCAGCCCTGCTCTGGCCAGCCCCAGGGGGCAGCCAGGAGCTGAGGGTGCCCCCCGCCCCCTGGGCTTTGACTCTCGCAGCTTTAGAGCTGCTGCAAAGGTGAGAATTGTGTGGGGGAAAAAGGCCTGGCTGTGGTTTGCTCAGCCCTGCGAGAAGCACAAAAGCCAACGGGAGCCCAAGCAGTGGCTCTGCGAGGGCCTTTGATGGTTTTCAGAGCAGGGCTGGCTGGAAACCCCCCCTGCAGGGGCAGCTGCGAGGGAACCAGTCCGGAAATGCCCCAAGTGATCCTTTTGTCCCTCTGCCCAAGGGACTGAGGGAGCCCCAAAACTGCTGCAAATCCCACAAGCATCTGCTCAGCCCCTGAGCGGGACCCTCCTCCTTCCTGCCTTGCCCTGGGCTGACGGTGGCCGGATGCCCCGCACCCACCAAAGCCGCTCTCTCGCTGCCCTGCGCAGCCACACGGGGAGAGAAAGCTTTTAGTAGAAGCAAGAAATTGGAGACTCCTGTTCCTAAAGCAGGGCAGAGCTGAACAAAGAAACACCATTTCTTCCAGTTTAACCAAAAAGCTGCATTTTGGGCCCAACAGAAGTCAGTCGGGTGCTCCGGTGTCCCCTGGAGTCCCCCAGGGTCACAGCACGTTCCCGTAGATGTCACTGGGTGCCCGCGGTCGCCTGTGGGGTCCCGGCAGCTCCGCGTAGGTCACTCGGGTGTCCTGGGGTGCAGCGGTGCGGGGGGGCCCTGCAAGAGCCCCTGGCTGTGGGATCTGTGTGACACCCCCGGGGGTGACATGTCCCTGTGCGTGTCCCAGCCCGCACTCACCCTCCGTCCGCTTGGTCCTCGTGATGTGGGTGTACAGCACCTCCCCCTGCTCCGGGGGGGCCGGGGGCTGCGGGGGAGCCCTGCAGGGATGGGGGGATGTGTGAGAGGGGATGGGAGGTCTTGGGGGCTGGGGTAATCGGGGGGGTCATGGCTGGAGCCCCCCACTCACCTTTCCTGGTGCTTCCTGGATACTGCAAAGGAAAGGGGTGGGGGTGACTGTGGGGTCCCCAAGGCCCTGACCACCCAAGGGAATCCTGAACACCCACCGGACCCTCAATTACCCTCAGAAACCCCGAGCATTCCTGAAGCATCCCAGAAGCCCTGAACCACACCAGTGCCCCTAACCCCCCAAGCCCCAGGCCAGGCAGGGAGGGGCACCCTCCAAACTGCGCAGAATTCCTGAAAGAGACGCCAACATTTCTGCAGGACCCTCCAGCACCACCCTAAATCCTCGAGGAGCTCAAGCAAATGTCACTGGGGCCTCAGCGCTGACCAAGTCAGGGGCTGTGGGTGCTGCCCCATCATCCCCACATTCTAGGTGGCCTCCTGCCTCCCCAGGGCCCCTGCAGCCCCCATTGTCACCCACCCAGGCAGTGCCACCGGTGCCAGGCCACAATGACAGCCACGAGCAGGACCAGGACCAGGAGGGACCCGCCAACCCCTGCGGCCACTGCTGGGGACAGAGGGGGACACATTGGGGTCACCTGTCACTCCGGGGGTACTGAAATCCCCATGATCCTGTGTGACCCCACCTGTGTTCCAGCGTCCCCGCGGTGTCACCGTCAGTGCCAGCTCGGGGCTGAGCACCCGGAACACGCGGTGCCCGTCTTGTCCCAGCTGGATGGTGGCCACACACTGGTAGGTGCCCGAATGTCCCACATGGACGTCCCCAAGCTCCAGGAGGGGACCCCGGGCCACCTCGCGCCCGTCCCGCAGCCAGGTGAAGGTGACAGGGGCTGAGCCCACCTGCACCGAGCAGCGCAGGCTCACGGGGTCACCTGCGGGCACCGGCTGTGCCAGGGCACCGGGGGTGATGGTGGCATTGGCCACGGGCACTGCGGGGGCAGAGATGGAGCTGAGGCCGGGCGGAGGGGCTGGCACCCGGCGTGGGGGGATGAGGGGGTCTGTGCATGGTGGCACCGGCACCCAGAGGGTCCCCTTCAGCCATGAGTGTGACCCACGGTGGTGGGGACCATGTCCTGGTGTGGGATGAGGCGATGTGAGGGATGGGATGAGGGTGAGCTGAGGGTGGCATGAGGGATGCTGTGTCCAAGGCTGTCACCTGGTGGGGGGCGCGGGATGACGTGGGTGGGATGTGATGGAGTGGATGAGGCATATTGTGGGTGGGGTCACCCCAGTCCCAAGGGTCTCACTCCCCAGGAGGGTCCTGCTCAGAAGGGTGACTGTGACCTGATGTGGGCTGGGGATGTGACAGCTGGGATTAGGGACCCATGGGTGGGAGGTCCTGGGGGGGAAACCTGGACCCAGAAGGTCCCAGTAAGCCGGGACTGTGGCACCCAGAGGTGGGGGCTGTGACCTGGGCTGGGGTGGGAATGTGTGGAATTGGGGATGCTGTGGGTAGGGTCACCCCCATCCCGAGGGTCCCGCTCACCCAGGACGGTGACATTCAGGGGGACACTCTCGGCCTCGCTGTCCCCGTCGCTGACTCGGCACTGGTAGTGGCCGCTGTCCTTGTCCCCAACGTGCTCCAGCTCCAGGCGGGGGCCGGTGGCCAGCGGTGCCCACGAGCCCCCCCGGTGCCAGGAGAAGGACAGGGGACCTGTCCCCTTGGCCACGGTGCAGCTCAGCACCAGGCGGTCCCCCAGTGCCACCTGTGCCCCGGGGGGCTGCGCCGACAGGGACACCCCCGAGAGCGGCACCCCTGCGGGGGAGACAAAGGGAATGGGGGACCTGGGAGGGGTGAGGGACACCAGGGAGCAGTGAAGGACTCAGGGAGGGGGAGGATCAGGAAGGTGTGGGGGGATCCCAGTGAGGAAGAAGGGGGCCCAGAGATGGGGACGAGCCTTGAAAAGGGGTGGAAGGGACCCCAGGGAGGGATGGGAGATAAAAGGAGGGGAGACCTGGAGAAGGTTGGAGGGAAGCACAGGGAAGGCTTTGGGGACCCAGACATGGATGAGTACTGTGGACCATGGAGGGAGCTAAGGGTGGGAGAGGTGTACCTAGGGAGTGGTGAGGGGACCCAGAGCAGTGATGGGGGGCCCCGGGAAGGTTTCAGGCAGGGCTGGGTGTCCCCAGGCAGGGCAGGGGACCCCCACGGCTCCCCGTGCCCATCCCCGCACTCACTGCGCACCGTGACGCGGAGCCGGGCGCTGCTCTTCCGCACGGCCCCCCCCTCGGAGCGCACCTCGCAGTGGTAATTCCCCGAGTGGGAGACCCCCACGGCGGGCACCAGGAGCTGCGGGGACCCCTGCGGGCCCCCCACCAACTGCCCGTCCCGGTAGAACAGGTGCAGGAGGGGGGCTCGGGGCCGCAGGGGGCTGGGGTTGCTGAGGCAGCTGAGATTCAGGGGGGACCCCTCGCTGGGCTCGGGGGGACCCTCCAGCACCGGCACCGAGAAGAGCTCTAGGAAGGACATGGGAGGGGGGACGCTGACACCGAGTCCCTGGGAAGTGTCTTTGGGCCTGTCAGATATTGGAGTTCCTGCTGTGGGGTGCTCACCGTGCACTGTCACTGTCACGGGCACTGACTGTAACAGCCTGGAGCCCTGGAAGGCGCTGCAGTGGTAGCGGCCACTGTGGTGCTGCTGCAGGTGGGGCAGGGACAGGGACAGCTTTTTCCCCAAGAGGTTCCCCCCCAAATCCTTCCCATCCTGGTAAAATTGCACCCTGGTGACCGACGTATCCATCCTGCCCCGGCAGCGCAGGGTCACCGTGTCCCCCACCAGCAGCTCCCGCGCCGGCACCTGCAGCACCAGCCACTCTGGGGGACAGGAGGGTCCCGTCGCACTGAGGGGCTCGAGACAGGTCCGAGGTGGGTCCCCACGGCACCGGGGACCTCTGGGGGGAGTCTCCATTGTGCGGGAGGATCCCAGGGACACCAGGGGTAAGCCCATGGAACCGGTGTCGCCACGGGGGTCCCATCACACTGGGATGCACTGGGGTGCACTGGGATGCCCTGGGATGTCCCTGTGTGCAGGGAAATGGCTCTCGCCACACAACGGGTGTGAGGCCACCCAGGGAGTGGAGCCCACCCAGAGCCCTCGGGGACCATCCTGATCATTTAAGATCCCCCCTCACCATTTAAGACACTCACAGCTGGGCTCAGCCCAGTGCCAGGTCTCTCACACTCGTAGGTGCCACTCTCGGTGGCAGTGATGTGGTCGGGTCCCTGCAGCCACCAGCGCTGCCCGTCCTTGTACCAGGCGGTGGCACCGGCGGTCCCCGAGCCCTGGCAGGTCAGTGTCACCCGGTCCCACAGCACCGCCGGCGTCCAGGGGGGCTCCACGAGGAGCTGGGTGGTCTGGGCGCCTGCGGGTGACAGGGGACAGCAGCCTGCCAGGGCCAGCGCGGGCTGGGGACAGCGGGCCGGGGACGTGGCATCCCCCCGAGGACTCACCAGCGAGGCCGAGGGTCTGGGCTGGAAGGGAGAAGGGACAGGGCTGGGTGGGGGTGGCACCGCGGGGACAGCGGCACCCAGGGCACGGGGTGTGGGGCTGTCCCCAAACTGTCCCCACAGGGTCACCGGTTCAGCACGGAGGCCTTGAGGACAGGGACACCTCGCTCACCCTGGGCTGAGGCAGGACTCGGGGACACTGTGGCCACTCCGGGCATGGGGACTCGACAGACACCCGGTACTGGGAAAGGTCACGTCCAGCAGCCCCACGGCCTCTGTCCCCATGGCCCATGCCCATGGTGCTTGTCCCCTTGTCCCTGTCCCTGCATCCCAGTGCCCCTGTCCCTGTTCCCACAGCAGTCCCAGCCCCAAGGCTCCTTTTGCCGCATCCCAGTCCCTCCATTCCTGTCCCCCCCATTCCTGTCCCCACAGCCACCCCACGACCCCACACATATTTGGGGGTCCACCCCCATGCACGGGCTCTGCTGCCCTTGGGGACCTCAGGGGACCCCGCAGCCCCCCTGTGCCCCCTCCCCACCGCTCTCTGCCCCACCAGGGCCCATCCCCAGGGCCTCAGGCCCGTGCCCGGGGCACTCACCCCACAGGAGCAGTGCCACCTTCCCGGCCATGCCGGTGTCCCCGGCCACCCGGGCTGGCTGTCACTCGCTCCGGGGCCTCTTGTCCCCTGGCTGGCGGGCAGGAAGCGAGGTCACGTTTTGTCCCCACGTGTAGGTGGCCCTTGGTGGGGGCAGGGTGGAGACACAGCAGGGACGGGCTGGGGACATGGTGGGACATGGTGTTCCCAGGAGTGGGGGGCTCAGGGGATGTGGGGATCCAAGGATGGGTGTCCAGGAGAATGGGGGTCCAGGGGAATTGGGGTCTGGAGGAGGGGAAGTCACAGGGAATGGGGGTCTGGGGAATGTGGGGCCCCATGCTTGGGGGATTCCAGGGATGGGGGTCCTGCAGGAACATGGTCCCCTGCTGTGTCCCCTTCCCGCAGGGGCGCCGCTCTCGGGGGTGTCCCTGTCGGCGCAGCCCCCCGGGGCACAGGTGGCACTGGGGGACCGCCTGGTGCTGAGCTGTGCCGTGGCCGCGGGGACAGGTCCCCTGTCCTTCTCCTGGCACCGGGGGAGCTCGTGGGCACCGCTGGGCACCGGCCCCCGCCTGGAGCTGGAGCACGTTGGGGACAAGGACAGCGGCCACTACCAGTGCCGAGTCAGCGACGGGGACAGCGAGGCCGAGAGTGTCCCCCTGAATGTCACCGTCCTGGGTGAGCGGGACCCTCGGGCTGGGGGTGACCCCACCCACAGCATCCCCAATTCCACACATTCCCACTCCATCCCAGGTCACAGCCCCCAGCACTGGGTGCCACAGTCCCGGCTTACTGGGACCTTCTGGGTCCAGGTATCCCCCCCAGGACCTCCCACCCATGGGTCCCTAATCCCAGCTGTCACATCCCCCAGCCCACATCAGGTCACAGTCACCCTTCTGAGCGGGACCCTCCCGGGGGAGGGGTGAGACCCTTGGGACTGGGGTGACCCCACCCACAATATGCCTCATCCACCCCATCACATCCCACCCACACCATCCCGCACCCCCTACCAGGTGACAGCCTTGGACACAGCATCCCTCATGCCACCCTCAGCTCACCCTCATCTCATCCTCATCCCATCCTCATCCCATCCCTCACATCCTCTCATCCCACACGAGGACATGATCCCCACCACCGTGGGTCACACTCATGGCTGAAGGGGACCCTCTGTGTGCCGGTGCCACCATGCACAGACCCCCTCATCCCCCCACGCCGGGTGCCAGCCCCTCCGCCCGGCCTCAGCTCCATCTCTGCCCTCGCAGTGCCCGTGGCCAATGCCACCATCACCCCCGGTGCCCTGGCACAGCCGGTGCCCGCAGGTGACCCCGTGAGCCTGCGCTGCTCGGTGCAGGTGGGCTCAGCCCCTGTCACCTTCACCTGGCTGCGGGACGGGCGCGAGGTGGCCCGGGGTCCCCTCCTGGAGCTTGGGGAAGTCCGTGTGGGACATTCGGGCACCTACCAGTGCGTGGCCACCAACCAGCTGGGACAGCACGGGCACCGCGTGTTCCGGGCGCTCAGCCCAGAGCTGGCACTGACGGTGACACCACGGGGACGCTGGAACACAGGTGGGGTCACACAGGATCATGGGGATTTCAGTGCCCCCAGAGTGACAGGTGACCCCAATGTGTCCCCCTCTGTCCCCAGCAGTGGCCGCAGGGGTTGGCAGGTCCCTCCTGGTCCTGGTCCTGCTCGTGGCTGTCATTGTGGCCTGGCACCGGTGGCACTGCCTGGGTGGGTGACAATGGGGGGGATGGGGGTCCCAGGGAGCTGTAGGAAGCCCCCCAGAGTTGGGGAGCGATGGGGCACCACCCACAGCTGCCCAGAATTGTGAACCTTTTGGGGGTCCTGGGGGTTTTGCTAGAGGGTATTGCAGGGACGTTTGGGGTTCTTTCAGGGGTGCTGGGGGAGTTTGGGGGGGTCCCTCTTCCTGCTGGGCTTTGGTTTCTTGAGGCTGAGCTGGTCGGGGGCACTGGGGAGGTTCATGAATTCTGGGGGGCTTCAGGGATGCTCGGGGGTCCTGAGGGGAACTGAGAGCCCTGCAGGGGTTCAGGGTTCCAGTGTGGAGTCAAGGACGCAGGGACCCCACAATCACCTCCCCTCTCTCCTTTGCAGCCACCAGGAAGCACCAGGAAAGGTGAGTGGGGAGCTCCAGCCACGATCCCCCCTTTACCACCACCCCACAACTCTCCATCCCCTCCCCACACATCCTCTTTATCCCCACAGGGCCCCCCCGGAGCCCCCGGCCCCCCCGGAGGACAGGGAGGTTCTGTACACCCACATCGTGAGCACCAACCAGGCAGGGCGTGAGTGCAGTGGTGGGGGGGCAGTGACACCTCAGCCCCGGTGTCACCCCCACTTTTCTCCCCCCCCGTGTCTCTTGCAGGGCCCCCCCGCGTCGCCGTCCCCCAGGAGCCCCAGGTGACCTACGCGGAGCTGCCGGGACTCCGTGCGCGGCCGCGGGAGCCCGGTGATGTTTAAGAGCTTGTGCTGTGACACTGGGGGGGAACCGGGGGGCACTGGGGGCCCCCAGCCGTGGGCACCCACACGTGTGTGTGCTGCCCCTAAAAACTGCCCCTCGTCCTCCCAGTGGAGGTACAAAAGGCAAAGATCCCAAAGGGCTGAGAGAAGAACAATTCCCTGCAAACAGCAACGAGAGAAGAAAAACAACAGCAACAAGATTCAGAATCCAAACGGCCACAAAAGGAAGCATGTCCAGGGAAAGCCCCCGACAAGGAACAAACCCCAAACGCTTCCCCTGGCACGTTTCCTCCACCAGCAGGAACCCTGCAGGGCCCTGCACCTTCATTGCTTTGATGGCCAAAGCGGCTTCCAGGAGGCTCTGGATTCTCTTGTCCCCTTTCCCAAACCCTCCTCTGCCTCTTCCCCCACACCATGATGTCACCAAGGCGCTGTGCCTGTTCCGGAGCCTCCCCCTTTCGCAGGGCACTCGGGATCACTCCATGGCACAGGGTGGGGTGTCAGAGGCAGGAAATGATTTATGTCTTGAGACATTTTGGAACACCCGTGTCTTGACCCTTAGTTCTCTTGGAATCCACTGAAATCCAGAAACTGGTAGCTCTATGTGTGTTTTTCTACATCTTTTCTTTCTATCTTCTAATTCTCTGTTCACGGAACATTTTGGATGACGTAACATCAAAATGGTTTAAAGCTTTCTAGGTTAAATGGTCTAAGTTAATGCTATGGTCAGTGTTTGATGTTGTATTACATTTTTTGCCAAAGTTCGTTGTTCCTCTGTGTTTCTGTGCCAGTCAATGTTTGTGTATTTTTGACGTCTTGAGAATATCTGGCTGATATTTCCCCCATGCACCAACCCAGAGTAAAAGAACGTCTTGGTTTAAAAGGCAAATGTCTGCCAAGGAAGGCAGGAACCTTCCTGGAACTGAAAGAAGACTTCTCCCTCCAAATGACTGAAACTTCGAAATTTATAGGGCTTCCAGGAAAAAATGTGGGGAAAGGAATAACTGCTCTTTGCTAGAAAATAAATAGAACAGAACAGAAAAAATCCCAACACAGGAACAGAAACTCCCAACCTCTTAAATGCTGGTTTTTCGTATTTGGGGCAGCTGTGAGCACGGCCAGCAGGGGGCGCTGCAGGGAGCGCTCACGGCCAGCAGGGGGCGCTGCAGGGATCAGTCACGGCCAGCAGGGGGCGCTGCAGGGAGCGCTCACGGCCAGCAGGGGGCGCCCCGTGCGGGCTCGATCCCCTCAGGGGCGATGGCGGCCTCGGACGGGAGGGAGGAGGGCAAATGGCTCCTTTTGCAAACTCGCGGGCACCGATCGGTCCCGGCACCAGCACCGGCAGCGGGCAGAAGCGGCCGAGGCAGCAGGTTCGATCGGAGGGCCGAGAGGCAGCGTAGCAGTGTCCCGGGGCCAGGCACACACCCTGCGCCACGCCCGCGACCGCTCTCCTCGATCCCGAAGGGAAGGAAGGCAGCACCCGCCCCCAGCCGATCTCAGGTCCACAATACCCAGAAACGCCCCGCTTTTCACTCCCTTTTCGTCCTTCAGCCCCGGCACCGCAGCTTTGGGAATGCTGAATTCCCCTGGGACGTTGAGAAAAGCAGGTGCTCGGTACTGAGTCTGCCAGGGCTCCTCAGGGAGCTCCACACCACGTTTGGAATTCCTGCTCTTCCTGGGCCACTGCTGGTCCCGACACAGCAGCCACAGGGGGAGGAGGAGGAGGAGGAGAGCGGAGCCGCAGCCCCGAGGGCTCTGCAGCTGCAGCTGGAGCACAGGGACAGCCCGGGCCGGCAGCAGTGGCTTGGGAGGTCAAAATGGGGCTGAATTGGGGCTGCTTGGGCCACTGCCCCCGTTCTGCTCTAGGTGCTGCAGACCCTTAATGAGGTGTTGTAATTAGGGCCGGGGTTCCTAAAGTTCAGCCCTGCTCCTAAACCATCCCCGTGCACAAACACACGGCTCAGCTGCCTCTCCCGGGGATTTTGGGATACTGAGGCAGCCCTGGACACACTTTGGTGGACAGGTGCCCCCGGGTCTGGCCAGAAGGAGCTTTTTTGGCTGCCGAGAAGGCTCTCTGGTGCTCATTGCTGGTGTTGGGGATGATGCAAGCAGTGCCGTGGGGCCGGTGCTCGGCGCTGGCCGGCCGGGAAGGCCGAGCTGGAGCAGCGGCTGAGGCGGGAGCGGCTGGAGCAGGCGGCCCGCGGCAGCAGCAGCTGCCCACGCAGGTGGAGCAGGAGCGCCGGCAGCTCCGCAGGGGGCTCAGCTGAGGCACAGGGGGCTGGGGGCACTGGGTGGGACGGGCCGGGATGGAGGGACCCCACAGGGGAGCCCCGGGGCTGGAGGGGCCGAAATGGCGGAGGGGAGACCCCGGGACGGCGGGGGAGCAGAGACCCCGGGCTGGAGGCCGCGCAGAGGAGGGAGCGGAATGGCGGTCCCAGGGCACTGGGAAGGGGCCCGGCCGCCATGGAGCTGCGAGTGCCGGGAGTGTCACGGGGTGTCCGAACCGACTGTGCCAGCGCGTCCGAAGCCACTGTGGCGATGTGTCGGGACCGACTGTTGCCGTGGCAAGGACCCCCTCACCTCGCGGCACTCGCGGGGCGTCCTGGAACGGGCGGGGCAGAGCCCTGTGTATTCCCCGTGCCCCGCACAGGTGAGGAGGGCAGGGGTGGAGCAGCTCTGGGGACACCTGGAATCCATCCGCAGTCACCTCCCCACAGCCCCAGCACGGCTGCGGGGCAGAGCCACGGCTCGATATTTCCACACTTTTCCCTCTCATCTGGCGGCCGCAGCCAGAAGCCAAACATTCTTTCCTGGAGCTTCCAAAGGGCTGCAGGTTTGAGCCAGGAAGGAGGAGGGTCCCACTCAGGGGCTGAGCAGATGCTTGTGGGATTTGCAGCAGTTTTGGGGCTCCCTCAGTCCCTTGGGCAGAGGGACAAAAGGATCACTTGGGGCATTTCCGGACTGGTTCCCTCGCAGCTGCCCCTGCAGGGGGGGTTTCCAGCCAGCCCTGCTCTGAAAACCATCAAAGGCCCTCCCAGAGCCACTGCTTGGGCTCCCGTTGGGTTTTGTGCTTCTCGCAGGGCTGAGCAAACCACAGCCAGGCCTTTTTCCCCCACACAATTCTCACCTTTGCAGCAGCTCTAAAGCTGCGACAGTCAAAGCCCAGGGGGCGGGGGGCACCCTCAGGTCCCGTTCCCTGCTCAGGAGCTCCCCGGGACCGCCGAGCCACAAACTGGGAGGGGCAGAGGGGAAGGGAAAGTGGGGGAAAAAAGGGAAGAAATGGAAATGATGAGAGGAAGAAGGCCCGGGGTGGGGGCACAGCCCTGGAGCCCTGCCCTGTGGTGCCCCCCCAAACCACGAGCACCCCATGGCAGCAGCGCTGTGCTCTGAGACAACCCAAAATCGGAGGCACCCAGGGAAGGAGCTGCAACCCTTGTGCCCACCCAGCCACTGCCCATCCCTGGGACCCCCGTTCCCCTGGGAACCGCAACCATGGGACCCCCACTCCTTATGTCCCCCCTCCCTGGGACACCCATCCCAGGACAGCCATTCCCCAGGATCTCCATGGCCCAGGATCCCCATTCCCAAGGACCCCCATCCTGGTAATTCCAGCCCCTGGGACTTTCCTTCCCACATGACCCAAATTTCCATGGCACCCTGCAGCGGGTTGAGTTTGGTTCCCCGGGCAGAACACCAATTTGTGTAGTGGTTTAAGGGTTAACTGTGGGCCCTAGCCCTCCCCCCGATGTCCTTGCAGTGAGATGAGCTGTTAGGAGGAAAGCAAAGCAGGCACACAACTTGAAAGAAAGGAAAAAAAAAGTTTAATTAACACCCAGATGGTCAAGAACAACAGAACAAACTTTCAGAGCTTCCCCCCCACTTTTCCCCTTTCCCAAAATCAGTGTCACAGACCTAGGAAAGGGGGGAAAAAGGGGTTTCCCCTTTCTTGCGTGGTTTTCCAAACTGCCACTTTTTGCAGATTTGCTTACAATTAAACATTCTCTGCTACAGTGTAACATATCTCTTGTCATGAGCTCTCACAGCCCTTATGACTGCTAATACAACAGGCTTTTACATGGGGCTTTTTTAAGGATGAAACATTTTCCCCTTCGGCTTGAACGTAGGCTTTCCTCTGCCACCAGGTCTTGAAAGCCTTTCCCTGCTTTCATATACATCCTGGCATTCGGCACTCTTCCCCCTCTTTACAAGCCATTTGATAAAAATGCCCATTCCCCCCATTTAACATGAACTAAAGAGACGTAACAGTTTGTAATATTAATAGTTCATCCCACAGCAAGGCAGGGAAATGTTTAAGCTTTCCCGTGCGAGTCACACCCACAGCGCTGCCCGAGCAGCTCTGTCTCACGTGCCTCCGCCTTCTCCTTCTCCCTGGCTCTGAAGCGCCGTGTTCGGGGTGTTCCCTCTGCCTCTGTTACCGTGTGGAGAGAAGGTGTCTTTCCTGTCTGCCCCGAAGTTTACTGGCTGTTTAAAGGCTCTACCTCGGACAACCTCAGCCCTGGAGCCGGCAGCCACCGCCGCAGCTCAGGGGAACAGCTCCCCTCTTACAAATCTGAGTCCGTGCTGCAGCAAAAATCCCCGAGGGGCAGAAGGCAGAGCGGCAGGGGCAGGAGTGCCCCCTCCCAGCCTCACGGGCTGGGCACCCCCCTCCCCTTCTCACTGGGAAAAAGGGCAGGAGGCCGAGAGGGGGGCAGGGGCAGCCGTCTCTGGCCCCACTCTGGCTGGACGGGGGCCACCCCTCCATGCCTCCCGTCCCCGCACCGAGCCAGGATGGGAGCCGGAGGCCCCCCGAAACTCGCCCCCCTCCTCACTGGGGAAAGGAGGGCAGGGGCAGGGGCGCCCCGAACCCAGGCCCACAGGCCGGGAAACGGGGGCCCCTCCCTCTCAGCCCTGCACTCACCTCAGGCCGCCAGACTGCCCGAAAATCCCGCCTTCCCTCAGGGTTAAATCTGTAAAATTTAGAGAAGCGCATTGGCTTAGAGGGCTGTCTGTCAAGTTTTGACTAACCCATGACACACCCCCATCCATGACCCCAAGTTCCCTGACCCCACGTTCTTCTGGCACGCCCATCCCTGAGACCACCCAGCCCTGGGGACCCCCATTCCCATGGGACCCCCATCCCCGGTGACTGCCCCTCCTCACAACCCCCATTCCCCCTGCACCCCATCCCTGGACCCTGTGCCAGTTTTGGCCAAAATCTAGCAATATATCCTCTGGGAGAAAGGCAAGTCACGACTACCCTTCCCCCCACCAGGTTTGGGAAAGGAATCCCTCGAAGGAAAGTGAAAGAGATAAAACCTATTTATTAACAAACACACTGGAAAAAAACAATACTAAATAGCAAAACCCCTCACTATAATAAGAAAACCTGGGAAGAAATTAGAGTCCTCTTGTAGGTGTGGTCCCTCCTTCTCGGAGCTGGCGTGGGGGGTGGCCTTCGGCCCCCTCCGGGCCTGAAGAGAAGTTCTCCTGATGTTGTTGAAACAGTCCCGAAGAGAAAAAAAGAAATAAAAAACCTCACCAAAGTCCTAGGAAACACGCTGGAGGAAAAAAAAAGGAAAAAAACCCAAAAACTGGCTGAAGAGACAGGCAGGGTGCTCCCCCCGTGCTCCTGCAGCCGCTGGAGAATGCAGAGCCGTCTCTATCTCCTTGGGAACTTGCTTTGAAAAGTTCATTTAGTTTTTTTTTTCCTTTCCCCTCTCAAGCTCAGTTTAAAGGCACAAAATTAAGTTTTTGGCATAGAGCCGTGATAGGGGATACACATCATAGAGTCACCCCAAGACATTCCACCCCTTATCCCGTATCGTTGGCTCAATGCCCAAATTAGTATATTTTAACTCTACACACACACATTAATACATATATACAGCTATGTATAAACAGTGACAGTGACACTCAGCAAGCAGTAGTGTACAGGTATTTCACATTACAGATGGTTTTCACCCAACAATCAGATCTCCCTGCGGTACACAGCGTGTTGTTCCATCTCTCTGCATTACCCACCATGTGCAACCAGGTCCCTGAGCAAAGACAACCCCACGGATTGGTTTGTCCTCACTCGAGGAAGAATTAACCCAAACAGTCTTTCCCAACAGTCCCCTGACATGAACTACTGGAACCTTATCTCCATCTGCTGTAGGCAGGGATTTGGATTGGGCTGGACCAGCTCTATTGGTGGAAGCTCGGGTGTTAACTAACCAGGTGGCCTTTGCTAGATGCTGTTCCCAATTTTTGAAAGTTCCCCCACCCAGTGCCTTCAAGGTGGTTTTCAACAATCCATTGCACCGTTCCACTTTGCCAGCAGCTGGTGCATGGTAAGGGATGTGGTACACCCATTCAATGCCATGTTCCCTAGCCCAGGTGTTTATAAGGCTGTTCTTGAAATGAGTCCCATTGTCAGATTCAATTCTCTCAGGGGTACCATGTCTCCACAGGACTTGCTTTTCAAGGCCCAAGATGGTGTTACGGGCTGTAGCATGAGGCACAGGGTGGGTCTCCAGCCATCCAGTGGTGGCCTCTACCATTGTGAGCACATAACGCTTGCCTTGGCGTGTTTGAGGCAGTGTGATGTAGTCAATCTGCCAGGCCTCCCCATACTTGTATTTGGACCACCTCCCACCATACCACAGGGGTTTCACTCGCTTGGCCTGCTTGATTGCAGCGCAGGTCTCACAGTCATGGATCACCTGGGAGATACTGTCCATGGTTAGATCCACCCCTCGGTCTCATGCCCGAGGTGGCATCTCTGCCCTGATGACCTGAGGCATCATGGGCCCATCGAGCTAGGAACAACTCTCCTTTGTGTTTCCAATCTAAGTCTATCTGTGACACCTCTATCTTTGCAGCCTGATCTACCTGTTCATTGTTCCGGTGTTCCTCATTAGCCCGACTCTTGGGCACATGAGCATCTACGTGGCGGACTTTCACAAGTAGCTTTTTTACTCGGGCAGCAATGTCTTTCCACTCTTCAGGGCCCAGATTGGTTTTCCTCTACGCTGCCAATTAGCCTTTTCCCACTTTTCTAGCCATCCCCACAGAGCATTGGCTACCATCCATGAATCAGTATAGAGGTAGAGCTTTGGCCACTTCTCTCTTTCGGCAATGTCTAGGGCCAGTTGAACAGCTTTCAGTTCAGCAAGTTGACTTGATCCACCTTCTCCTTCAATAGCTTCTGCGACCTGTCGTGTGGGGCTCCATACGGCTGCTTTCCACTTTCGTTTCATCCCTACAATGCGACAAGAACCATCGGTGAAAAGAGCGTAGCGGGTGTCTTCTGCTGGCAGTTGGTTGTATGGTGGAGCTTCTTCAGCACGTGTCACTTGTTCTTGCTCTTCCTCGTCACTGAGACCAAAGTTTTCACCTTCAGGCCAATTTGTGGTTATTTGCAAAATCCCAGGGCGATTCAGTTTTCCGATACGGGCGCGCTGTGTGATGAGGGCAATCCATTTGCTCCATGTGGTGTTGGTGGCATGGTGGGTAGAGGAAACCTGTGCTTTGAACATCCACCCCAGCACTGGTAGTCGGGGTGCCAGCAAGAGTTGTGCTTCAGTGCTGACTACCTCTGAGGCAGCTTGGATTCCTTCATAGGCAGCCAAGATTTCCTTCTCTGTGGGAGTGTAGTTGGCTTCAGACCCTCTGTAGCTCCGGCTCCAGAATCCCAGTGGTCGGCCACGAGTCTCACCAGGCACCTTCTGCCAAAGGCTCCAGGACAGACCATTGTTCCCGGCTGCAGAGTAGAGCATGTTCTTCACCTCGGGTCCTGTCCTGACTGGGCCAAGGGCTACTGCATGAGCGATTTCCTGCTTGATCTGGGCAAAGGCTTGTTGCTGTTCAGGGCCACAATGGAAATTGTTCTTTTTGCGGGTAACCAAGTAGAGAGGACCCACAATCTGGCTGTATTCAGGAATATGCATTCTCCAAAAACCTATGACACCTAGGAAAGCTTGTGTTTCCTTCTTGTTGGTTGGTGGAGACATTGCAGTGATCTTATTGATGATCTCGGTAGGAATCTGACGCCGTCCATCTTGCCATTTCACTCCCAGGAACTGGATCTCTCGAGCAGGTCCCTTGACTTTGCTCTTCTTGATGGCAAAACCTGCTTCCAGGAGAATCTGGATGATTTTCTCTCCTTTCCCAAACACTTCTGCTGCGGTGTTCCCCCACACAATGATGTCATCGATGTACTGCAGATGTTCTGGAGCCTCACCCTTTTCCAGTGCAGTCTGGATCAGTCCGTGGCAAATCGTAGGACTGTGCTTCCATCCCTGGGGCAGTCGGTTCCAGGTGTATTGCACACCCCTCCAGGTGAAGGCAAACTGAGGCCTGCTCTCTGGTGCCAGAGGGATGGAGAAAAATGCATTAGCAATGTCAATAGTGGCATACCACTTTGCTGCCTTGGACTCCAGCTCGTACTGGAGCTCCAACATGTCCGGCACAGCAGCACTCAGTGGTGGAGTCACTTCATTCAAGGCACGATAGTCCACGGTCAGCCTCCATTCTCCTTCAGACTTGCGCACAGGCCAGATGGGGCTGTTGAAGGGTGAGTGGGTCTTGCTGACCACCCCTTGGCTCTCCAGCTCACGGATCATCTTGTGGATGGGGATCACAGCATCTCGAGTTGTCAGGTACTGTCGGCGATGCACTATCGAGGTAGCAATTGGTACTCTTTGTTCCTCCTCCTTCAGGAGGCCTACTACAGATGGGTTTTCTGATAGTCCAGGCAAAGTATTCAATTGCTTTATGCCCTCTGCCTCCACAGCAGCTATTCCAAAAGCCCACCTGAGTCCCTTTGGGTCTCTGAAATACCCGCCTCGGAGGAAATCTATGCCCAAAATGCATGGGGCCTCTGGGCCAGTCATAATGAAATGTTTCTTCCACTCATTTCCAGTTAGGCTCACCTCAGCTTCCACTAGGGTTAAATTTTGTGATCCACCTGTTACACCAGTAATAGAAACAGATTCTACCCCCACATGCTGCGATGGGATTATTGTACACTGCGCACCAGTGTCAACCAAAGCATCATATTTTTGTGGTTCTGATGTACCAGGCCAACGAATCCACAAAGTCCAAAAAATACGGTTTTCCCTGGCCTCTACCTGGCTAGAAGCAGGGCCCCTCTAGTTCTGGTTATCCTTCTTTTCTCGGGCCTGCATCGTAGAGGTTCCTTCGAGGGGATCGGACATGTCATCATCTTTTCCATCATTTCCGGCAGACTGGCTACAGGTAACTTGAGCTACCTTTTTAGTAGACCTTCCTTTCTGAAACTTGCGCTCCTTCAATTCACGCACTCGTGCAGCCAGAGCAGAAGTGGGTTGTCCACCCCACTTCCTCATGTCTTCCCCATTGTCACACAGGAATTTCCACAGCTCACTTCGCGGGATGTTCCTTCTCTCTAGGGAACGTCCACGTTGGGTATCAGAATCTCTGATCTGTACTGCCGAGGTCTGGAGAAGGCCCTCTTTAATCTCCTTCCTGAGGTCCTGGAAATTCTTCTCTATCGTATCTTCCAATTTCTGCACACGTTTCCACAGCTGCGATTTTCGCATGTGTTGGGCCATGCACGGAGCCTGCATATGCCCGAAGCTTCGTTGCCATATCCTGCACGTCTCAGCACCGTAATCTGGTTTCTTCAGTGCTAAAGCAGAAGTATATTCTTGTGGCCCAAGCTGTATGAGTTTTCGCCACATGAATGGACTAACTCTGGCCTGGTCTGGACTTCTCAGTCCTGGGTCATCTGTGAAGACAACCTGTACCACCCCTAGTTCTCTCAGGCATTGGATCCCTTGTTCCATGGTCTTCCACTGTGTTTGCTGCATATAGAGATCATCTCCACACAGATATCTTTCCCTCACACCACTCAAGAGCCGTCTCCAGAGACCGGCAGAGTCAGCCCCCCTTATCATCCTTTGGTCAATAGCTGGATCACGTGACAGGGATCCCAAATGCCTCACTTCAGCACCATCCAGCATTACGTCATCACCTACAGCATCCCAAATACGGACCATCCAACTTATGATGGATTCACCAGACCGTCGGGTGTAGTCCTTTCTTAGGCTGTGAAGGTCCTTTATGGACATGGACTCAGTAATGGTTTCTGTGCCTGAGTCAGTTGCTGGCTTTGAGGTTCCTTCCCCTGCATCATCATCAGCTTTCACTGGCTGATCGGTTTTGGTGGTGTGTTTTTTCCTCGTGACAGGAGCAACTGTCAATGGCTTAGGCTTTCCCTCTGGTTTAGCTGCAGCCTGAGTGACTGGGGTGTCTGCTGATTTATCTTCCTGCCCTTCTGCCTTTATCTGCTGCCCTACAGTACCTAGCAGTGTGCGATAAGCATATGCCAAGGCCCAGCATATTGCAATGACCTTTTCCTTCTTGGGATTGCCATTGAATTTTTCCTTTAGGTATTTCCCCACCTTAGCTGGGTTCTGAATTTGCTCAGGGGGGAAATTACAAGCTATTGGGTCAGAGAATTCCTTCAGCATCTGGCCCATATCCTCCCATTCTCCACCCCACTCAGGCTTTTCCACCTCTGGGTCAGGTGTCTCATCAATCACACTGGAAATCTGAGCCCTCATTCTAGACAAGCTGCCAAAAATATAGAGGAAGATTACCAAATTAAATATCAGGGGGGTGGCCAGGAGGATGGTCTCTTTAACATCCAGGGGAAACTGAACATTCTCAAAAGATAATGTATCAAATTTAAAAAGTGGGGGGGAGATGAAAGGCTGGGAAACCCCATCTCCTCCTCCAACAAACTGAGTGCCATTACTAATAAACCCCCAAAACAGGCTACTGGAACCAGGACTGGGGTTAGGACGGAGAAACCACCTATCATACACACTTTGAACAGCCGCCTGTACCTCTGTTAACTTCATATAAATCAGTATCACCGAGCACAGCAAAATAGAAATTCGGATTCGTGCCCCTGCTCTGTAAAAGTTTCTTATCAGCAATATGATCGGAGCAAGTTGTGGACAGGCAAACAGGGACCAAAAAGACACGAGTATATCCAGCCAGCGAGACATCATGAACTCAACCAACATCGTAACCACTTCACTCCAACACAAAGCAATTAAATCAACCCAAAATGTAATCACTACAGGTTCCTTCACTTTCCTTCGAGCCCCTGACGTTGGGCGCCACTATTATTGTGCCAGTTTTGGCCAAAATCTAGCAATATATCCTCTGGGAGAAAGGCAAGTCACGACTACCCTTCCCCCCACCAGGTTCAGGAAAGGAATCCCTCAAAGGAAAGTGAAAGAGATAAAACCTATTTATTAACAAACACACTGGAAAAAAACAATACTAAATAGCAAAACCCCTCACTATAATAAGAAAACCTGGGAAGAAATTAGAGTCCTCTTGTAGGTGTGGTCCCTCCTTCTCGGAGCTGGCGTGGGGGGTGGCCTTCGGCCCCCTCCGGGCCTGAAGAGAAGTTCTCCTGATGTTGTTGAAACAGTCCCGAAGAGAAAAAAAGAAATAAAAAACCTCACCAAAATCCTAGGAAACACGCCGGAGGAAAAAAAAAGGAAAAAAACCCAAAAACTGGCTGAAGAGACAGGCAGGGTGCTCCCCCCGTGCTCCTGCAGCCGCTGGAGAATGCAGAGCCGTCTCTATCTCCGTGTCCTTGGGAACTTGCTTTGAAAAGTTCATTTAGTTTTTTTTTTCCTCTCCCCTCTCAAGCTCAGTTTAAAGGCACAAAATTAAGTTTTTGGCATAGAGCCGTGATAGGGGATACACATCATAGAGTCACCCCAAGACAACCCCCCATACCCCAGGACACCCATCCTTGGCTCCCTAAACCCCCCCCACCTTCAAATTCTGGCGTCCCCACCTTCAAATTCTGGCGTCCCCACCATGTCCCATCATCAACCCCATGTCCCACAGTGTCCCCACCCTGCATCCATTCTGTTCCCACCCAGCCCCCACCAAGGGCCACCAACACGTGAGGACGAGACGTGACCTCGCTTCCTTCCCCTTTCATCCCAAGAGCGCCAGCCAGGGGACAAGAGGCCCCGGCAGCGAGTGACAGCCAGCCCGGGTGGCCGGGGACACCGGCATGGCCGGGAAGGTGGCGCTGCTCCTGTGGGGTGAGTGCCCCGGGCACGGGCCTGACGCCCCGGGGATGGGCCCTGGTGGGGCAGAGAGCGGTGGGGAGGGGGCACAGGGGGGCTGCGGGGTCCCCTGAGGTCCCCAAGGGCAGCAGAGCCCGTGCATGGGGGTGGACTCCCAAATGTGACTGGGGTCGTGGGGTGGCTGTGGGGACAGGAATGGGGGGGACAGGAATGGAGGGACTGGGATGCGGCAAAAGGAACCTTGGGGCTGGGACCGCAGTGGGGACAGGGACAGGGGCACAGGGATGCAGGGACAGGGCCGAGGGCCAAGCACCATGAGGATGGGCCATGGGGACAGGGGCCATTGGGATGGGATCATGGGCAGAGGGCCCTGGGGATGTGGCCGTGGGGACAGAGGCTGTGGGGCTGGTGGAGGTGAATTGTACAAGCACGGGGTGTCCACAGTGTCCCTGTGTCCTGCCTCAGCCCAGGGTGACCGAGGTGTCCCTGTCCTCAAGGCCTCCGTGCTGAACCGGTGACCCTGTGGGGACAGTTTGGGGACAGCCCCACACCCCGTGCCCCGGGTGCCGCTGTCCCCGCGGTGCCACCCCCACCCAGCCCTGTCCCTTCTCCCTTCCAGCCCAGACCCTCGGCCTCGCTGGTGAGTCCTCGGGGGGATGCCACGTCCCCGGCCCGCTGTCCCCAGCCCGCGCTGGCCCTGGCAGGCTGCTGTCCCCTGTCACCCGCAGGCGCCCAGACCACCCAGCTCCTCGTGGAGCCCCCCTGGACGCCGGCGGTGCTGTGGGACCGGGTGACACTGACCTGCCAGGGCTCGGGGACCGCCGGTGCCACCGCCTGGTACAAGGACGGGCAGCGCTGGGGGCTGCAGGGACCCGACCGAATCCGCGCCACCGTCAGTGGCAGCTACCAGTGTGACAGACCCGACACCGGGCTGAGTCCCC
Source organism: Monarcha castaneiventris obscurior (assembly GCA_026261815.1). Lineage (NCBI taxonomy): Eukaryota > Metazoa > Chordata > Aves > Passeriformes > Monarchidae > Monarcha > Monarcha castaneiventris. The sequence goes on along the minus strand of JAMPIT010000659.1, from coordinate 10,429 downwards.
GGGTGAATGTTCTAAATGGTGAGGGGGGATTGGGTGCCCGCGGGGTCCCCGAGGGCTCTGGGTGGGCTCCGCTCCATGGGTCACCCCCCTGGTGTGACCAGAGCCCGTCCCCTGCACACGGGGACATCCCAGAGCATCCCAGTGCGAGGGGACCCCGTGTTGGAATTGGGGACCCCTGGTGTGCTGGGTGTGACCCAATCGGGGGTCCCGGTGCCATTGGGACCCCCCGGTTTGACGCGACCCCTCGTTCCCCAGAGCTGTTGGTGCTGCAGGTGCCGGCGCGGGCGCTGCTGGAGGGGGACTCGGTGACCCTGCGCTGCCGGGGCTGGCAGAACAAATCGGTCACCTCGGTGTCCTTCTACCGCGACGAGAAGGAACTGGAGGTGCTCCCCGGTGGGACCGAGCTGTCCCTGTCCCCTCTGCAGCTGCAGCACAGCGGCCGCTACCGCTGCAGGGGCTGGGTGGACTCCGAGCCGCCACGGGGGTGGAAGGAGTCGACGCTGGTGACAGTGACAGTGCACGGTGAGCACCCCACAGCCGCCACCCCGACACCTGCACAGCCCCTCCCCAGGGATTCGGGGTCACCGTCCCCCCTCCCATCTCATTCCCAGAGCTCTTCACGGTGCCGGTGCTGGAGGGTCCCCCCGAGCCCACCGAGGGGTCCCCCCTGAATCTCAGCTGCCTCAGCATCCCCCAGCCCCCTGCGGCCCCGAGCCCCCCTCCTGCACCTCTTCTACCGGGACGGGCAGTTGGTGGGGGGCCCGCAGGGGTCCCCGCAGCTCCTGGTGCCCGCCGTGGGGGTCTCCCACTCGGGGAATTACCACTGCGAGGTGCGCTCCGAGGGGGGGGCCGTGCGGAAGAGCAGCGCCCGGCTCCGCGTCACGGTGCGCAGTGAGTGCGGGGATGGGCACGGGGAGCCCCGACAGCCGCCACGGGTCCCCTGCCCTGCCTGGGGACACCCAGCCCTTCCCGGGTCCCTCCCGGGTCTACCAATCAGTTCCCGCTTCCCCTCATCCCTCCCTGGGTCCACCCAGCCCTCTCTGAGGTCCCTCCGTGGTCCCCAGGTCCCTCCATCCCCGTCTGGGACCCGGCAGTGCCCGTGGCCAATGCCACCATCACCCCCGGTGCCCTGGCACAGCCGGTGCACGCAGGTGACCCCGTGAGCCTGCGCTGCTCGGTGCAGGTGGGCTCAGCCCCTGTCACCTTCACCTGGCTGCGGGACGGGCGCGAGGTGGCCCGGGGTCCCCTCCTGGAGCTTGGGGACGTCCATGTGGGACATTCGGGCACCTACCAGTGCGTGGCCACCAACCAGCTGGGACAGCACGGGCACCGCGTGTTCCGGGCGCTCAGCCCAGAGCTGGCACTGACGGTGACACCGCGGGGACGCTGGAACACAGGTGGGGTCACACAGGATCATGGGGATTTCAGTACCCCTGGAGTGACAGGTGACCCCAATGTGTCCCCCTCTGTCCCCAGCAGTGGCTGTGAACATCGGCAGGACCCTGCTGTTCCTGGTCCTGCTCGTGGCTGTCATCGGGGGCTGTCACCAGTGGCACCGCCTGGGTGGGTGACAATGGGGGACGGGGTCCTGGGGGCGGTGGGAAGCCCCCCAGAGTCGGGGAGGGAGTGGGGCAGCACCCACACTTCGTGACTTGGAGGTGGATGGGCCCCCTGTGACCCCAGCTCAAGGCTTTGCGGTGGCCTTGGGATGTTGGGGGTTCTTTCAGGGGTTTGGGGGGAATTTGAGGGGTCCCCCTCCCTCGCGGGCTTGGGGCTCTGAGGCCTCAGGGAGTCCGGAGCACCGGGGTGGTTCTGAGCTTCTGGGGGGCATCAGGGATGCTCGGGGGTCCTGGGTGGACTCGGGGGTCCCGATGGTTTTTAGGCGCCCCTGGGACCCCACAGTCCCCCCACCCGTTTTCTTTGCAGCCTCCAGGAAGCAGCAGGAAAGGTGAGTGGGGGGTTCCAGTCCTGACCCGCCTTTTACCCCCACCCCATAAACCCCCCACCCCACAAACGCCCCCTTATCCCTGCAGGGCCCTCCCAGAGCCCCCGGCCCCCCCAGAGGACGGGGAGCTGCTGGACACCCTCGTTGGGAGCACCCAGAAGGTGGAGGGTGAGTCCGGGGCTGGCGACAGGGACCCGTCACCCACGGCTGCCACCCCCACCCGGGTCCCCACAGCCGCTGTCTCTGTCAGCGCCCCCACGGGGGTCCCCCGGCCCTGCCCCCCCCGGGATCCACAAGTGACCAACGCGGAGCTGCCGGGACCCTACGAGGGACAGCAGGACCCCAGTGCCACCTACGAGAGTGTGGTGTGACACTGGGGGGCACTGGTGGCACTGGGGGGCACTGGGAGGCATCGAGTCCCCCCAGGCGTCCCTCATTGCTCTTCACAGAACCCCAGGGGCTCCCCATGCCCCCTCCATGTGCCGGGTGGGCACAGGACCCTTTTCTCTCTTCTTGGACCCAAAATGCAGCTTTTTAATTAAAATGGGATAAAGGCTTTCTGTTTGTTCTGCCTGTTTGGCTCGGGAAGGAGGAGGGTCCCACTCAGGGGCTGAGCAGATGCTTGTGGGATTTGCAGCAGTTTTGGGGCTCCCTCAGTCCCTTGGGCAGAGGGACAAAAGGATCACTTGGGGCATTTCCGGACTGGTTCCCTCGCAGCTGCCCCTGCAGGGGGGTTTCCAGCCAGCCCTGCTCTGAAAACCATCAAAGGCCCTCGCAGAGCCACTGCTTGGGCTCCCGTTGGCTTTTGTGCTTCTCGCAGGGCTGAGCAAACCACAGCCAGGCCTTTTTCCCCCACACAATTCTCACCTTTGCAGCAGCTCTAAAGCTGCGAGAGTCAAAGCCCAGGGGGTGAGGGGCACCCTCAGGTCCCGTTCCCCGCTCAGGAGCTCCCCGGGATCGCCGAGCCACGAACTGGGAGGGGCAGAGGGGATGGGAAAGTGGGGGAAAAAAGGGAAGAAATGGAATGATGAGAGGAAGAAGCCTCGGGGTGGGGGCACAGCCCTGGAGCCCTGCCCTGTGGTGCCCCCCAAACCACGAGCACCCCATGGCAGCAGCGCTGTGCCCTGAGACACCCCAAAATCGGAGGCACCCAGGGAAGGAGCTGCGACCCTTGTGCCCACCCAGCCACTGCCCATCCCTGGGACCCCCATTCCCCTGGGAACTGCAACCATGGGACCCCCACTCCTTATGTCCCCCCTCCCTGGGACGCCCATCCCGGGACAGCCATTCCCCAGGATCTCCATGGCCCAGGATCCCCATTCCCAAGAACCCCCACCCCATCCCTGGACCTCCCATACCCCAGGACACCCATCCTTGGTAATTCCAGCCCCTGGGCATGTGGAGGAATACTATGTCCTATATGTAGACATACATATATAGACATATAGTAAATAGGTAGACAGTGAGCAATCCAAACTCGTTAGATGAGAAATAAGCCTCTGCATTTAGAAAAGCAATAGGCCTCTGCATTTCTTTCCCAAGGCCGTTTGTAAAACATCTGTGAGAAAAAGGAGATTAACTCCCAGGTGTCTGGAAAGGAGTTTGGCAGAAGAAATTATTATTGTAGCCTTCTGATACGGGAGTCAGAGCACTAATTAGGATAGAGAAAACTGTGTGAAACTTTGTGTGGGAAAAGGCACTGTGAGAAAACTTATGACTTTATTTTTAGTACTGTCACTTAGGGTATAAGAATACCTGGGGTTTTCGGAATAAACGGCTTCACTTAGATCACATTGATCGTGTGTGTTGTCCATTATTTACCCGCAAATGGTGCACCCGACGTGATTGATGATGCCGAGCCTCGCCACGTGATACCACCCAGCATGAGGGGAGACTCCCGAGTGCATCGGATACTGATATTCAGTGGATCGAGCACGGCAGTAGCGGGTAAGCAGCTGACCTAATCTCTGCTGCCCCGGCAGGAAGCCTTGCACAGATTGGGGAGTGCAAGAAGAAAGGACTCCTCATCGCAAGACGAGAAGCCTCACACCGGCAGGTGCGGGAAGCCTCACACAGAGATTGTGTGGGAAGCCTCACTGAGGGGGTGGGAAGCCACACACGCTGGTCGTGCGTGAAGCCTCGCACAGGGGGTGCGGGAAGCCTCACACATAGAAGTGTGGGAAGGGAATCCTCGCAGAAATTCCTCGCACTGGCACCGTGGTGCGGGAAGCCTCACACACACACAGGGTGTGTGGGAAGAAAGGTTTTACGGAGATAGGGTCTGCGAGAAGCCTCCCCGAAGGGAGAAGTCCCACCAGGGCGCCACAGAGGATTGCGGGAAGACTGTGAACTGAACTGTATGGTCAGGGAGGAGATGGGGAAGGACAAGGAAGATAAAGAGCAAAAAGCTGTCCTAAACCTCCTCCAACATATTATCTCTAAGAGAAAATTGAAATACGATGATTCCATTCTTCGGAATCTCTTAAAGTGGGCTTGGGACCGGGATTTTATCCCAAAAGCGGAGGTAGCCTTTCAGATATCTGTATGGGAAGCAATTGGGAAAGCTTTGTGGGACGCTATCAGCAGCAGCGGAGCAGCCGCCAAAGAAGCATCCAAATATTTCACTCACTGGAAGCTCATACTAGAGACCCTGCAGACAATGAAAGCGGAGAGGCAGGCAGCTGCTTCTGCTTTCACAGCATTAACCCCTGCAGGCTCAGGGTCAAATAACACTGAAACAGCAACCACCTCCACCTTTTCAACCCGAGTTGCGTTTCCACTTCCCACTTCTGCAACAGCCCTGCCTTCTGCCCCTTCGGTACCCAAGCCGACCACCCCAGCAAATGCTACCCAGAGTGCTGGAGATTTCAAAGGAGAGCCGGCAGCCCCCCAAGATCCAGCTGCTGTCCGAGAGCTGGCAGCCGCCCAAGATCCGGCCGCTGCTCAAGAGCAAGCAGCAGCTCAATGCCAGCTACCCGAGTCACCTTTGCAATCTGTTAAAGAAGAAGAACTAAAAGGTGCTGCAGTCGAAGATTTGTTGCGAGATGTGCTTGGAAAGTTAGAGGACTTAAAAATACAAAGTCCAGCCGAACAGTTTAATGTAAATCCACCTTTAGAGCAGTCACAGACTGAAACAGGCTTGCATAATCGGTATTCCTTCCGTGATCCTCTACTTCCTCCAATGAACAAAATAGGGATTAAGCAACAACAGGTCCCTCTTCCAGTATTCCAGAACCCAGATGCAGGCAGTCAGCATACACAGTGATGGAAAGGGGTAATTCGTGATGCCCTAATTGAAGGACAGTTTCTTCCCCAGGCATTTCCTGTTACTCTGCAACCTGGAGGGCAGAGGAACTGGGAAGCCTTTGACTGGAAACTGCTTGAAAAAGCAAGAGATGCAGTATCTAAGTACGGTCTTCGATCACCATTCACCACCCAGCTGCTACAATATTTGTACACTTGTGACCTATTACTGCCATGTGACTCTTCTCAGCTTGCCTCAGTTATACTACCTCCATCTGCATTGTTGCTCTTTGAAAAGCAATGGAGACAGCTATGTGTGCAGGAGGCAGCTAAACCTCGCCAGCAAGGTGATCCTTTGTATGGAGTTACATCGCAGCAGCTAATAGGTGAAGGACCTTGGTTAGATGTGAATTTTCAAATGCAGAGTAATGTGTCAGTATTACAAAAATCTCAAGAATTAGCCCTTGCTGCTATCACTACCGTGCCGGAGCCTGGCAAATCACAAGCCTTTTTACACGTTCAACAAGGCCCTCACGAAAGGTACTCCTCGTTCATCGATCGACTGCATCAGACCATCAGAACTCATCCTGACTTCGATGACACAATGAAAGAACGGATGTTCCGAATCCTCGCCTTCGACAACGCGAATGAGAAGACCCAGCAGATCCTTGGGACACTGCCAAAGACAGCGTCAGTAGTCGATATGATCGAACTGGCAGATAGAACTGGTCAACAAGCTAAGGCCGCATATGTTGCAGCCGCTGTAAGTGGAGCTATTAAACCTCTCCTAGACAAGACGAGCACAAGCTCTAATGCCCGATGCTTTAAATGTGGCAAACCAGGACATCTCAAAAAACACTGCCACTTCCCTGGTTCCGGATCAAAGTGGTGTATAAAGTGCCGGAGCAATACTCACGTTACAGCAGAGTGTAGAAGACAGGGAAACAGGCATCCGAGCGCGAAGACCCCGCGCGCGCAGACACAAATGCAGGGGGCCTGGGCCGTGACCGCAGCCAACAGACAGGAAGTCTCGACACCCTCCGCTCCGCCACTGCTGGAAGTGCCGGAGTGGATGTCTCAACAGCAGTAGAAATCACCCTAACCACCACAGCAGTGCAAGTGGTCGATACGTGAAGGGACCACTAGGGAGAAATTTGTGTGCGCTGCTACTGGGATGTTCTTCCACTAGTCGACAAGGTATTTTTGTACTACCTGGAGTAATTGATTCAGACTATACCGGAGTCATCAAGGCCATGATTTATACACTCTCTCCACCAGTCTCCATCCCAAGGGGTACTCGTATTGCTCAGCTGGTCCCATTTTTCTCTTGTGTCCCTCATCCCGGGAATGCAATCAGAGGAGACAAGGGATTTGGATCCACAGGACTACCTGAAGTGTTCTTTGCAATAGACATCACTAGAGGTAAACCAGAAAAAACAGTCACGCTGAGTTCCCGTGATGGCCACCAAATAACTTTGAAAATGCTTTTGGATACCGGGGCTGATGTTACGATCATCTCTTCTTCCTGCTGGCCAGCAATTTGGCCTACGGTATCTCCACAGTTTGGTGTCGCGGGAATTGGAGGGACTCAGACTACAAGAGTCAGCAAAGATCCGATTGCTTTTACATTTTCTGATGGAGTGACTGTGTCAACTCGCCCCTATGTGATAACTACCCCTCCAGGTCTGGTAGGTCTCATCGGCCGAGACATCATGAGCCAAATGAAAGCTACACTCGTCACTCAGCCTTTTCCGTAGCGGCCACTGAGGAGCGGCCAATCCTCAAGATCAGATGGAAAACAGATACAGCTATCTGGATTGAGCAGTGGCCGCTCACCGGTGAAAAGCTGCTCAAAGTTAATGAACTGGTGGAAAAACAACTCAGTTCAGGTCATATTGATCCTTCCACGAGCGAGTGGAATACTCCAATATTTACAATACCAAAAAAGAGCGGAAAATGGAGATTATTGCATGATCTGAGAGCGGTTAATGCCATCATGATGAACATGGGAGCCCTGCAACCAGGTCTTCCTTCTCCCACTATGATTCCAGAAGACTGGGAAATTTTAGTTATTGATTTAAAGGATTGTTTTTTCACTATTCCTCTGCACAAAGACGATGCGGAGAGATTTGCCTTTTCGGTACCATCCATCAACAAGGCAGAACCTGCCAAGCGATACCACTGGATTGTTTTGCCCCAGGGCATGAGAAATTCACCCACAATGTGCCAGATTTATGTAGCGTGGGCCCTGGAACCAGCGAGAAAACGGTTTCCTCATCTGATCATTTACCACTATATGGATGATATCTTAATAGCTGGGAAAAGCTTAACTGATCTCCCGATCCTGTCTGAAGTTACAGCGACACTTGAGTCAAGAGGGCTGAAAATCGCTCCAGAGAAGGTGCAGAAACAATCACCGTGGAAATACCTTGGCTGGATTATCACTGGAAGTCGAGTACACCCGCAGAAGGTTGAAATTGTCACAGAGATCCGAACGCTGCACGACGTACAGAAATTAGTCGGAGATGTTCAGTGGGTCCGTACAAAATGTGGAATTACAAATGACGACCTAAAACCACTCGTCCAGCTTTTGGGAACTACTACTCAGGCTAATGATAAGCGAACGCTGGGACCCGCACACCAAAGGGCCCTTGAACGCATCAGCTATAAGATTGTTGCCAGCCACGCTGATCGGATTAAACCTGAGTTGCCTGTAAACCTCATGCTTGTCAATTCAGATGCACCTCATATGCGGAACCCTCGTGAGCATCCCTGTGCCCTCATCATGCAGTGGGATGAAAAGCATCCGCAACCACTGCGCATTCTTGAGTGGGTCTTTTTATCCCTCAACCCGCCGAAAACTGTCTCGACCAGAATGGAGTGTTTTGCTCAACTCATCATGAAAGGTCAAATGCGTGTCGTTGACCTTCTGGGTCGAGATCCAGTCACTATATTTCTTCCAATGGTTCAGTCTTATCTGGAATGGGGCCTTCGACATTCTGATGATCTCCATACTGCATTGCTTGGATTTACAGGAACCATTTCTAACCAGTACCCTCGTTCCAAGCTTCTAGCTCTGCTGAAAGGACAAGTAATGGAACAGCGTCCGTGGTTATCGGAGACTCCTGTGAATGGCATCACTGTTTTCACTGATGCTGGAAAGCGCTCCCGGAAAGCAGTGTGCACCTGGCTGTCACGACATGGGACATGGGAACGAAACATTCTCATGGGGGATACAGATGACTCATTGCAAACACTTGAGCTCAAAGCCGTTGTGTGGGCTTTCAGTAATTGGCATTCAGTTGCTCTTAACATCGTATCAGATTCTTTGTATGTAGTAGGTATGGTGAGGCGTATTGAGCGTGCTATGATAAGGGAAGTGAAAAATCAAGCTCTTAACATCCTCATCATTCACCTACTGAATCTGGTTAACCAACGCAGTGCCCCTTACTTTATCACTCACATTCGCAGTCATTCCATGCACGGAGGCCTAGCTATTGGCAACGAAGTAGCCGATAAGTTAGTGGCTCCTGCGTGGACAGGTCCATCAATTGACACCTTTGCTCAGGCACGCAATTCCCATGATTTTTTCCATCAGTCCGCAAAGATGCTGGTAAAACAGTTTAGAATCCCGTTGATAGATGCTCAGGGAATTGTCAAGTCCTGTCCATCATGTCAGGAGCATGGGTTTGGTCTAGGTGTTGGAGTTAATCCTAGAGGTTTAAAACCTTTGCAATTGGGGCAAATGGATGTCACTCACATCAGTGAATTCGGTCGCCTTAAATACGTTCACGTGTGCATTGATACCTTCTCTCAGGCAATCTGGGCTACAGCTCAGACAGGTGAAACCACCCGACATGTGGAAAGACACCTATACAATTGTTTTGCAGTTCTTGGTGTCCCGGCAAAGCTCAAAACAGATAATGGGCCAGGATATAGATCCTTGCGCTTTGCTCGATTTTGTAATCTTTGGGGTATTACCCATGACACTGGCATTCCACATGTTCCTACTGGTCAAGCCATTATAGAGCGTGCACATCAAACGTTAAAAAGTTTGCTGTTAAAACAAAAGGGGGGAACTGCAGGTATGTCTCCACATGAGCAGTTGCATAAAGCCTTACATGTGCTTAATTATCTGAGATTGGCAAAGGACAGTCAGGAACCGCCGATATTGGTACACAGCTTGGCACTGCGGCCAGGTTCTAGTTCAGTAAGCCAGAGGGATAATGGGATCCTAGTGAGATACAGAGACCCGAAAACAGGGGAATGGAAAGGGCCTGCCACAGTCAAATTAACAGGAAGAGGATATATGTGTTTGCTTACAGGAGACGGATTGCTTTGGATACCAGCAAGATGGATTAAACCATATCACTCTGATGCTGAACCTGGAAACGCTGTGCAGGTCAATTAGCAAGATATAGTCTGGCTAACTTTCTTTGTGCCTTTTTAGGACCAAACCACAGGCATCCTGACCCACTCCAACCTTTGCCACCAGCTTTAAGTAGACAGTTTAACCTTTTTTAAGATTTGCAGCTTATAGAAACTTTTGATCAACGTATTTTAGGTTATCTGGTATATAAGTTAGCAAGAAATTTAGCACGTAAAAACGTAGTTAATGGTAGTAGCATTGTAAAGCAAGCTGGGATATTAAGGGATGGTTTATAGAGTTTGTTAAGATGAGACTGATAGCTTTAGCAGTTATTATACTCGTAAGTGTGTTATTACCATGTATTGTTAAGTGTTTGATAAAATCAGTAGAAAAAACAGTAAACCAGGTTTGGATTGCTCACAGGAAAGAGGGGGGATTTGTGGAGGAATACTATGTCCTATATGTAGACATACATATATAGACATATAGTACATAAGTAGACAGTGAGCAATCCAAACTTGTTAGATGAGAAATAAGCCTCTGTATTTAGAAAAGCAATAGGCCTCTGCATTTCTTTCCCAAGGCCGTTTGCAAAACATCTGTGAGAAAAGGGAGATTAACTCCCAGGTGTCTGGAAAGGAGTTTGGCAGAAGAAGTTATTATTGTAGCCTTCTGATACGGGAGTCAGAGCACTGATTAGGATAGAGAAAACTGTGTGAAACTTTGTGTGGGAAAAGGCACTGTGAGAAAACTTATCTTATGACTTTATTTTTAGTACTGTCACTTAGGGTATAAGAATACCTGCGGTTTTCAGAATAAATGGCTTCACTTAGATCACATTGATCGTGTGTGTTGTCCATTATTTACCCGCA
>JAMPIT010000658.1:0-129997 GCA_026261815.1 Monarcha castaneiventris obscurior | reverse complement strand
GAGGAAGGAAGGAAGGAAGGAAGGAAGGAAGGAAGGAAGGAAGGAAGGAAGGAAGGAAGGAAGGAAGGAAGGAAGGAAGGAAGGAAGGAAGGAAGGAAGGAAGGAAGGAAGGAAGGAAGGAAGGAAGGAAGGAAGGAAGGAAAGGAGGAAGGAAGGAAGGAAGGAAGGAAGGATAGGAAGGAAGGAATAGTTCGAGGAATGATTTGAGGAAGGATTCCAGGAAGGAATGATTCCAGGAAGAAAGGAGTAATTCCAGGAAGGATTCCAGGCATGATTCTGGGAAGGATTCCAGGAAGGAAGGATTCAAGGGAGGAATGCAGGATACATTCTAGGAAGGATTCCAGGAAGGATCCTGGGATGGATTCCAGGAATACTTCCAGTAAGGATGGATTCCCGGAAAAATTCCAGGAAGGAAGGAAGGATTCCTGGAATAATTCAAGGAAGGAAGGATTCCAGGAAGGATTCTGGGAAAAATTCCAGGAAGGAAGGATTCCAGGAAGGATTCCAGGAAGGAAGGATTCCAGGAAAGATTCCAGGAAGGAAGGATTCAAGGGAGGATTGCAGGAAACATTCCAGGAAGGATTCCAAAAAGGATTCCAGGAAAGAAAGTTTCCAGGAAAAAAGGAAGGATTCCAAGAAGGATTCCAGGAATAATTCCAGGAAGGAAGGAGTCCAGGAAGAATTCAGGAAGGGAGGAAGGATTCCAGGATACATTCCAGGAAGGATTCCAGGAAAGAAGAATTCCAGGAAGGAAGGATTCCAGGGCAGATTCCAGGAAAAATTCCCAGAAGAAAGGATTCAAGGGAGGATTGCAGGATGCATTCCAGGAAGGATTCCAGGAAGGATTCTGGGATACATTCCAGCAAGGAGGATTCCAGGATGGATTCCAGGAATAATTCCAGTAAGGACAGAAGGATACCAGGAAAGGTTCCAGGAAGGAAGGATTCCAGGAAAAATACCAGGAAGGAAGGATTCTGGTATGGATTCCAGGAAGGACTCCAGGAAGGAAGGAAGAATTCCAGGAAGGATTCCAGGAAGGAAGGATTCCAGGAAGCATTCTGAGATGCATTCCAAGAAGGATTCCAGGAATAATTTCAGGAAGGAATGATTCCATGATGGAAGGAAGGATTCAAGGAAGGTTTCCAGGAAAGACAGATTCCAGGAAGAAAGGAAGGATTCCAGGAAGGATTCCAGGATACATTCCAGGAAGGATTCCAGTACCGTTCCCGCCAGGCTCCGTGGGTCCCGCGTGCCCCCACAGGTGCCCGGGCAGGTTCAGGATTACAGTCAGTAGCAAGGAGTCAGGAAGGAGATTTGCTCGCATTCCAGCAGGAGCATTTATTGCACCTTCGCTGTCGAAGGCAGCAGGGGCAAATACCAGAACAATGGCGAGCTCAGGGCTTTTCCCGGGGCCGGGGAAAAGGCGGGATCAGGGAGCGGGGACCAACAGGAGAACTCTGGGGCAGTGACGAGGGGTAGGGGCCGGCAGCCAGCCAGGGAATTAGAGCTGGGGTACATCAGCACAAGCGAGCAGGAGCCCTGGGAGAGGCCCCTTTCCCTCCCTAGAACCGATCAGCCTTTGGCAGCAGAGACTGTCTTAGCAAGAGCTCTCTCTGTCCCCTGCACCACCGGTCCGTCGGCCACTGCACTTTACTATCTCTTTATTCTTGCTCTCTTAATTCTCTATTTTCTCTGTCTTTATTTTCTCTCTTAATTCTCTCTTTATTTTCTCTGTCTTTATTTTCTCTCCCTTTACTCTCTCTGTCTTTATTCCATCTCTCTTGATTGTCGCTCTTCACTCACTATTCTGTCTTTATTTTTTTCTCTCTTTACTTTGTCTTTATTCTCTCTGTCTTTACTCTGTCTTTATTCTCTCTTGAATCTCTCTCTCTCTTTACCCTCTCTCTTTACTCTCTATCTTTCTCTCTCTTTACTCTCTCCCTTTGCTCTCTCTCTATTTTCTCTCTCTTTATCCTCTCTCTCACTTTCCCCTCTCTCCCTTTCCTGTCTCTGTCCCTCCCCGCAGCCGAGCGGGGCTGGCGGGAGCCGCGCTCCCCTCAGAGCCCCTGAGGGCGGCAGCAATGGCGGCGCCGCTCCCTCAGCGCCGCCCCGGCCCCGGCGGGCGGGGAGCCCTCGGCAGCGCCCTTGTGGCAGCAGGGACCGAGCCCCGGCCCCGGGCTCTGTCCCCGTGGCGCCGCAGAGCCGAGGGGGACACGGGCAGGGCGCTCGGCGCCATCGCCCCCAGCCCCGCAGCCCCTCTGGAAGCCGGCCCGGGGCTCGCCCCCGCCTCCTCCAAGGCCCTGCTGGGCTCGAGCTGCTGCTCAGCGCTGGCTGCGGATCCTGGGCTCGCCTGAGCGGGGTTTGTTTGCAGCCCGGGCTGCTGAGGATCGCTCGGGAAATGGCACTGCCAGGGCACTTTGTAAAGGGATCGGCCCGCTGCTTCCTTTGTGCTGTGCCTCACGCCGCTGTTTTATTCCGCTTTTAGAGCCGGTCCATGTCTGTATAAAGGAATGCCCTGACATGTCAGCTTTCAATAAAATGTCCTAGACTGACCTTTCCTGTGCTGGTGAGAGCCTTTCAAACCCGGCCTCCTGCCTGAGCTCTCTGCTGTTGTAGTTCCATGGACAGAGGTTGTTGTCTCTTACCCCTTCCCATGGGCAGGCCGGTGTTCAGCCATCTCCAGGACAGCAGGGCCCCACCCCACATCCCTGGGACCTGGGAAGACAAAATCCATCACTCCAAATGTCCCCCCTTGCTCCTTCTTCCCAGGCATTTGGCCCTGGCAGTGGGGTTTGTGCTGGTTGCTGCAGGAAAAAGGAGACCCCTGTGACACTGTGGGGCCACTGGAACCAAGGGGCCTTTGTGACACAGCAGGGCCTCGTGGAACCTTGGAGCCCAAAGGTGTGAAACATTCCTTGCATGGTTCTGCCTTGGGGAAGGGGAACCTCCTTGGTGGCAGCTTGGAATTGGCACACACTTGAGGAGGGTGGCTGTTTTCACTGGGGAAACTCAGGAGTTTTAGATTGCTTCACACACACAAAAAAGAAAAACCCCTCTTTGGCCGAGTGCAGCCAGTTCTCCAAGCACAGCAGGTCCCAGGTGAGTGAAGAGAGACAGGATGGGGTTGGGAATGTGGAACAGGGTTGTGCACACTGGGTCAGACCTCATGGCACAGCTTTTCTGACCAGGCCAGACCTCCTTAGGAGAGACCCTGGATCAGTATCAGTCACAGAATGCTGCAATCACCTCTGCTCTAAAGAGAACAGCAATAAAATACACCTTTTAAAATAGGACTGCATATTTCTGAGAAGCTCTTTGAAATATTTCTCCATAACTGCAGTAGGAAACTTTCCTAATGAACTGCACCAGAGCAGAGGGAAATCAAGGCAGAGCCAGGGTTTGTCAGGACTTGCTTGAATCCTAATGAGTCCTGTGGTGCATTTGGGGCTGAGGCCTTGAAGCTGAGGGCCTGAGAGGAGATTGCACAAACCTTTCCAGGAGTCAAAGGCAGGGGAAACACCCAAAGTGTCTCGAGGCATTGATGGGTCCCACTGAGGTCCATGCCCAACACAGGCTCCTCATGGACTCCTTGGAGGAGAGAATTGGAGGCCAGGATTGCACAAAAACCTCTCAGAGACTCAGTGTGGGAAGGAAAATCCAAAGTACCTTCAAAACCTTGAGTATCTCAGAGCATTAATGAGCCCCACTGAGTGTCAATGCAACAGCTCTCAAGGGACTCGTTAAAGCTGATAATTGGAGGCCATGATTCACAAACTTCTCAGAGAGTCAGTGTGGAAAGGAAAGCACCAAGTACTTTAAAAAAACTTTAGTACCCTGAAGCATTAATGAGCCCCAGTGAGTGTTGTTACTGACAAAGAATCTCCAGGGACTCATTAGGGCAGATAATTGGAGGCCAGGATTGCAGGAAGCTCTCAGAGAGTCCCAGGCAAAGCCAAAGCCAAAGGGCTTGGAAAAAGCTGCAGTCCCTGGGAGCATTGAGGAGCCCCCCAGGGCCATTCCTGAGCAAGGCTCCCCAGGGACTCCTTGCAGCAGATCCCTGAGGCCACTGGGATGTGGGGGGGATGCTGAGGGCAGCACAAGGGGGTGACAGTGCCCAGCCTTGCTGGGGCTGCGCCAGGAGGCCCCAGGGCCTCAGCACAAGGTGTCTCCTCACAGCCCTTGCTGGCACAGACGCTGCTGTGCCCCAGGGCACCAAGACTTGGCTTCTCTTTGTCCCCTCCTGGCATCCCTGCCTCCAGTTCTCTGCTCTGACGGCAGCCTGGGGACACTTTCTCACTCCTGTCCCTCACTGGGACCCATTAAAACTTCAAGAAACTTTGCAGTTCCATTCTGACTTGAATTCTTGAGAGGTTTCTGCAAGTCCCAGTGAGGGCCTGATGTTGAGGGCCTCAGCAGCAAGGCCCGAGAGGGTCATGAAAGTGCTTGTGCTGTGTCTGTGCTGCTGAGCTGGGCCGGGCTCCTGGCACAGAGGCAGCTCCTGGCAAGCGGCAGCGCTGCAGAGAGACAGCTCTGGCCAGGAGCAGCTCCTGTGCACAGCCCAGCAGGGCTGGGGCACTGCCTGCAGCCAGCCCGGGCACAGCACAGAGGCACCCAGGCCTTCAGCTCAGCCTGGGCTGCCAAGGGGCTGACAAGTGACTGCGGGAGAATCACTGCCAGCCCCTGGCACAGGAAGCCTCTGGCTGCAGGACAAGGCAGCTGCAGCTCCTGCAGGGATCTCCTGAAGCTGCAACATCCCAATGTCTACGGATTCTGTGAGTACAACTCAGAGCATCTCAAGTGTAGGGGAGGGGAAATGCTCATGAAGCTCTGACATGCTGAGGGTTTCTGATCACTCATAGAATATTTCCAATGCAAGGATTTTTATGGAAATGAGGAAATTTCCTGAGACTTTGTTTTCAGTTTCCTGCTATTCCTGGAGAATGGTGGGGAGGGAGGAAAAGTACTAAAGGTATTATGATATTTTTAGTCAAGTCCCTGGGACATCCGAGCTGTTACTTTTAGTGATCAGCAGGTGCACAGGAGATCCCTCATGTGCTTTCAGCCACTCCTGTGCCCATGGACAGCACCAGCATCACCTTGGCTGCACCCATCAGGCTCAGGCTGAGCTGTCCTTTCTCCAAGCTGCAAACAGAACCTGCCCCCAGCCAGTGCCCTGCACACAGGCAGCTTTCTGTAGGGCCAAGGGGAGTGCACAGAGATTTGGGGTCTGTGAGTGCTGGCAGGGAGAGATCAGGCACAGGGAAACAGCTCCAGGGGGAAAATCTCCAGGAAGCAGAGATGAGGTCAGGGAATGAGAGAAAACAAACCCAGAAATGTGGCAGGGAGAGTTTAGAGATCTCCAGAGGATCCCCTCCAGTGCAGCCCCTCCCTCTGAACAAGCCCCCTCCCTGCTGTCCCCCCCAGCCAAGCCTCTGCCCTCAGGGCCGGGGCTCCAAGGCGTGAAGCCCCTCCTGGGCAGGCAGAGCTGCAGCAGAGCCGTGGGGCAGCTCTGCAGCCCCGGGCCCAGTTCCCTCTGCAGAGCACAGGGCTGGGAGCAGCTGCCCGGCACTGGGGGGCTCTGGCAGGGGGCACGGCTGGCTCAGGGTGACGCTGTCCCCAGTGCCCGGCTGTGGGCAGTGCTGGCAGTGCAGCCAGGCCAGGAGCTCCATCTCCCTTCATCCACTGCCATCCCTGGCACTCTTGGCTCTCTCCCCGAGGTTTCCTTCCAAGCTGGGAGCTTCCTCCAGGAACCAAACCTGTCCTGTAGCATCTTTGTGTTATCTGAAAGCCCCAGGGAGAAAAGCAGAGCTGCTACAAGTGTGAAAATGGTGTTGGGGTGGTGAAATGAGCCAGGGGTGTCCTCGGCTACAAATGTGGTGCTGAGACCTTGAGAAAGGGACAGACATTTGGGGGTCTGTGGTGGATCCATCTGCTCCCAGCAGCACCTGCTGATCTTTAAGGGAAACATGGGAGGGTGATCATTCTGCATTTGAGAAAAAGTGAAACAGAGAAACTCTGAACAGGTCAGAATGACAGAGCAACTCCCCTCAGTCTCCACTCATCACTTCACCTCACAGGACTTGCTCTGTTCTCCCTGAGGGCTGCAGAAATGCTGAGGGTTTCTGATATCCAAGAATACCAGGAGAGATGGGGGGAGGTTGAAAACCAAAATTCCAGAGCTCTTAATAACAGAAAGGGTGTTTGTGTGCATTCCAGGGGAGGGTGGATGGGAAATGGCTTTGATTGTGGTTACAGACATCTCCTCTAACTCTTCACTGTCTTTTTCTCCATGCCAGAACCCAATGCCCAGAGCCAGCAAATGTCCAACAGCAGCTCCATCAGCCACTTCCTCCTGCTGGCATTGGCAGACACGCGGCAGCTGCAGCTCCTGCACTTCTGCCTCTTGCTGGGCATCTCCCTGGCTGCCCTCCTGGGCAACGGCCTCATCATCAGCGCCGTAGCCTGCGGCCAGCACCTGCACACCCCCATGTTCTTCTTCCTGCTCAACCTGGCCCTCACCGACCTGGGCTGCATCTGCACCACTGTGCCCAAAGCCATGCACAATTCCCTCTGGGGCACCACGCACATCTCCTACTCAGCATGTGCTGCTCAGCTGTTTATGTTTGTCTTCTTTATTGGAGCAGAGTTTTCCCTCCTGACCATCATGTGCTACGACCGCTACGTGTCCATCTGCAAACCCCTGCACTACGGGACCCTCCTGGGCAGCAGAGCTTGTGCCCACATGGCAGCAGCTGCCTGGGCCAGTGCCTTTCTCTACGCTCTGCTGCACACAGCCAATACATTTTCCCTGCCCCTGTGCCAGGGCAATGCCCTGGGCCAGTTCTTCTGTGAAATTCCACACATCCTCAAGCTCTCCTGCTCACACTCCCACCTCAGGGAACTTGGGGTTCTTGCCTTTAGTGCCACTTTAGTACTTGGTTGTTTTGTGTTCATTGTTTTCTCCTATGTGCAGATCGTCAGGGTTGCGCTGAGGATCCCCTCTGAGCAGGGACGGCACAAAGCCTTTTCCACGTGCCTCCCTCACCTGGCCGTGCTCTCCCTGTTTATCAGCACTGGCACATTTGCCAACTTGAAGCCCCCCTCGATCTCGTCCCCATCCCTGGATCTGGCACTGTCAGTTCTGTACTCGGTGGTGCCTCCAGCCCTGAACCCCCTCATCTACAGCCTGAGGAACCAGGAGCTCAGGGATGCCCTGAGGAAAATGATCACGGGTGCTTTTCTGAAGCAATAAACTGTCATTGTCCTGCAGAGCTGCTCTGATGTGACTCATTATTGCCCACTCTGTGTCCTGTGTTTGTTGCTGCTGACAAAGAAGTTAAGCTGTTGAGATTTTGTTCACACAAAAATCTCTGCCTGTTCCATTTTTAATTTTGTATTTGCCTTCCTAGTGAGACCCGGAGACTGTATAAACAGGGAGCTGGACTCCAATATGTGTGTGCTGGAACAAAATAAAGAACCCTGTGTTGTCTTGTTTCCCTGACATCTTTCCTCCCTGACTTCTCTGGAGCTGCAGGGTCGGTGCCTCTGGGCAGAGCTGGGGGAGAAAAGAGTCCCAGCAGCACAGCACTGCCAGGGAGCCCCAGGGCTTCTCCTCTGTCAGCTCCTCTTCCTTCCCTTCCACACTCCCCTGCAGAGCCCCTGCGTTGGTTTCAGGCCTCAGGGCTCTGTCAGCTGGGTCCCAGTCCTGCTGTGGGACTGCCCAGGGACTGCAGGCAGGGACAGGCCGTGGGCACTGCTGGGACAGAGCTGGGCTCTGCAGCAGCATTTCCATCATGCAAGGGCATCTCCCCAGTGCAGGGCCTGAAAGCTTCCATCTCCTTCCCCATTTTCTCTCAAGGATGTGCCCAGCGCAGCGCCCTGGAGAGGAAAGCAGCAGTGAGCAGCAAAGGGTGGCAGTGTTCAGGGTGGGGGCAGCCAGCAGTGCCCTGGCAAAGGCAGCGCCGCTGCCAGCAGTGGCCTCTCTCCCCAGGTCACAGAGGTTGTTCTTCCCTCCATGGAGGGACATCCAGTGACCGGGTCAGGAGTCCGTGTTTGCAGTGCACGGACAAGACACAGCCCTGAACATCCTCTGTGTGTGTGAGGGGACATAAACCCAGTGAGCACAAACACCTTCAGCTGTTGCTGGAGTTTGCAGAGAGTGCCGTGCCCTGGGAACCCCCTGGATGCAGGGCTGGGATGAGCTCCTGTGCACAGAGCTCCCCGTGCCCATCCCTGCGGCCGTGGGGCACCTCGGGCAGGGCAGGGCAGGGTGACACCCGCAGGGCTGAGGTCCCTGCCAGGCTCTGGCAGTGGCAGCAGAGCCCAGGGAGCCCCTGCCCGTGCTGCAAGGAACTGTCTGTGAGTGTGCCAGGGAAGGACTTGTGTCCCTGAGCAGCCCTGGGGCTGGGAGCAGGGCATGAGCCCGGCTCAGGGCTGGGCATCCGACAGAGCCCTGACATTTCTGGCTGTGCCCAGAAGAGGAGGGTTGGGCAAGGTGACCGTGGGGAAACCTCTGTGTCCATCAGGTGACAGCCAAGTGTCTCTGGCACTGTCCCTCCCCAGTCAGGCATCAGGAGAAAAGAAGCTGAGAAAACTGTGCGTCACCAGAAAGAGACATTAATGGTTGGGGCAGGGAAGTAAAGAGCAGAGGCCAAATGCAGAAGCAAAGAAAACCACAGGGAGGCAAGAATTCAGTACATGGAGGGGCTGCTTTGGAAGACAAATGTATCAATACAAAAAATCCAGACACCCTCTCGCCCCCTTCCTTTCCCTCAGTTCATTGCTGACCATGAGGTCACATGGAATGGGAGATCCCTTGGGTCAGCCCAGCCCAGCTGTCCCCTCCCTGTGCCCTCGGGAACACTTGCCCACCCCCAGCCCATGGTTTGGGGGGGCTGCAGAGACGCCTCATGCGGGGCCAGCCCTGCTCAGGGACAGCCAAAGCCTTGGGCTGGGACCAACCCCGCTGCAGCCACGAGTGCCAAGCACAGCAGCACAGGGGCTGCTCTGGGCAAAGGGAGCTCCATCCCAGCCACAGCCAGGCCAAGGGGGCTCAGGGGGCTCTTCCCACCTCTGGCATTCCACCATTCAATGAATCTTTTCCCTGCAGAGCTCTGTGGAGACACAAGTGACAGAGAGGCAGAAGCAGAGCTCTAAAATGCACCAGGATAAACACAGCAGCTGCTGGGAGGAATGAACCCTCCCAGGGCAGTGCTGGGGCAGGAGAAGCACCCAGAGGGAGGATGAGCTCAGGCCATGTGTGTGTGTCCCAGGGCACAGAGGCTGAGGCTGGGCAGAGCTCAGGGCAGGGCTGGCAATGGCAGGGCAGAGCCGGGGGCAGCGAGATTGTCCATTGGGACACAGCGCAGCCTCATGGAACTCAGCAGAGCCTTGTGACAACATGGAATCTCATGGAACCACGGCTCCACTTGCACCAAGTGGGGCCTCCTGGGACACAGGTGCCACTGGGCCACTGCCAGCTCTTGTGGAATCCAGTGTCCATTCGGACACAGTGCAGCCTCATGGAAACCTGGAGACCTCTGTGACACAATGGAATCTCATGGAACCAAGGGTCACTTGTGAACACAGCATGGCTTCATGGAACCCAAGTGCAACTGGGACCATGCCATGGCTCATGGAAGCCAGGGGCCATTGTGACACAGCAGGGCCTCTTGGAACCCAGGAGAACATTGTGGGGCAATGGAATCTCATGGAACCAAGTGTCCATTGTCACAACAGCCGGGCCTCATGGAACCCATGTGCCCATTGTGACTCCATGGAACCTCATGGAACAAACTGTCAGGTGTAGCACAGCAGGGCCTCAGGGAACAACGGTGCCACTGGGACATTGCCACTGCTTGGGGAACCAAGTGTCCATTATGACACAGCCGGGCCTCATGGAACAGAGGAGACCATTGGGACACCATGGAATCTTAAGAAACCAAGGCTGCATTGTGAAACAGAGGGGCCCTGATGAGGCTGACAGCTGGTCTGGGGCCTCACAGAGTCAGACCTGAATCTGATCAGAATTTACCCATGAGAATTTTACGGTGGAAGCTTTGCAGCTTCAGTGAAACCCACAGAAAAGGCTAAGAAGATAATCAATGAGAGAAGATGTTCTGGACACCAGGAGAGGATGTCCTTGTCATGGGACATTGAGAGAGTACAAGGAAGAAGTTGTGGATAATATGAAGCAACTATACCTTTCCTTGTATAGGTAATTGTTTTCCTGCCTGAATGGTCTTTGTTTGTTAAACACCCTTGCCATTGTTTGCTAAGCAGCCAATCTTAATAGGTCACAGCCATTGTAAAGAGGTATAAGAATAGCAGTAGAGAAAATGAAAAATCTTTCTATCCCTCTCAACCTTGGATTGCAACAAGTGTGTGCTTTTATGTCCACCTTGACAAAGCCATACCCCAGTGTCTGGAAGGTAGATGAGAGGTGACAGGCAGAGGCCAAGGCCAGCCAGACCCATCTGTCCTGGCACCTTTCGTCACAGATCAATCCTTTGATAGATGGAATTTTGGATGCAGAATCCCAGTTTTGGCCGTGGACCCCTGGAGAAGAAGGACAATTCTTTTCCACAGCAAGGAAAGCACGGAGGCCCAGCACTCCAGGGGCAGATGAGAAGCAGCCCTGGACATGCCAAGGTCAGCCAGAGCTGTCAGGCAGCCCAAGCCAGCCAGAGCTGTTCCATGTTCCCTTGGTTCCATGGGGCCCTGCAGTGTCACTGTAAGAGCCTAATAATAAGAGAAAGGCTCCAAAAAAAGCTTCATCATTATGACTGTCCAAAACCTGGAAAGTTTCAGAAATGCCTCATCATTTTGTCTGCTTATCATAATACAGGTGGTTTGGACCCGTGGTGGGCAGCCCGCCCTGAGGCC
The DNA here is from genome assembly GCA_026261815.1 of Monarcha castaneiventris obscurior. NCBI lineage: Eukaryota > Metazoa > Chordata > Aves > Passeriformes > Monarchidae > Monarcha > Monarcha castaneiventris. The sequence continues at coordinate 119,113 of JAMPIT010000658.1, read as the reverse complement.
CATGAAAAGGAAGGCGAGACTGGAGCAAGGCGAGGAGGGAAAAGCGAGGGGCAGAGTCCCTGACCTTTGCCTTTCCCCCCACCACCATCGCCTGCTGCGAGACTCTCTGAGGCCTCCTGGAGCCGACGCTGCCCGCCTGAGGAGAACCCCCTGATCCTGCACCCCTGGGCCGGAGTCAGGAGTGAGTTGTGGAACCCCCACGCTGCTCCTGCGTCCCGTGGTGAGAGCACCGTGAGCGGGCCAAGGTTCGGCCGCAGCGACCGGGCACCGCGCCTGCAACTCGGCCAGCCAAACTGTGGGAATCCAAAGGGCAGAGAGTATTCCTCTGCCTGGTTTGAAGGGTTTAACCCCCCTGGACAACACTGGTTTTGATCTTTATCCATGGAGAAAATTGCCTACTCTCTGGGAAGAATTAGAATCTACACGAGTGTGAGCTAAGTGATAAAATATTATGTAAGAATGTCACAGGGTGAAGAATTTAGAGTTTTTAGGTTTGTTAGTATAGTAAATAGATAAGAAGTAAGATCTCCAAGATGAAGGATGTTGTAGTTTCCAGGCCTTCTTCCTTCTTCTTTGAGTCCCCCATATTCTGTGGTAAAAGTACTTTAGAATGATTGGATAGGAAATTCTGCAGTTCCTGTCTATGTGACACAGTGATTTACTGAACATTGGTGGAAAAGTAAAAATATCTTTCATTTTAAGCTGTCATTGGGTAATTTACCTTTAAATAAGCTGTGCAATCTTGATAACTGGTCATTCCTAGCATTCTCTGCTTTTGTGCTATGTCTGCATTACACTGGTAGCTCTATCTCTCTGACAAGACTTAAATAAACAACTGTCTGAAAGCAGTGAATGCTGAACTGTCCCATTCATCTCCTGGCAAGGACTCTAAAAAATCTCTCCCATCCAGAGAGACCTAATTAAGGCACAATCTGTGTCACAAAGTGCTCCAGAGATCGGAGAAGGCAGATAAGACACTTCAAACGACAGAAAAAAAAAAGGGCAAAAACTGCTTTGCTCCCACCACTCCATCTTGGCAGTACTAAAGGTAGCACAGTGTGGTGGTGACCTATCCTATGCTTTTTTCTTAAGTAACCTTGGCTTTTTCTAATTTTTCTCTACTTTTCTCTTTCTTTCTCTTTGCCTCCCTACTATTAAATAAAATACATCAAGTTTTTGGCATCAACATTTAATCTAATTTGGTTTAAATCTTGTTTCTGGGAATATTTTGCATCTTCTAAGTTCTTTCCAGTTTACGCACAGAGACTTGGCGTTCTTTGCTTTTCTGAGTTTAAATTGGATCGTAACAGGATGAAACTTGGAAACGTCCCAGTATGGGAACTACAGTGGGATGGATTTTAGAATCCATCTCTGCTCCGCAAAGATCTGCCTTTAGGAACAGACCAGCCACACACCATTGGACTCTGCAAATGGAAACTTCAGTGAATGCAACTCCTTTGGGGTTTGCTGAAATAAAGGAACAATTGCAAGCCACAGCTAAAATGACCTCACAGAACAGATTGGCTTCAGGCCTGTTGCTGTTACATGAACATGGAGTATGTGGATTCCTGAACTGAAACAACAACACTTGTTGTGTGCACATTCCGAATGTGATGCTGGATTGGATGATCGGGTAGAGAGGACAAAATCAGTTGCTGCATCCAGCAGAGAATGAAGAGCAGGATTAGAAAGTAACTGGTTGAATAAAATACTTAATGGATTTGAATTTTCTCCGACTGGTTGTTTGGCCTCACTTTTTCAAAATATAATTGTGATCATATTAATAATTGTAATTGTAATACTTTCCTTTAAGCTGCATAAGAACCATGATTGCTAATGCAAGGCAAGGAAGAGAAGACAAGCTTCACAAAGGTGGGGGATGTTATCAGATGATAAATTTTCTACACCTGCTGAGCTGACACAATGCTTGTTCTTCAAAACCCACTGGCCCATGGAACTGCACACTGCCCACTGTGTAAGAAGGAGAACTGAAAAGTGACTGGCCTCAGTTGTGAACTTTTACCAGTTCACAGGGCAGTCAGGTGGGACTTTGGGGTCACCAACCACCAGGGACCACAAAGAGACCCCCAGAACAGAAGAACGCATGTGTAAAGGGGAGGGAAAATATGTTAATGATTTTGGGGAAATGATTATCATCTGTGTGTTTATTCTGGGACAACTGCTGAATATGTCTGTAAAACACAGGATATAAACAGGAACTTTCCTGTCCTCAGCATGCATGGCTTTAGGAGGAGCTATCCCCCCGTCCATCCAGCCAAATAAAGAATGCTGCTTCTTATTCTTAGTGCTACATTGGTGTTAAGGAGGTATCTTTATTTTTACTGACTTCTGTTAACAGTCTCACAGTGGTGTCCCTGCTTCCATGAGGCCTTGCAGTGTCACAGTGGTTGCCTTGGTTTGATGGGGCCCAGCAGTGCCACAATGGTCCCTTGGTTCCACGAGGCCCCCTGTTGTCACAGTGGGCTTGGTTCCATGGGGCCCCGCAGTGCCACAATGATTCCCTTGGTTACACGAAGCCCTGCAGTGTCACAATGGCTCCTGTGTTGCACAAGGCCACCAAGTGTCACTATTGATTCTAAGGTTCCATGGGGCCCTGCAGTGCCACAATGGATTCCATTGTTTCACAATGGGCTGCAGCGTCACCATGGCTTCTTGGTTCCTTGGAGCCCCACAGTGACACAGCAGCCCCTTGGTTCTGTGAAGCCCTTCAGTGTCAGAATGGTCTCCTTGATTCCATTGAGCTCCACAGTTTCAAAATGGCCTCTTGGTTCCATCAGGCCCAGCAGTGTCACAGTGGTCTCCATGATTCCATGAGGCCCTGCAGTGTCACGATAGTCTCCTTGGTTCTGTGGGGTGCCACAGTGTCACAATGGCCCCTTGGTTCTGCAGTGTCACAAAGGTTACTTGGTTCCTCAAGGCTCTGAAGTATCAGGATGGTCTCCCTTATCCCATGAGGCCCTGCAGTTCCACAGTGGTCTCCTTGGTTTCACAAGGCCCTAGAGTGTCATAATGGTCTCCATGGTTTTATGAGGCCTTTCAGTGTAACAATGGTCTCCTTGGCTCCCAAGTGTCACAATGGACCCATTTTTCCATAAGGTTTTGCAGTGTGACAAGGGACTTGTTGGTTCGGGAGTGTTGCAGTGGACCCTTGATTCCATGAGGCCCCACAGTATCACAATGGTCTCCTTGATTCCATGAGGCCCCACAGTGTCACAATGTTCCCTTGATTCCATGGGGCCCCACAGTGTCACAATGATCGCCTTGGTTGGGCCCCACAGTGTCACAATGGTCTCCTTGACTCCACGTGGGCCCATCGTGTCACAATGGTCTCTTGTGTCCCACAGGGTGACAATGGACCCTTGGTTAGGCCAAGTCCCGCAGTGTCACAAGGGACACTTGCAGGGCTGGAACACCTCTGCTCTGGAGCCAGGCTGGGAGAGCTGGAGCTGTTCAGCCTGGGGGAGAGAGGGCTCCAAGGAGACATGAGAGCCCCTTCCAGTGCCTAAAGGGGCTCTGGGAGAGCTGGAGAGGGACTTTGGACAAGGTCTGGAGTGACAGGACAAGGGAGAATGTCCATGAGGGGAAGGAGGGCAGGTTTAGGTGGGATATTGGGAAGAAATTCTTCCCAGTGAGGTGGAGAGGCCCTGGCACAGGTTACCCAGAGAGGCTGCAGACTCCCCACCTCTGGAGGTGTTCAAGGCCAGGCTGGATGGAGCAGTCTGATCCAGTGGAAGGTGTCCCTGCCCATGGCAGGAGATTGGAACCTGATGATCTTTAATGTTCCAGCCCAAGCCATTCTATGAATTAGATTCTCCTCCCCACCCCCCATTCAGCAGCAGGGTGACATGTTCCTTTTGCAGCCATTTACTGCAAACACAGTGACTGAATTCCCATTGCTCTGGATGTTGCCTGCAGCCTCTGTCAGCTCCAGCCAGACTTTGGCTTTCCTAAACACATGAACAGAGGCTCAGGTCAGATTTCTGAATGCCTCCTCCACAGCCTGTCCTCGCTTCCACCTCCTGGTCGCTGTGTTGTGGCTCATGCCTGGGATTTCTGCCTGAGGCAGCACAGCCCCCCCTGCCCAGCACAGGCCCCACACCCCCCTCAGCAGACACAGCACGGGGTGTGTTTGGGTGGGCAGATGTTCCCCACCAGAGTGTCCGTGCCAGACCTCAGTATCCAGTCCCACCACCCCCATCCTGTGCCAGGGTTCACAGAGAGCCCTGCTCTGGGATCAGCCGAGGTCTGGGTGAGGAGGGAGCCTGGGGCAGGGCTGATGCTGCCCCTACACTGATGCTGAACTCAGCAGGAGGAAGGAGATGACCACAGAACTAAGACCCCAAAAAACTGGGGTGAGTGGCCAGATCTGAAAGCAGCCAATGGAAGAGGCTGGAGGGGTGATCAAAGCCCTGGGGCACCTTCTCGGACTGTCCATGCCAGCAAGGGCCCAGAGCAGCCCCCTCAGTGCTGCACCTGCCTGTCTGAGATCCCTGCCAGGGGACTGGCACAGCACCACGCACCTGCTGGAACATGTCCTGGCCCTGCAGAGTCACACAGCTCAGCTGATACGGGTGGGTTTTATCTCCTGGGCACTGCCCAGCCCAGCCCAGCCTCTGCCCAGCTCTGCCCTCCTCCCCTGTCCTCACCCCAGCCCAGCCCAGCCCAGCGCAGCCCAGCCCAGCAGCCCGTTCTGGGTGAGCCCCATGGCAGTGCCAACCCCGGGGTGCTCCAGCACTGGGGGTACTCCCCCCACTGCTCAGCCCCTCTGAAGGGCCCAGCAGCTGCCCAGGGGCAGAGAGGGAGGTCAGCCTCCACAGCAGCCCCAGGGCTGGAGCTCCCCATGGCAGGGGGAATGGAGCTCAGGGACAGTGCAGAACTCCCGGTCCCGGCTCCAGGAGATGCCCAGCACAGGCTGCCTCTGCCCGCTCAGTGCCAGCCCCTCTGCCCAGGCCAGCACAGCACAGCAGCCCTGGGCAGGGCACAGAGGGGCCCGGCCAGAGCCACTGCCGGCAGCAGCAGCTTCCTCTGGATTGCACCCTGCAGGCACAGAAACCCTCCCGCGCTCTTCTCCCTGGACATCCCTTTCCCCAGCTGAGGTGTCCTGGCCGGCCGGGCTGGCTTGTCCTGCTGCCCAGCCCCTGCTCCCCACAGGGCCCTGAGCTGGCACTGCTGCTCTGGACACAGCCGCTTCTGCTGCTCTCCATGGCCAGGGCTGCAGGGGAGCAGCAGGGGGAAGGAGCAGAAAGGCTCTGGGCACTGAGGCCCACAGGGGCACCCCAGGGTCCACAAGTTCTCTTTGTGGCAGCTGAGCCTGTGAGCCCCTGAGCCCTCCCAAGCGCTGGGGCTGCAGCTCCAGAGGAGATGTGACAGATGGGAACAGAGAAAAATAATTTCTGCTGAACTCTTTAAAGTGTATATTTATACAGGGAGCTTGGATCCACATGTACAGGATGTGTCTGGGGTCAGATAACACTGGCAGAGTGACAACATAAATATTATTAAGGTGAAAACACTATTTGCTGTATAATGCACAAAGGAAAAATAAGACACATGATCTAAAGAGCATCTGAGTTTTTCATATTCCCTATGGATTCTCCAGTAGTCAAAGAAGACCACAGAGTTTCCTCAGGGTCTCCTTGAGCTCCTGGTTCCTCAGGCTGTAGATGAGGGGGTTCAGGGCTGGAGGCACCACCGAGTACAGAACTGACAGGGCCAGATCCAGGGATGGGGAGGAGATGGAGGGGGGCTTCAGGTTGGAAAAAATGCCAGTGCTGACAAACAGGGAGACCACGGCCAGGTGAGGGAGGCACGTGGAAAAGGCTTTGTGCTGTCCCTGCTCAGAGGGGATCCTCAGCACAACCCTGAAGATCTGCACATAGGAGAAAACAATGAACACAAAACAACCAAAAACTAAACAGCCACTAATTGCGATGAGCCCAAGTTCCCTGAGGTAGGATTTGGAGCAGGAGAGCTTGAGGATGTGTGGGATTTCACAGAAGAACTGGCCCAGGGCATTGCCCTGGCACAGGGGCAGGGAAAATGTATTGGCCGTGTGCATGAGAGCATACAGGAAGGCACTGGCCCAGGCAGCTGCTGCCATGTGGGCACAAGCTCTGCTGCCCAGGAGGGTCCCGTAGTGCAGGGGTTTGCAGATGGACACGTAGCGGTCGTAGCACATGATGGTCAGGAGGGAAACCTCTGCTCCAATAAAGAAGACAAACATAAACACCTGTGCAGCACATGCTGAGTAGGAGATGTGCCTGGTGCCCCAGAGGGAATTGTGCATGGCTTTGGGCACAGTGGTGCAGATGCAGCCCAGGTCGGTGAGGGCCAGGTTGAGCAGGAAGAAGAACATGGGGGTGTGCAGGTGCTGGCCGCAGGCTACGGCGCTGATGATGAGGCCGTTGCCCAGGAGGGCAGCCAGGGAGATGCCCAGCAAGAGGCAGAAGTGCAGGAGCTGCAGCTGCCGTGTGTCTGCCAATGCCAGCAGGAGGAAGTGGCTGATGGAGCTGCTGTTGGACATTTGCTGGCTCTGGGCATTGGGTTCTGCCACGGAGAAAAAGACAGTGAAGAGTTAGAGATGTCTCTAACCACAATCAAAGCCATTGCCCATCCACCCTCCCCTGGAACACACAGAAGGGAACACACCCTTCTGTGTTTAAGAGATCTGAGATTTTTGTTTTTAAGATCTCCATATCTCTCCTGGTATTCTTGGATATCAGAAATCCTCAGCATTTCTGCTGCACTCAGGGAGAACAGAGCAACTTTTGCAAGGCCAGATGATGAGTGGAGACTCAGGGGAGATGCTCTTTGACTTCATCCTGTTCGCAGTTCTGCTGTTTCACTTTTCTCAAATGCAGAATGATCACCCTCCTACGTTTCCCTTAAAGATCACCAGATGCTGCTGGGAGCAGATGGATCCACCACAGAGCCCCAAATGTCTGTCCCTTTCTCAAGGTCTCAGCACCACATTTGTAGCCAAGGACACCCCTGGCTCATTTCACCACCCCAACAGCATTTTCACACTTGTAGCATCTCTGCTTTTCTCCCTGGGGCTTTCAGATAACACAAAGATGCCACAGGACAGATTTGGTTCCTGGAGGAAGCTCCCAGCTTGGAAGGAAACCTCGGGGAGAGAGCCAAGAGTGCCAGGGATGGCAGTGGATGAAGGGAGATGGAGCTCCTGGCCTGGCTGCACTGCCAGCACTGCCCACAGCCGGGCACTGGGGACAGCGTCACCCTGAGCCAGCCGTGCCCCCTGCCAGAGCCCCCCAGTGCTGGGCAGCTGCTCCCAGCCCTGTGCTCTGCAGAGGGAACTGGGCCCGGGGCTGCAGAGCTGCCCCACGGCTCTGCTGCAGCTCTGCCTGCCCAGGAGGGGCTTCACGCCTTGGAGCCCCGGCCCTGAGGGCAGAGGCTTGGCTGGGGGGGACAGCAGGGAGGGGGCTTGTTCAGAGGGAGGGGCTGCACTGGAGGGGATCCTCTGCAGATCTCTAAACTCTCCCTGCCACAACATTCCTGGGTTTGTTTTCTCTCATTCCCTGATCTCATCTCTGCTTCCTGGAGATTTTCCTCCTGGAGCTGTTTCCCTGTGCCTGATCTCTCCCTGCCAGCACTCACAGACCCCAAATCTCTGTGCACTCCCCTTGGCCCTACAGAAAGCTGCCTGTGTGCAGGGCACTGGCTGGGGGCAGGTTCTGTTTGCAGCTTGGAGAAAGGACAGCTCAGACTGAGCCTGATGGCTGCAGCCAAGGTGATGCTGGTGCTGTCCATGGGCACAGGAGTGGCTGAAAGCACATGAGGGATCTCCTGTGCACCTGCTGATCACTAAAAGTAACAGTTCAGATGTCCCAGGGACCTGACAAAATTCATAATACCTTTAATATTTATCCTCCATCCCCAACAATCTCCAAAAGCAGGAAACTAAAAACAAAGTCTCAGGAAATATCTATAAAAATCCTTGTATTGGAAATATTCTATGAGCCATCAGAGACCCACAGCATGTCAGAGCTTCAGGAGCATTTCTCCTCCCCTACACTCAAGATGCTCTGAGTTGTACTCACAGAATCCATAGACATTGGGATGTTGCAGCTCCAGGAGATCCCTGCAGGAGCTGCAGCTGCCTTGTCCTGCAGCCAGAGGCTTCCTGTGCCAGGGGCTGGCAGTGATTCTCCCGCAGTCACTTGTCAGCCCCTTGCCAGCCCAGGCTGAGCTGAAGGCCTGGGTGCCTCTGTGCTGTGCCCGGGCTGGCTGCAGGCAGTGCCCCAGCCCTGCTGGGCTGTGCACAGGAGCTGCTCCTGGCCAGAGCTGTCTCTCTGCAGCGCTGCCGCTTGCCAGGAGCTGTCTCTGTGCCAGGAGCCCGGCCCAGCTCAGCAGCACAGACACAGCACAAGGACTTTCATGACCCTCTCGGGCCTTGCTGCTGAGGCCCTCAACATCAGGCCCTCACTGGGACTTGCAGAAACCTCTCAAGAATTCAAGTCAGAATGGAACTGCAAAGTTTCTTGAAGTTTTAATGGGTCCCAGTGAGGGACAGGAGTGAGAAAGTGTCCCCAGGCTGCAGTCAGAGCAGAGAACTGGAGGCAGGGATGCCAGGTGGGGACAAAGAGAAGCCAAGTCTTGGTGCCCTGGGGCACAGCAGCGTCTGTGCCAGCAAGGGCTGTGAGGAGACACCTTGTGCTGAGGCCCTGGGGCCTCCTGGCACAGCCCCAGCAAGGCTGGGCACTGTCACCCCCTTGTGCTGCCCTCAGCATCCCCCCCACATCCCAGTGGCCTCAGGGATCTGCTGCAAGGAGTCCCTGGGGAGCCTTGCTCAGGAATGGCCCTGGGGGGCTCCTCAATGCTCCCAGGGACTGCAGCTTTTTCCAAGCACTTTGCCTTTGCCTTTTGCCTGGGACTCTCTGAGAGCTTCCTGCAATCCTGGCCTCCAATTATCTGCCCTAATGAGTCCCTGGAGATTCTTTGTCAGTAACAACACTCACTGGGGCTCATTAATGCTTCAGGGTACTGCAGTTTTTTTAAGGTACTTTCCACACTGACTCTCTGAGAATTTTGAGCAATCCTGGCCTCCAATTATCTCCTTTAACAAGTCCCTTGAGAGCTTTGCATTGACACTCAGTGGGGCTCATTAATGCTCTGAGATACTCAAGGTTTTGAAGGTACTTTGGATTTTCCTTCCCACACTGAGTCTCTGAGAGGTTTTTGTGCAATCCTGGCCTCCAATTCTCTCCTCCAGGGAGTCCATGGAGAACTGCCTGTGTTGGGCATGGACCTCAGTGGGACCCATCAATGCCTCGAGACACTTTGGGTGTTTCCCCTGCCTTTGACTCCTGGAAAGGTTTGTGCAATCTCCTCTCAGGCCCTGAGCTTCAAGGGCTCAGCCCCAAATGCACCACGGGGCTCATTAGGATCAAGCAAGTCCTGACAAAGCCTGGCTCTGCCTTGATTTCCCTCTGCTCTGTGCAGTTAATTAGGAAGGTTTCCTTCTCCAGTTATGGAGAAATATTTCAAAGAGCTTCTAAGACATATGCATTCCTACTTTAAAGGGTGTATTTTATTGCTGTTCTCTTTAGAGCAGAGGTGATTGTAGCATTCTGTGACTGATATTGATCCAGGGTCTCTCCTCAGGAGGTCTGGCCTGGTCAGAGAGGCTGTGCCTTGAGGTCTGGCCCAGTGTGGACAACCCTGCTCCACATTCCCAACCTCATCCTCTCTCTCCTCACTCACCTGGGTCCTGCTGTGCTTGGAGAACTGGCTGAACTCAGCCAGAGATGAGGTTTTTTTTTTGGTTTTTTTTTTGAAACAATCTAAAACTCCTGAGTTTCCCCATTGAAAAATGACACCCTCCTCAAGTGTGTGCCAAGCCCAAGCTGCCACCAAGGAGGTTCCCCTTCCCCAAGGCAGAGCCCTGCAAGGAATGTTTCACACCTTTGGGCTCCAAGGTTCCACGAGGCCCTGCTGTGTCACAAAGGCCCCTTGGTTCCAGTGGCCCCACAGTGTCACAGGGGTCTCCTTTTTCCTGCAGCAACCTGCACAAACCCCACTGCCAGGGCTAAATGCCTGGGAAGAAGGAGCAAGGGGGGACATTTGGAGGGATGGATTTTGTCTTCCCAGGTGCCAGGGACGTGGGGTGGGGCCCTGCTGTCCTGGAGATGGCTGAACACCGGCCTGCCCATGGGAAGGGGTAAGAGACAACAACCTCTGTCCATGGAACTACAACAGCAGAGAGCTCAGTGTCCTGGGTTGCAGTGTATTCTATCACCATCCTCATGAGCTGCTGAAACCAGGTGGGGCAGGGTTTCCTTGCCTCCTCCCTCCGGACTATCTTCTGTTAATGAGCCCATCAACACCTGGCCTCAGGGCTCATCATCCCATTGTGAGATGCTCCGCCCAGAAGGAGGAACCAGACATTCCATCCTGCATATAATCTGACATTCCTGACACCATGCACACTCTTTCCATTGGATTCCCAGAGGACAGGAGCTACAAAACCACCACGGGATCTTTTGAGGAAGCGCAGACCCTTCTACCAGATCACCGCTTCGACAGAAGCCATCACTTCAGGAGGACTGCAGCCACTGTTGTATTGGACTGCTACCACCACCCTGACTAACAGGGTGTCAGGTTGTATCCTGATAAACCCATGGTTTGTCTACCTTTACTTTTTCTAATTTCCCTATGAAATTGTTATTCTGACTTGGTGCCTCCCACTGGTTTGTTTTCAAACTGGTACAGCCCCAAATATCTTTGTTGTTTATCGGGTGGGTTCGGATGTTTGGATCTTGCAGGACTCCAGATGTGAGTGGCAAATGGCCCTTGGGGGATATTGGGGAGTCCCCGGCACGCGGGGTTTTGGGGGGTCCCGGTGGCGGCTGCCGGGAGCAATGGGATGGGGCAGGATGGGCCCGGGAAGGGTGGGATGTGGATTGGGGTGTGGGATGAAGTGTGGGGGAGGGGGATGGGTGGGCTGGGGCCTGGGATGAGGCAGCCAAAGGCTGGGGATGCTGAGGCCCGGGGGGACCCCAGTCCTTCGGGGCTTGCGGGGTATCGGGCAGCTGTGAGGGAGTTTTGGGGCAGCCCTAATGCTGAGGGGGGCGGTGCTGGCAGCGGGGGGACGCGTGGCTCCGGCAGCTCTGGGCCCCAGCTGCGCCCCCCGGAGCGGAATTTGGGGAGGGGGAGGTGGGGGCGGCCAGGCCGGGCCCCCATGGCCGCGCTGTCCCGGCGGGGCCGAGTGCGGGCGGGAGCCCCGCGGGGCCCGGCCCTGCCCGGGCACGGCTGATGCCGCCCGCCCGCGCTCCGCACTGCTCCGGCCTGGGGCTGCCAGGGCCTTGCGGGCCGGGGCCGCTTGGGGGACCCCCCCAGGGCACAGCGCGGCTGCTTTGGGGCTGTCGGCACCGCCCGGCGCTGGGCATGGGGCGTGTGGGGGCAGCTGGGGCCGTACTGGTGGCACTGGTGCTGCTGGGAGCCCCCCCGGCCGCGGGCGAGGAGCTCTGGGCTGAGGGCAGGGCTGGGAAAGGAGGGACCTGTCGGAAAGAGGGGGAGAGCAGTGAAAAGGGGGTCGGACTCCCCAGACGGAGTGGGAGAGGGGACTGAGAGCCCCAAACCAAGCGCTTGGGGCACAGAGGCTTTGGGGGAAGATGAGAAAGGAGGGGGATGGGGGGCAGAGGGAGGGAAAAGGGAGTGGGATCCTTCAGCTTCATGGGGTCGTTGGTGGATGGGGATTGGGGGATGATGGGAAAAGGGTGGAGGAGGGGCAAAAATGGGATGAAGTGGGAGGGCTGTGGGGAACCCCAGCATTGCCCTCATGGCAAGGGACTGATCTCCTGTGGGAAGAGCTTTGGCCGGAGCACGGAGCTGATCTCCCAGTGCAGGATGCACGTGGGGGAGAATTTCTGTGTCTGCCCAAGCTTTGCCCAGAGGACCCATCTTACAGGAGAGAGACCCTACCTGGGCCAGGAGTGCAGGAAAAGCTTTGGTGGGAGCCCCAACCTCAGCAGGCCCCAGGGGATCCACACTGGGAGCCCCTGTGGATGCCCAGACTATGGGAAGGGCTTCACCGTGAGCCCCCAGCCCCTGGAACACCCGTAGGAGCCACCTGGAGGAGGGTCCCTGCAAGTTCTGGGCTGCAGGAAGAGCCCCAAGGAGCCGAGGTTCCCCCAGAACCAGCACCTGAAGCAGAAGGTGGTGACAACTCTGCATCCTGGGGCCCTGGGAACACTATGGGGTCTCAAGCCTGACCCACCACAGCAAGGGGCTCTCACCAGCCTTCATCCTGCTCCTAAAATCCCTTGGGATCTCCCATTAATGTCTGCATTCCCCACTCTAAAATCTCCAGGCTCTTGAGATGAGACCAGAGGGGTGGAAGTCCCCACCCAGGGTGACCACAACCCCCAAATTTTTATCTCCACCCTCCGGTTTCCCCCCTTTCCCCTATCTGGGTTCACCCCGCAGTGGGTGGGAGCAGCCAAGAGCCCCACCCCATGTCCATCCTGCCCTGTTCCAGCTCCATTCCCATCATCCCAAAGGATGTGAGGGGTTTGGGGAGAAAGGGGGCCAAGGGTGTTGCTAGTCCTGGGGGGAGGAGGAGAAGGGATGGAGGAGGAGGGATGAAGAAGGAGCACGAGGAAGGGAGGAAGCAGGAGGAGAAGGAGGGGGGATTATGCAGGAGGAGGAGGAAGAGCAGGGAGAGGAGGCACCACGAGGTTCCAGCACTCTCTGTATCTGCAGCTCCCCTGGCCCTGGGTGCATCGACCCCACCACATCCCACAGGTGCCAGGGGAGGGGGAGCTCATCCCAAACATCCTGGGGGGTCCCTGGGAGGGTTTTTTTTGAGGGGGGTTGTTTGGTTCTTGCAGGATTCCAAAGCTGAGCCATAAATGCCCCTTGGGGGTCACTGGGGCATCCCTGAGGGGGGTTTGGGGAGGTCCCGGTGGCTCAGGCTCCAGACCCACATGGCAGTTTCCAGGTACCAGCATAGTGGGGACACCGGTTTTAGGAATCCCCAGGAGAGCCAGGGACGGGGGAGCCCAGGAGCCCCAGAGTGTGGAGAGCAGAGAGGGGCGACACCAGAGCTGGGGGAGCCCCGGCAGCCTGGAGAGAGGGGGGAGAACGGCGGGCGGGGAACCAGGGACCTGTTGGACACCGAAGTGGGGAACGCATAAAGCAGGAACCCCTGGGATTCCCAGGAGCGCCGGCAGCCCGGAGAAAGCGGGAAACCCAGATAGGGGGGAACCCCAATGCACACGGGATCCCCAGGAGCCCAGAGAGGGGGGACGCCCAAAACCCCAAAGTGGAGTAAAGAGAGAGGGGGAAATCTTGGGAGTTTGTTTGGCTTAATCTTGGAATCTTTTGTGCTGAATCTTGATATTTTGAGAGTTTTGGGGTTATGTCTTGGTGTTTGAGGTTTTTTTGGGCTTGATCTTGGTGTCCAGGAGGTTTTTATGGACACCAAATGCCCAGTGACTTCTAGAGATGGATTTGGGCAGGAGGAATCCCCAAGCCAACACACACAACCTTGCTTTTCTCCCCAGACCAGGATTTCCCATTCCCAAACCTTGGCCAGATGGAGGAGGAGGCTGTGAGGAAGAGAAAGATGCCCCGGGAGCCCCAGGCAGGTGAGGAGGAAGTCAGTGCCCCTTTCCCCCTCTCTCCTGCTCCATCTCCCAGCCCAGCATCGCCCCCGGCTGCAGGACAACCCCGCTGCCGACGCCGTCCTGCCGGGGACGGACTGGGGGGATCTCCTTCCCCTTCCCTGTGGCACGCAGGCAAATCCCATCCTCTCCTTGTCCTTCCTCCCCCAGACAAGGAGCTGAGGGCGGAGCCCAGGGAGGACAAATCCCCGCAGCAGAACCTGGTGGAAGAGGCTGTTTTGAGCGGCTCCACGGCGCGGGAATCCAACGGGGAGGAAAAGCCCCGGAGATCCCTCAGGAGGAGGGGCTGCAAACCCAGCCCCGGGTGCTCTGAGGAGGAAAGACCCACCCTGTGCCGGGAAGGCGGCCGGAGATGCAGCCAGAGCTCGGACCTGGTGGTTCATGAGCAGCTTCACGATGGGGAGAAGCCCCACAAGTGTGGGGAATGTGGGAAGAGCTTCAGGTACAGCTCCTACCTGATCCGCCACCAGAGGATCCACACTGGGGAGAGGCCCTACGAGTGTGGGGAATGTGGGAAGAGCTTCAGATACAGCTCTGACCGTATCCGCCACCAGATGATCCACACTGGGGAGACGCCCTATGAGTGTCCCGAGTGTGGCAAGAGGTTTCAGACCAGCTCCCATCTCCTCAAGCACCAGCGGATTCACACAGAGGAGAGGCCCTTCCGCTGCCCCGACTGCAGGAAGGGCTTCAGGCGCAACTCCCACCTCGTCAGGCACCGGCGCATCCACACTGGGGAGAGGCCCTACGAGTGTGGGGAGTGTGGGAAGAGCTTCAGCTGCAGCTCCAACCTGACTGTTCACCAGATGATCCACACTGGGGAGAGGCCCTACGAGTGTGGGGAATGTGGGAAGAGGTTTCACACCAGCTCCGATCTCCTCAAGCACCAGCGGATTCACACAGAGGAGAGGCCCTTCCGCTGCCCTGACTGCAGGAAGGGCTTCAAGCAAAACTCCACCCTTGTCAGGCACCGGCGCATCCACACTGGGGAGAGGCCCTACGAGTGTGGGGAATGTGGGAAGAGCTTCTCACAGAGCTCTCATTTGACCAAACACCAACGGAGGCACCGGTAAGGGCAGCACTGCGAGTGCCCCAAGTGCAGGAAGGGCTTCATCCTCTGCTCCAACTTCATCCTCCATCAGAGGAACCATGTTCGACAGAGCCCTGCTGACCCACATTCCCTGTGATCCAGGTTGGGAAGACTCCTGGCTGGTGCTCTCCACATCCTCCTGGATCCCTGTAGGTACCTGGGTGAATGCAGGGGCAGGAACATCCATCGGGACTCAGATCAACATTGGAAATTCATTGGGAAGAGTGGATTTGTTGACTTTACAGCCCAAGAATTCTCACCTACTCTGTCCAATTGTTTCTTCTGGTGGCATCCAGCAATCCTGGATGATCCTGGAGGTCTTTTTCAACCCAAATAGTTTCCTCCCTCATGCTGTCGAAATATCCAAAATTGGGATAAAGAAATTCAACAAAGGGATCTAAAGCTGCACCATTTTACCGGGATTTGGGAGTGAATTTGGGGTTGGTTCAGGGAAATATTCACAAAGATTTGGTTATTCCAGGATCTTCCAGGCTGGGCACACATGTTGCAGCTGCCGGCCGGAGGGTTAAGAAAGACTCAGAGACAGGAATGCAGTCAAGAGAATGGATGGAATTATTTAATTAACAAAGGACGGGTTTTTATGTGTTTAGTTCTCTTAGTGTCTACCTAAATAGCAAGAGATTATTGGACCTCTTGCCACTAACTATCAGAGTGATTGGTCAGTTCTCACATCGTTCATTCTCCTAGTCGAAACCATAACAATTCTAATTATATTTGAAGGTGCAAGATAGCAAACTCAGTTTACAGAAACCTTATCATGTTTTGCATAGTTCAGCATGAGAAAGACAGAGCTCTCATGAACTACTGCAGAGAGCTGAAGAAATTCTCTGCTGAGGCCTTTTCAGCATCCATAATTTCCCCTTTTTTACTTTTTAAGATCAAAAAGGTAGCGTTTGTAATCCTTGCGGGATCCCTTGCAGCAAGGAGAACAAACACAGCAAAAAGGGGCCTGTTTGGTAGTGGCCAGTTACCAAACAGGAATTGAATCAGATGCTGATGTAAAGCAGGCAGAGAAACTCTCCAGCAGTGTCCTAGGGAACACATCTAACAAATTGAATTCTACATCAGCTATTACAATTCTAACTATATCAGCTATTACAATTCTATAATTGCCTTAAGTGCTTTAACATTCTGATTCCATAGCTTTCTGACTCCATAACAAAAGAAATGTAAAATTCAGTCTCTGCTTGTAGAAGGACCATCCAACTGATGGTCGACATCCTGGTCATCATCAGGAGGATCACTTGGTTGATGATCTGCATTCCGGAGATCATTCGGAGGTTGCCCGTTCTGCTTCTGATGCCGCAGGTCAGGGCAAACGCATCTTGCAGGCAGCCATCGTACCCCAGTATCTGTGGAAACGCAAGCATACCCACGACCCCAAGCCATAAGCTCACACGGACCTTCCCACTTGTTAGTGAGCAGGTTCCGTACCCAGACTTTCGCTCGAGGTAGGTGCGTCTCGCCTGAGGACTGCAACGAAAGGAAATGGCTCAAAATGACAGGATTGTCTGAATTTGGTGGCACTGTAAGATGATTAATCATATATAGAGCTTTTTCCAATTGACTCTATGGGGATTCCCCTTGCATTCCCCCTTTTTGTTTCTCCAAAAGGCGCTTCAAGGTGCCATGAGTGCATTCCACAATGGCTTGGCCAGTAGGAGAATGTGGAATACCCAGAGTGTGGTTCACACCCCACAGCTGCAAAAACTGCCGCATCTTTTGTGAAACGTAGGCAGGGCCATTATCAGTTTTTGCCAAGGAAGGCACGCCCAGGACCGCAAAAGCCAATTTCCAATGTGCAATGACATCGCGTCCTTTCTCTCCAGTGTGAGCAGATGCCCGCATAGCTGAGGAGAAAGTGTCAATAGACACGTGCACATACTTACCTCGGCCAAACTCGGGGATGTGCGTTACATCCGTTTGCCAAATCTGCAATGCCCTTAGGCCTCTGGGGTTTACCCCTGATGGCAGAGGTGCACCGAGTCCGTGGCAGTCAGCACAAGTGCTGACAATGTCACGAGCCTCAGTTGGCGTTAAGTGAAACTGCTTCTGCAGGGTATGTGCACTTAGATGGAAGAAACCGTGTGATGCCTTGGCTTGTGCGATTTTGTGAGGCTGAGGTGCCACCCATGCGGGGTTGGCCAGCATGTCAGCCCTGGCATTACCTTCCGTTATGAAACCTGGTAAATTGGTGTGGCTTCGAATGTGCAAAATGTAATATGGGTGCACTCGAGCTTGAATTGCACACCACAAAGTTTTCAAGAGCGAGAACAGAGCCACATTGTTGACTTCTTTTAGAAGTGAACAATCTAAGTGTTTGGTTATGTCTGCTACATAGGCAGAATCAGTGACCAAATTCAGAGGTACCTGAGGGAATCGCTGGAAAGCCATGGCAACGGCCCTCAATTCAACC
The DNA here is from genome assembly GCA_026261815.1 of Monarcha castaneiventris obscurior. Taxonomy (NCBI): domain Eukaryota; kingdom Metazoa; phylum Chordata; class Aves; order Passeriformes; family Monarchidae; genus Monarcha; species Monarcha castaneiventris. The sequence goes on along the minus strand of JAMPIT010000658.1, from coordinate 101,919 downwards.
AGTTGGGCAGAGCCTGACTCATGGCCTTCCAGCACCTGCCACTCCGAGTCCTCCTTCCAGGTAACAATAGCTTTCCCACTTCTCCCAGAACCGTCAGTGAAGACAGTGGGTCCTTGCACAGGCACCCGACTATTTTTTGGCTGCAAGGTGAAGCTGGTCGATTTTGCCAGCTGCAGTAATTTATGGCTGGGCAGGTGATAAGCAATCTGCCCCGAAAAGTTCTGCAGCGCACTTGGCAAAGGAGCACTGTTGGCAAGGCTCCACTCAAAGTGTTCCTGCTGTACCGGAAGAATAATTGCTGCAGGATCCGCTGCCATTAATTGCAAGCACCGTTGGCGGCATTTGATTATTAGACAAGCGATCAAGTCAAACAATGTGGGTGCTGTCTTTTTTGGCTGATGAGGCAAAAAGACCCATTCCGGGATATGCAAAGGGTTGGGCCATTGTTTGTTCCACTGGCCAATGATACCTGTAGGATGCAGATCTGGAGTGGTAATGAAAACAGTGATATCAATGGAGGGATCCAGCCGATAAACCGGACGGGCAGAGACAGCCTGTTGAACCTCCTCCAGCACTTTCTGCGCCTCAGGAGTCAATTTCCGAGGTGAATTCAAATCGGGGTCCCCCTTCAAAATATTGAAAAGCGGGGAAAGTTGTGCTGTGGTTAGCCCTAAGTAAGGACGCAACCAATTGATGACACCCAGCAATTTCTGAGCATCATTCAGGGTCTTAATAGAACCCCAGAATTGCACCTCTTGACGTTCTATGGTTTGATCCAAAATTTTGACTCCTAGATATTTCCAAGGAGGATGCTGTTGAACTTTCTCCGGAGCCACTTGCAATCCATAAGAGTGCAGAGCAGTGAGCAGCAGGGGCTGTATCCTCTGCAGCTCATCCTGGGTGGATGCTACCACCAGGATATCATCCATATAGTGGTAGCAATATGGGTCAGGAAACTGTGCACGGACTCTGGACAAAGCCTGAGCGACATACCATTGACAGATAGTCGGGCTGTTCTTCATGCCCTGAGGTAGGACCCTCCATTGATACCTTTTCACAGGTTCAGCATTGTTGACTGCAGGCACAGTAAAAGCAAACTTAGGTTTGTCATTGGGATGCAAGGGAATTGTGAAAAAGCAATCCTTCAAGTCAATGATCAGGATTTCCCACCCTGTTGGAATCATGGTGGGTGAGGGCATACCAGGCTGCAATGTCCCCATACTTTCCATCACTGCATTAACTTTCCAGAGATCCTGTAACAATCTCCATTTCCCAGATTTTTTCTTAATCATGAACACAGGGGTATTCTCCGGACTAGTAGAAGGCTCAATATGTCCCTATTCTAATTGTTCTTGAACTAACTGACGAAGGGCAAATAGCTTTTCTCTTGATAGGGGCCACTGGGGAATCCAGACAGCCTTGTTCACTAGCCATTGCAAAGGCAGTGTAGGATACGGGGTGCCCTTCAGCACGGTGACCCCCATTAAAAATTTGTCCCGATCCGTACCCCCCAAGCCGCCAACACATCCCACCCCCAAAGGTTAACCGGAGCTGCAGTGACGTAGGGCCGAACTGTAGCTGTTTCACCCTCTGCGTTTTTCACCATCACAGGCCGCTCGCTAATGTAGCTCTGTGTGGTTCCCCCTAACCCCACGATGGCTGAGCCCACAGGGGCTAAAGGCCATGTAGGAGGCCATGCGGAGAAGGAGATGATCGTCACGTCAGCACCCGTGTCGATCAAACCTTTGAGCTGGATCTGGGGCGGATGGGCGTCTGGCAGGATCAGAGTACACATCATCTGTGGCTTCTGGCTGGAGATGTCTGCAGTCCAGAAGACCTCTGGAAGCCCGGTAGATCCAAAGCCACCGTCCCCACGACTGCGTTGTTCTGTTCTGGGAACACAGGACTTAAAAGGCACAAGTTGAGCAATGCGAGTCTTTTCAGGGATAGTAACAGGGGGAGAGGGTGTGGAAACCACGGCACAAATCTGGCCCGTAAAATCAGCATCAATGACTCCTGGGTGTACAAAGATCCCTTGGAGGGTGGCACTAGACCTTGCCACAAGCCGTGCGCTGAGTCCCTGACCTAGGGGCCCAAATGCATCCAAAGGAACCTTATAAACACGACAGGAGTCTAAGACAACTGTTGCTGCTGTGTGCACATCAACCCCTGCTGATCCCTGGGTACTGGCTCTAAGCTGGCTGAGTAGGCCTGTTGTGGCACCATGCCCTGGGGGAACATTTGCATCAGAGTGCAACTCCCCCTTTTTGCACCCCTGTTCGGGTTTTCCGGAAAAATTAAAAGCTCACCGTTGGCATGGTGCGTAGATCTACAGTGTTCTGCCCAATGACATGGCTTGCCACATCTCTTGCATTGAGAACTTCTGTTCTCCCTTTGCTGCTGCTTGGCCTGCTTCTGCTTGTTCCCAGCCTTAGACTGCTTTTGCACTCGAGTGGGCGGTAGGAGTGCGGCCAAAGCAGACACTTTAGGATTCCCAGACCCCACCTCAGAGCAGGCTTCGACCATGTCTGCCAATGTAGGGTCCCCTGGCAAAGCATCTCTGATCTTTCTGCACTCCTCATTGGCATTATCCCTTGCTAATTGCTTGCATAATGCCTGTCTTAGCACCTCATTTTCCACCTGTTTCTCGAGTGCCCCGGCTATTTTTTCGACAAAGGACAGAAAATTTTCCGTCTGCACCTGAGATATTTTCACATATCGTGTTTTTGGGGCAGCCATGTCTATACTTTTGACTATGGCTCCCATTCCCACCTTCTGAGCCTGTTCAAGGATCAGAGGATGCCAGGTAGCTTGGAGATCAGGATTGAAAAATTGATTAGTTCCCATAAGAACATCCACCCCAACTGCATATCTAGGGTCATCCTGAGGCAAGTACATGTTCTCTGCTGCGACCCTTTCAGCCATCTTTCTCCAGTTGCTCTCAAAAACCGTAAATTGCACAGGCTGAAACAACATCTGGCCTAGATGCTTAATGTCAAATGGAGCAAGCAAGTCAGTATTCATCACTCTAATAATTTGCATGACTTCAGGAGAGCCCAGCCCATATTGTGCTACTCTGGACTGCAAGTCCTGGACCACTTTCCAGGCTATGACAGCGTGCCTGTCAACCTGCCCCATATTCGGGACAGCCTTAAAGACAGGATAGGTTTGGATATCCCCCTGTGAAGCCCCCCTATCATCGTAATCCACCGACAGACCTTCCTGAGGTCCTGTACCGACCCCCTGACCTCGCACATCTCCCCTTGGCTCTTTGGGCATCCCTATCTTCTCTATCAGATCCCAGTCCCCTTCTTCTAGGGCTCGGAGTTTGACATCCTCCCAAAAGTGCCTCGGGTTTTTCGGGTGTACGGTCACCTGGCATGCTGGGAGCGTCCAGGAGCGATTCAGACGCACCGGCTGCCGTGCTGCCTTGGTGTCCCGCCGTGAAGCAGACGTGTCTCCCGGCGGCTCCAACGCAGACGAGCTGGATGCTGGCACTGTGCCAGAGGACGGCGTGAGGCAGGCGGAGGCTTGTGTGGGCACCGCTGCCGGCGGCACCGCTCCTAGCAGTGGCACTGCAGCTTGTGTGCCCGGGACCGCAGGCACGGCAGATGCCGCAGCCTGCGTGGCGGGCGCCGCTGAGGGAGCGGGCGAGGCGGGGGCGATCCCGGGCAGGGTGGGGGCGACCTGCGCGGCCGGAGCCGCCGGAGCCGCCGAAGCCGCTGGCGCTGTGAATGGCGTAGCCGGCGCCATCAGCGTAGCAGACAGCAGCGCAGTTTGTGCTGTGAATGGCGTAGCCGACATAGATTGCGTAGCAGACGGCAGCGCAGCTTGCGCTGTGAATGGCGTGGCTGACGTTGATTGCGTAGCTTGCGCAACCTTCTCTGTCGGAGCCACCGGGGCAGCCGCTGAAGCCGCTGGGCCAGCCACCGCCGCCAGGGCGGGCGCCGGGGCAGCCCCTTGTGGGGCAGCCAGTTGTGAAAGAAGGCCTATCGCTTCCCGTAGCACCGACAGCTGCTGCGCTGAAAGACCCGGTTCCGCCGCTCGCTGCGGGAGCCCCGTGTGCGTTTGCGGCAGAGGGTAGCCAGAGGCAGGCAGGGCGGACGGGGCCACGGGGATACAGCCGAATGCCGGAAAGGCGAGGGGCTGTGGTGATACACCCACGGCCAAAAACTGATTCTGCGGAAGCAGTGGCAGAACAGCTGCCCCCGATGGAAGTGGAGCAGTCGGGAGCACTTGCGGCAGCGCGGGGGCTGTAGGGACCACAGTCTGTGTCGTGGAGGGGGGAGAAAACCCCGGAGCAAAAGGCGGGGGGTGCCCCGTGATCCCCTCCTGCCCTGCGGGTGCCGTGGGAGGTATTTTCGCCTCTCGCGGCAGCGGGGAGAGCGGTGGAGACGGCGGTGGAAAGCCGGCACTGACACTGCTGTAAGTCTCCACACTGGCACAGGACCCGGGTGACCCTTGGGAGGCTGCAGCAGCCTGAGAACTCTCCGAACCGGACAGCGTCTCACTGTCGTCATTGGACTGCATTCGTAGTAACACATCGTACAAAAAATGCCAAACGCGAAGCAAATCAACTACATCGTCTGTCCCATACGCGTGCTCACGTTCCAATCTGTCCCGGAGCGACCGCCAGGCTTCCAGATTAAAAACGTCACCGGGAGCTTGCGGCTTAAAGCCATGGTTCGCAGCCCAGACTAATATAGAGCGCAGATCCTCATCGGACACATCCTCCTCCACTAAGTTCAACACAGCCCTCCAGGCATGAAAGGCCATGTCCTCCGTGGAGCCCAAATTCCCCATCGTCCCGGCCTTTCGGAAAGCCTAGGGCTCGGGAGCAAAACTCAGTCCCCACAGCCTCGGAGGGAGGGGAAGGGAAAGGTATTTACCTCCCCAAAGCAAGGCGCTCTCAGAGCCGTGCAAAGGCGCATCCATAGTACACGTCGGGGTCACCAGATGTCGCAGCCGCTGGCCGGAGAGTAAAGAAAGACTCAGAGACAGGAATGCAGTCCAGCGAATAGATGGAATTATTTAATTAATAAAGAACGGGTTTTTATGCGTTTAGTTCTCTAAGTCTCTACCAAGATGGCAAGAGGTTATTGGACCTCTTGCTACTAACTACCAGAGTGATTGGTCAGTTCTCACATCGTTCATTCTCCTAGTCGAGATCACAACAATTCTAATTATATCTGCAGGTGCAAGATAGCAAACTCGGTTTACAGAAACCTTATCATGTTTTGCATAGTTCAGCGTGAGAAAGACAGAGCTCTCATGAACTACTGCAGAGAGCTGAAGAAATCAATCCTCTGCTGAGGCTTCCTCAGCATCCATAACATCAGACTCAGTCCCTCAGAGTGTCATCAAAAAACTTCTCAAGAACTCAAAGTCAGATTCAAAGTCCACAGTTTCTTTAACTTTTAATGGGTCCCATCAGGGGCACAACTCACGTCAAAGTGTCCCCAGGTTCCAGTCAGAGCAGAACTCTGCAGGCAGTGATGGCAGCTGGGGACAGCAAGGGAAAGGTGTCTCTGGTGTTGAGCAAACCTGGATGTGTTCCATGGACGCAAAGGGCCAAGGCCTGAGCCCCAGCCCCTGGCAAGGCACATCCTGTCCCTCCCTCCTGGCTTAGGGCTCTTCCCGGGGCACTGGGATGTGGGGATGTGCAGTGCCAAGGGCAGCACCATGGGGCAGCCCCTGCCAGGCTGCTGAGCAGGGCCAAGGAGGCGCTGAGGCCCCAGGGCTGCAAGGGTCACTTGTCTCCTGCTGGCCTCAGGCCCAGGGCCAGCAGCCGTGGCCAAAGGGCTGCACAAGTTGGCTCTGGCAGGGCCTTGCAGCTGCTGCCCATCCCTGTGCCCTCTGCAGCCCAGGCTGTGCCACGGTGTCCCTGCCCTGTGCCTCTGTCCCTGCAGGCTGTCAGCATCCCCCCGGCTGCCCCAGCTCGCTGGCCCCTTCCTTTGCTGGCAGCTCTGCGTCCTGCCTGCCTCTGCCTGGGCACACAAAGCCTTGGGCTGCTCCAGACTCCTTCTGGGGGACGTGTTGCACCCCAGCCCTGCCCTAGGAGGGAAATTCCTTTCTCCTGGTGTCCACTCTGCACCTCCCCAACTGCCCTTGGCATTCATTTTTTCTTTCTCTGGCTGTTGTCTACTATGCCAAAAGGATCCACCATCTCTGAAACCTCCCTTCAGTCCCTCCCAGGGCTCTCCTCTGCCATCCTCAGTCTCCACTCCACTGAGCACAGAGCTCCTCTGTCCCTATAGAGTGGTCAAGTGCTTGAAGCCAAGAGCGCCTGGACAAGAGGGACGGTTCTTTTCCACAGGAAGGGAACTACAGAAGCCCAGCACTGAAAGATGAAAGGCGGTCACCAGAGGCCAAGGCCAGCCAGACCTATTTGTCTTGGCAGCTTTTGTCTGGGAGCAATCCTTGGATAGACGGAATTTTGGAGGCCAAATTGCAATTTTGGCCATGGGCATCTGGAGGAGAAGGATGGTTCTGTTCCACAGGAAGAAAAGCACAGCCCCAGTGTTTCAAAGGCAGCTGAGAGCTGGCCCTCAGGAAGCCCAGGGAAGCTGGGCTTGTCAGTCCTGGCAGAGTTTGGCTGGGAGCTGAACTTGGATATATGGAATTTTGGAGTCGGATTCCCAATTTTGGCCATGGACTCCTGGACTAGAAAGATTTTTTTTTGCCATGGGAAGAAAAGCTCAGTCCCGCAGTGTTTCAAAGGCAGATGAGAGGTGGCCCCCAAGAGGCCAAGGCCAGCCAGAGCTGTCTGATCTGGCAAGTTGCATATAAGGACAATCCTTATATAATCAAATTTGGATGTAGAATCCCAATTTTGGCCATGGGCCCCTGGAGGAGAAGGACAGTTCTGCTCCATAGGAAGGAAAGCACGGAGCCCCAGCGCTGCAGGGGCAGATGAGAAGCAGCTGGCCATGCCAAGCTCAGCCGGAGCTGTCAGGCGGCCCCAGGAGCCCAAGGCAGCCAGAGCTGTTCCATGTTCCCTTGGTTCCGTGGGGCCCTGCAGGGTCACAAAGGCCCCTGGGTTCTTTGGGGCCCAGCAGTGCCACCGTGGCCCCTTGGTTCCATGGAAGGCCACAGGGTCACGATGGTGCCCTTGGTGCCAGCAGCCCTGCAGTGTCACAATGGCCCCTGGGCTCCACGAGGCCACGCAGGCTCACAGTGGTCTCCAGAGGAAGGGAAGCTCCGAGCCCCAGGGTTTCAGGGGCAGATGAGACACAGCCACCAGAGGCCAAGGCCAGCCAGATCTGTCTGTCCTGGCAGGTTTGTCTGGGAGCAGCCCTTGGATAGAGGGAATTTTGAATGTGTGTTGCAGTTTGATGTTGGTTAAGTGCCAAGCACCCACAAAAATATATACTCACTTATTTTCCTCTGCTATGGCTGAGCAGATGAGGGGGGAATTTTCATGAGTTAAGGATTAGGGGAAAAACACTTTAAGGCAAAACAGGTTCTAAACTTAAACAGTATAAAGAAGATTTATTATTAACAGAATTAAAAGTAAAAAGGATAATGAGAACCAAAGCAAACTTTCAGAACACCTTTCCTTTCCAGTCCCTCCCTTTCTGCCAACCACACAAGGAAACAAAACATGGGGTTTTGGTCAGTATTTCACTTCTTAAGAGTCTTTCTTTATGTTTAAGGAAAAGAGTTTCTTCTGGTGTGCCGTGGGATCCTTCCCACAGGAGACAGTTCTCTGCAAACTTTTCTAGCGTGGTTTTAACTTCCACAAGCAGCAGTCCCACCCAAACCTGCTGCAATGTGAAATCCCTCCCACGGGTCAAGCAGTCTTCCCACAACTGCCAGCGTGGGTCATTTTAGTTCATGGGGTTTAGTCTTTTAAGGATGAGCTGTTCTCGTTTGGAAGCAAAGGCTCTCTTCCTCGATCTCTAAAAGCAAGGCTCATCTCTCTCTGAGTTCTTCACTAGATCGCAGCCTCTCAGCATCCACACGCCCCAGCGGGAGCACCCTCTTCACAGGCTGCATGTGGATCTCTGCACTCCCCCATGTGCCTCATGAATGATAGGGAAACAGTTTGTTGTATTTCAGTCCTCAGCACGGCCTGCAGGAGAATCTCAGCTCCGACGCTTGGAGCACCTCCTCCCTCCCCCTTCCCCCACCGACCTCGGTGCTGCCGTGTTGGTTCTCCTCACATGTCCTCACTTTCCTTTTCCTCTGACTTGGAGAAAGTTGGTGTCTGTAAGTTGCAGCTGAGAGGTCGATCTTGTCCGGGCTCTGTATCAGGGAATTACTCACCATATCTCTCTCTGCTGGCCACGTGGTCCTTGCCAGCACCGCACGGGCGGCTCCGGCCTCAGGAGGGCCCCAGCTGGGTGGTCCCGGCCTCGGGAAGACCCTGGCCACATGGGCCCGGCTGCTCCTGCTGGGATGGGCCCCAGCAGCCACCTCACCACCCCTTGGGAGAAGAAAAAAAGAATCTCATGGAACCAAGGCTCCATGGTGACAAAGCGGGGCCTCATGGAACGCAGGAGCCCAGTGTGACACAACGGAATCTCATGGAACCAAGTGTCCATCGTGAGACAGCTGGGCCTCACTGAACCCAGCTGCCACTGGAACCTTGCCAGGGCTCCTGGAACCCAGTGTCCAGTGTGACACAGCAGGGCCTCATGGAACCCAGGAGACCCTTGTGAAAGAATGGACTGTCATGGAAGCAAGTGTCAATTGTAAACACAGCGGGGCCCCATGGAACCCAGGTGCCACTTGGACATTGCCCCTGTTCCTGGATTCCAGTGTCCATTGTTCCAAAGTGCAGCCTCATGGATCCCAGGAGGCCATTGTGACGCAATGAAATTTTGTGGAACCAAGCTTCAGTTGTGTCACAGTGGGGCCTGATGGATCCTAGGAGACCACTGTGTTGCAATGGCATCTCATGGAACCAAGTTGTGGGGAACACAAAAAAGGGTAGAAGGGCTTCTAAAGCGTGAGAAATAAAAGCAAGTTTTAAGAATAAAGCAGACGATTTTAGGGAATGGCTTTGGCTGCAAAAATATTAAAGAAGATACAATTATACAACAGAGCAAGGACATTAAAACAATGGTTCAAGTTTCTAGGCCTAGCTGAGATAGCTTTTAGAGTTGCAAAAAATATGCTTAGCAAAATAGATAAGGTTAAGCTTAATAACGGAATATTATGCATTGTCATATAAGGTATAAAACAAGCAAGTATTGTTTATAACGAATGTACGTGCGATATAGGAGATTGGTTAAAAGAGCTGTCTGTAACTTTTAGAATATCTGCTCTTGATTGAAAAACTTCTAAGAATGCTCTGGAACCAGGAAGTTCTCGGTTGCCTGCGTGGCACAAGCTTGCATCTTCTCTAATGTCTCAACTCTGTATATGAGACTGATAAAGGAATAAAAGCTCACGGAGCATCTGTCCTGGCTCCCCGTCCCGTTTGGATTCGGCAGCACCAAGTGTCAATTGTGAGTGGAGTCTCATGAAACCCAGGGGCCACTGTGACATTTCCACGGCTGGTGGGAGCAAGGGGCCATTGTGACACAGTGGGGCCTCATGGAACCAAAAATCCATTGTTACACATTGGGGCCTCATGGAACCCAGGAGACCATTGTGACACAATGGAATCTCATGGAACCAAGTGTCCCTTGTGATGCAGAGGGGCCTCATGGAACCCAGGAGACCAAAGTGAGGTTCTGGAACCTCATGGAACCAAGGCTCCAGTCTGACACAGCAGGGCCTCATGGAACCAAGAGACCATAGTTAGGTGTCAGAAATTTATGGTACCAAGGCTCAAATGTGTCACAGTGGGGCCTCACCAAATGCAGGAGACTGGTTTGAGGCCATGGAATCTCTTGGAACAAAGGCTCTAATTTGACACAATGGGGCCTCATTGGGCCCAGGAGACCACTGTGAGGTTATGGAACATCATGGAACCCAGTCTCTAATGTGAAACAGAGGGGGCTCATGGAAACCAGGAGACCACAATGAGGTGATGGATCCTCATGGAACAAAAACTCCAGTGTGACACAGCAGGTCCTCGTGGTACATAGGAGACCATTGTGAAACTATGGAAGCTTATGGAACCAAGGGTCTAATGTGACAAAGCAGGGCCTCATGGAATCCAGGAGACCACAGTTAGGTTAGGGAAACTCATGGAAGCAAGGCTCCAGTGTCACAGCAGGGCCTCCTGGGGCCCAAGCAACCTCAAGGAGGTTATGAAACCTCATGAAGCTGAGGCTGAAATTTGAAACAGTGGCTACTCATGGAATGCAGGAGACTATTGTGAGCTTATGGAACCCAATGGAACCAAGGCTCAAATGGGACACAGAGGAACCTTGGGGAACCAAGAGACCAAAGTGAGGTTTGGGAACCTCATGGAACCAAGGCTCCAGTGTGACACAGTGGGGCCTCATGGAACCCAGGACACTCTTGTGAAGCAATGGACTATCATGGAAGCAAGTTTCAATTGTAAACACAGCGGGGGCCCATGGAACCCAGGTGCCACTTGGACATTGCCCCTGTTCCTGGATTCCAGTGTCCATTGTTCCAAAGCGCAGCCTCATGGAACCCAGGAGACCATTGTGTCACAAGCAACCTCATGGAACCGAGTGTCAGCTGTGATGCAGTGGGGTCTCATGGAATCCAGGTGCCACTGGGATGTTTCCATGGCTCATGGGAGCAAGGGGCCCTTGTGACACAGTGGGGCCTCATGGAACCCAGGAGACCATAGTGAGGTTCTGGAACCTCATGGAGCCAAGGCTCCAGTCTGACACAGCAGGGCCTCGCTGAATTTTAAGGCCATGTAATATCTCGGACCCAAGGCTCTAATGTGACACAGCGGGGCCTCATGGGGCACAGGCGAACACAAGGAGGAAATGGAACCTCATGAATGCGAGGCTGAAATGTGAAACAGCTGCTCCTCATTAAATGCAGGAGACTATTGTGAGCTTATGGAACCCAATGGAACCAAGGCTCCAATGGGACACAGAGGAGCCTCAGGGAACCAAGAGACGATGGTGAGGTTTTGGAACTTCATGGAAGCAAGGATGCAATGTGTCACAGAAGGGCCTCATGGAACCCAGGTATGGAATTTCCAGGTTATGGAAACTCATGGAATCGAGTATGCAGTGACACAGCAGGGCCTCATGGAGCTCAGGAGACCACAGTGAGGTATTGGAACCTGGTGAAAGCAAGGCTCTGATGTGATACAGCTGGGCCTCGTGAGCCCTCGTGAGTCTGGAACACAGACACCACTGTCAGTGGATGGAACTCATGGAACCAAGGCTCAAATGCGAGAAGGGCGCTCCCCATTGAACCCCAGAGACCCCGGTGAGGTGATGGAACCTCACTGAACTGCAGCTCCAGTGTGTCACACAGGGGCCTCATGGAACCCAGGAGAGCCCTGTGAGGTGATGGTGATGCCTTAGGTTTTAGAGACATCCATGCCATGGGTTCAGGCCTTGCCTGGAGCTTTCCTGAGGATCCGCACACAACCGAGGCGCAGGGATAACATCAGTCCCTATGAAATACTGTATGGCAGCCATAGCAAATTCCACATGTTCCAGGTGAGATTCACATGAGGGGGAAACTTGATGTCCAGAGATATCTAATGGCTTTGGGTTCCACTGTGCAGAAGCTCCAGAATTCCATCGTGTTATCCACACCCATAGGACTGGACACCCCTGCACATCCCTTCCAGCCTGGACACTGGCTCTGGGTTAAGTGCTGGGACAGTGACCCTCTACAGGCCAAGGGGAGAGGACCATTCCAGATTTTGCTGACCACCCTCACCGCAGTCAAAGTGGCTGGCAAAGGACCCTGGATTCACTACTCCAGAGTTAAGAAGGCTTCTGCTCCTGAAACAACTGAGAAAACAGAGCCTGATACAAATGAAGATGATGTCGTTTAAATGATTCTTTTCCTGTGCTTATTATCTACACAGTTGGTAACCCTGACTCAGGGTTGGAACCAAAATTTGCATATGATTCTCATCCAAAATGTATCTAAGACATTCATTTGGGTAGTTCACAGAACTAACAATTGACATGGAAATCAAAGTGGAAAGATCAGCAAAATTTGTTTACCATATGAGAACTAACTCAGATCTTACATTAGATAGCACTGAAAAATAACACACTGAGCTCTGATTATATCTTCCACATCCTGATTTCATGGTTACCAAACTGGCCCTGGATTAAAGAATTGTTCATAATAATTGTAATTATAATTCTTGTTTATATACTATTGTTAGATGTATACTGCTGTTAGACACATATTATTAGTAGATATTTAGAATATTTAGAATAGAGTCTCAACAAGGTAGAGGCCTTGTCAAGCCTCTAAAGAGGGGGAATGATGCCTTAGGTTTTAACTTTCATATTTTTCAAATCCTGTACTACCTGGTGTGTAAGGAAGGAAAATCCAAAGTACCTTCAAAACCTTGGTATCTCAGAGCATTAATGAGCCCCACTGAGTGTCAATGCAAAGCTCTCAAGGGACTCGTTAAAGCCGATAATTGGAGGCCATGATTGCACAAACTTCTCAGAGAGTCAGTGTGGAAAGTACCTTAAAAAACTGCAGTACCCTGAAGCATTAATGAGCCCCAGTGAGTGTTGTTACTGACAAAGAATCTCCAGGGACTCATTAGGGCAGATAATTGGAGGCCAGGATTGCAGGAAGCTCTCAGAGAGTCCCAGGCAAAAGCCAAAGTGCTTGGAAAAAGCTGCAGTCCCTGGGAGCATTGAGGAGCCCCCCAGGGCCATTCCTGAGCAAGGCTCCCCAGGGACTCCTTGCAGCAGATCCCTGAGGCCACTGGGATGTGGGGGGGATGCTGAGGGCAGCACAAGGGGGTGACAGTGCCCAGCCTTGCTGGGGCTGTGCCAGGAGGCCCCAGGGCCTCAGCACAAGGTGTCTCCTCACAGCCCTTGCTGGCACAGACGCTGCTGTGCCCCAGGGCACCAAGACTTGGCTTCTCTTTGTCCCCACCTGGCATCCCTGCCTCCAGTTCTCTACTCTGACTGCAGCCTGGGGACACTTTCTCACTCCTGTCCCTCACTGGGACCCATTAAAACTTCAAAAAACTTTGCAGTTCCATTCTGACTTGAATTCTGGAGAGGTTTCTGCAAGTCCCTGTGAGGGCCTGATGTTCAGGGCCTCAGCAGCAAGGCCCGAGAGGGTCATGAAAGTGCTTGTGCTGTGTCTGTGCTGCTGAGCTGGGCCGGGCTCCTGGCACAGAGGCAGCTCCTGGCAAGCGGCAGCGCTGCAGAGAGACAGCTCTGGCCAGGAGCAGCTCCTGTGCACAGCCCAGCAGGGCTGGGGCACTGCCTGCAGCCAGCCCGGGCACAGCACAGAGGCACCCAGGCCTTCAGCTCAGCCTGGGCTGACAAGGGGCTGACAAGTGACTGCGGGAGAATCACTGCCAGCCCCTGGCACAGGAAGCCTCTGGCTGCAGGACAAGGCAGCTGCAGCTCCTGCAGGGATCTCCTGAAGCTGCAACATCCCAATGTCTAAGGATTCTGTGAGTACAACTCAGAGTATCTCGAGTGTAGGGGAGGTGAAATGCTCATGAGGCTCTGATGTGCTGAGGGTTTCTGATCACTCATAGAATATTTCCAATACAAGGGTTTTTATAAAAATGAGCAAATTTCCTGAGACTTTGTTTTCAGTTTCCTACCACTGGAGAATGGTGGGGAGGGAGGAAAAATATTAAAGGTATTATGGATTTTCTCAGGTCCCTGGGACATCCGAGCTGTTACTTTTAGTGATCAGCAGGTGCACAGGAGATCCCTCATGTGCTTTCAGCCACTCCTGTGCCCATGGACAGCACCAGCATCACCTTGGCTGCAGCCATCAGGCTCAGTCTGAGCTGTCCTTTCTCCAAGCTGCAAACAGAACCTGCCCCCAGCCAGTGCCCTGCACACAGGCAGCTTTCTGTAGGGCCAAGGAGAGTGCACAGAGATTTGGGGTCTGTGAGTGCTGGCAGGGAGAGATCAGGCCCAAGGAAACAGCTCCAGGGGGAAAATCTCCAGGAAGCAGAGGTGAGGTCAGGGAAGGAGAGAAAACAAAGCCAGAAATGTGGCAGGGAGAGTTTAGAGATCTGCAGAGGATCCCCCCAGTGCAGCCCCTCCCTCTGAACAAGCCCCCTCCCTGCTGTCCCCCCCCAGCCAAGCCTCTGCCCTCAGGGCCGGGGCTCCAAGGCGTGAAGCCCCTCCTGGGCAGGCAGAGCTGCAGCAGAGCCGTGGGGCAGCTCTGCAGCCCCGGGCCCAGTTCCCTCTGCAGAGCACAGGGCTGGGAGCAGCTGCCCGGCACTGGGGGGCTCTGGCAGGGGGCACGGCTGGCTCAGGGTGACGCTGTCCCCAGTGCCCGGCTGTGGGCAGTGCTGCCAGTGCAGCCAGGCCAGGAGCTCCATCTCCCTTCATCCACTGCCATCCCTGGCACTCTTGGCTCTCTCCCCGAGATTTCCTTCCAAGCTGGGAGCTTCCTCCAGGAACCAAACCTGTCCTGTAGCATCTTTGTGTTATCTGAAAGCCCCAGGGAGAAAAGCAGAGATGCTACAAGTGTGAAAATGCTGTTGGGGTGGTGAAATGAGCCAGGGGTGTCCTTGGCTACAAATGTGGTGCTGAGACCTTGAGAGAGGGACAGACATTTGGGGGTCTGTGGTGGATCCATCTGCTCCCAGCAGCACCTGCTGATCTTTAAGGGAAACATGGGAGGGTGATCATTCTGAATTTGAGAAAAGTAAAACAGAGAAGCTGTGAACAGGTCAGAAGGACAGAGCATCTCCCCTCACTCATATCTCTTTACCTCACAGGACTTGCTCTGTTCTCCCTGAGGGCAGCAGAAATGCTGAGGGTTTCTGATATCCAAGAACACCAGGAGAGATGGGGGCAGGTTGCAAACCAAAATCCAAGAGCTCTTAAACACAAAAGTATGTCTGTGTGTTCCAGGGGAAGGTGGATGGGAAGTGGCTTTGATTGTGGTCACAGACATCTCCTCTAACTCTTCACTGTCTTTTTCACCACGGCAGAACCCAATGCCCAGAGCCAGCAAATGCCCAACAGCAGCTCCATCAGCCACTTCCTCCTGCTGGCATTGGCAGACACGCGGCAGCTGCAGCTCCTGCACTTCTGCCTCTTGCTGGGCATCTCCCTGGCTGCCCTCCTGGGCAACGGCCTCATCATCAGCGCCGTAGCCTGCGGCCAGCACCTGCACACCCCCATGTTCTTCTTCCTGCTCAACCTGGCCCTCAGCGACCTGGGCTGCATCTGCACCACTGTGCCCAAAGCCATGCACAATTCCCTCTGGGGCACCAGGCACATCTCCTACTCAGCATGTGCTGCTCAGGTGTTTTTCTTTCTGTTCTTCATCTCAGCAGAGTTTTCCCTCCTGACCATCATGTGCTACGACCGCTACGTGTCCATCTGCAAACCCCTGCACTACGGGACCCTCCTGGGCAGCAGAGCTTGTGCCCACATGGCAGCAGCTGCCTGGGCCAGTGCCTTTCTCAACTCTCTCCTACACACAATCAGTACATTTTCCCTGCCCCTGTGCCAGGGCAATGCCCTGGGCCAGTTCTTCTGTGAAGTGCCCCAGATCCTCAAGCTCTCCTGCTCCAAAACCTACCTCAGGGAACTTGGGCTCATTGCAGTTAGTGCCTGTTTAGTTTTTTGTTGCTTTTTGTTCATTGTTTTCTCCTATGTGCAGATCTTCAGGGTTGTGCTGAGGATCCCCTCTGAGCAGGGACGGCACAAAGCCTTTACCATGTGCCTCCCTCACCTGGCCGTGCTCTCCCTCTTTGTCAGCAGTGGCATATTTTCCAACCTGAAGCCTCCCTCCATCTCGTCCCCATCCCTGGATCTGGCACTGTCAGTTCTGTACTCGGTGGTGCCTCCAGCCCTGAACCCCCTCATCTACAGCCTGAGGAACCAGGAGCTCAAGGATGCCCTGAGGAAAATGATCACAGGTTGTTTTCCGAAGCATTAAAGTGCCAGTTTTGTTCTCCATAGCCTGCAGCGTAACTCATTGCGGGCCCAGCCTGTATTCTCAAGTTTTTCATAATGGTTGTGTGTGTGCAGGGTTTCTTTTTTCGTTTTGTTATAATGTTGTGCACAATGAAACTTTATACCATTATCATCCCATTACTGGGATCATTCATCCAATTTATAATTCACTCCTTACACTTCAAATTTTACCAAGAATCAATGTAAATGAGGAATCACCTCCTCTGTGCAGTTAAGCAAAATAAAGGATCCTGCAGAAACTTGTTTGTCAATAATCCTTCCTTTCAAACCTCATCTGAATGTGGCAGGGCAGTGCCTGTGTGCAGAGAGGGAGAGAAACTGAGTCCAAGCACAGCAGCAGTGCCAGGGAGCAGCAGCACTCGGTGCTTTCAGAGCTGCTCTGTTTCTCCTTCCACACTGTCCTTCTGTCCCTGTGTGAGTCCTCAGCTCTGGCTGCTGCGGTGCTGTCCTGCTCTCTGGCTGTCCTGTGACCACAGCGGGGGCTGACAGTTTTGTATTATTTAAAAGTAGACAACAGTGGCTGGGATTGCTGGGCTGATCAGTGAAGTTTTTCAGAATTTTATGGCCCTGGGATGTGAGTCACAGGTGGATCACAGCGAGTCCTGGAGCTGAGAATCTAAACATGAATAATAGAATGGACAAAGCTGCAGCTTAAATGTGACTCAAAAATAAATACCCAGAGTGGGCAGCCCAGAGATCGTGGTCTGTGACCTGGAACAACCCCATTACAACAGGGACTGCAGAGCCACCAAAACCCCACCCAAACCCAGCTCAGAGGGGCGATGGGGACCCCGTGGCAACCCCTGGGTACCAAAGCAGTGAAGCCGTGGAGAGCAGAGGCTCAGTCACTGACATTTCTGTGGGACGGGGCTGTCGTGGAAGGGGTGGGGTCTTTAGAGCACAGGGGAATCATTGCCCAGGGATTTTTTTGTTCAGGTCTGTAGTGGGTTGATGCTGGCTGGACTCCAGGCAGCCACCAAAGCTGCTCTCTCACTCCTGTCCACAGCTGGACAGGAGAGGGAAAATACAACAAAGGGTTCATGGGTTGAGATAAGGACCAGGAGAGATCCCTCATCCAACACTGTCCTGGGCAGAACAGGCTCAACTTACAGATACAAAGTGAATTTATTAATAACAAAATCAGAGCAGGACAATGAGGAGTGAAATAAGAACTTTGAAAACACCTTCCCCCACCCCTCCTTCCTTCCCACCGATGGCACAGGAGACAGGGAATGGGGATTATGATCAGTTCATCTCCTGTGGCTTCTCCCGCTGCTCAGGGAGAGGAGTTGTTCCCCTGTGAGACCGTGGGGTCCCTTCCCACAGGAGACAGTTCTCCGTGAACGTCTCTGACGTGGCTCCAATCTCAGGAGCAGCAGTCCTCCCAAAATTGCTGTGGCGTGGGTCACTCTTCCGGGGGCTCAGTTCTTCCAGGACAGGCTGCTCCAGCCTGGGAGCAGGGCCCCTCTCTGCACCGGGTCTCCCACTGGATCACAGCCTCCTCCAGGCATCCACCCGCTCCGGCGTGGGCACCTCCCCCAGGGGCTGTGGGTGAATCTCTGCATCCCCCGTGGATCCCCAGGGGCTGTGGGTGGATCTCTGCATCCCCCGTGGATCCCCAGGGGCTGTGGGTGGATCTCTGCATCCCCCGTGGATCCCCAGGGGCTGTGGGTGGATCTCTGCATCCCCCGTGGATCCCCAGGGGCTGTGGGTGGATCTCTGCATCCCTGTGGATCCCCAGGGGCTGCGGGTGGATCTCTGCATCCCCCGTGGATCCCCAGGGGCTGTGGGTGGATCTCTGCATCCCCCGTGGATCCCCAGGGGCTGTGGGTGGATCTCTGCATCCCCCGTGGATCCCCAGGGGCTGCGGGTGGATCTCTGCATCCCCCGTGGATCCCCAGGGGCTGCAGGGGCACAGCTGCTCCACCATGGTCTCACCACAGCCTGCAGAGGAATCTCGGCTCTGGCTCCTGGAGCACCTCCTCCCCCTCCTTCTCCACTGCCCTTGGTGTCTCCCTGTTGTTTCCCTCACATGTTCTCACCTCCTCCTCTTCTCTGACGAGAAAAACACTGTGTCCCACTTTGTTTTGATTTCCTTCTTAAATCTGTTATCACAGAGGCATTACCAGCCTCTCTCACTGGCCCAGCCTTGGCCATTGCCATGTCCATCTTCAGAGCCATCGGGGATTGGCTCTGCCGGACATGGTGGAAGCTTCCAGCAGCTTCTCACAGGAGCCACCTCTGTGGCCCCCCTGCTACCAAAAACCAGGCCATGCAAAACCAACACACAGAGGAAGGAAAGCACGGAGCCCCAGCGCTGCAGGGGCAGATGAGAAGCAGCTCTGGCCATGCCAAGCTCAGCCGGAGCTGTCAGGCGGCCCCAGGAGCCCAAGGCAGCCAGAGCTGTTCCATGTTCCCTTGGTTCCGTGGGGCCCTGCAGGGTCACAAAGGCCCCTGGGTTCTTTGGGGCCCAGCAGTGCCACCGTGGCCCCTTGGTTCCATGGAAGGCCACAGGGTCACCATGGTGCCCTTGGTGCCAGCAGCCCTGCAGTGTCACAATGGCCCCTGGGCTCCACGAGGCCACGCAGGCTCACAGTGGTCTCCAGAGGAAGGGAAGCTCCGAGCCCCAGGGTTTCAGGGGCAGAATCCCAGTTTTGGCCATGAGCCCCTGGAGGAGAAGGACAGTTCTTTTCCACAGCAAGGAGAGCACAGAGCCCCAGCTCTGCAGGGGCAGGTGAGAATCGGCCCTGGACATGCCAAGCTCAGCCGGAGCTGTCAGGCGGCCCCAGGAGCCCAAGGCAGCCAGAGCTGCTCCATGTTCCCTTGGTTCCGTGAGGCCCTGCAGTGTCACAAGAGACTCCATGATTCCATGAGGACCTGCAGTGTCACAAAGGTCCCCTTGGATCCGTGGGGCCTCTCAGAATCACAGCGGCCCCTCGGTTCCATGGGGCCCATCAGTGCCCCCATGACCCCCTGGGATCAAATACCACAATTACAGGGCTCCCAAGCAAAAATGCAAGAAAAGGAGTAACAGTTCTTTACTATAAGAAGTAAACAAGGCTGAGGGAGAGGAATGAATCCACCAGAAAGCCAAGCCCAGAGCTGTCCTGAAAATCATCCCTGGCTGGGGTCGGCCTGGGGGAGGCCACAGCCCCCAGACCCATTTGCTGAGGCCACATTTGCACCCCCACCCCCCACCCAAGGGGGCAGGAGGAGAGATTTGGGGCTGTGGGGTAACCCCTGCTCAGGGGCAGTGAACACCACCTCCCTTACCCAGCCTGGCTCAGTGTGAAACCCCCACCCCGGGAAGGCCACGCACACAGGGGACAGTGTCACACTTGCCCCTCCCCAGGGGAGGTCCCTGTCCCTGTCCCTCCCTTGCTCTGCCCCCTTTTCTCTTTCCCAGCCTGGGGGGCTCTCACCCCAGGGCATTCCCGAGGGGGTGTCCCTGTCCCTCTCACCCCAGGGCATTCCCGAGGGGGTGTCCCTGTCCCTCTCACCCCAGGGGATGCTCAGGGCTCTCCATCGTTCTCACCCCAGGGAATGCCTGGGGGGGTCTCCCTCCCTCCCACCCCTGTGCCAGAGGGATGCTTGGGGGAGTCTCCATCCTTCTCAATCCAGGGGATGCTCAGGGGTCTCTGTCCCCCTCGCCCTGGGGGATGCTCGGGGGTCTCCATCCCTCTCACCTCAGGGAATGCTTGTGCAGGGCTGGGGACCAGGGGCTCTGTGTCCCTCTCACTGCTGACTGTGCTCGGGGGGTGGGGGCTCTCCGACCTTCTCACACCTGGGGAGGCCGGGGGGGTCTCTGTCCCTCTCAGCCCTGGTGTGACCCCACCCAAGCATCATCGGGGTGAGAGGGACAGAGACACCCCCAAACCCCCACAAGCATCTCCCGAGAATCCCGAGGGGAGAAGGACAGAGACCCTCACTGGGCACCGAGTGGGGTGAGAGGGACAGAGACCAACCCCACCCCTGATCATTCCCAGACAAGAGAGGGTTGGAGACCCCCCTGGGACTCCCCAGGTAGGAGAGGGACAGAGACAACCTCGGCTCATCCGTCCTCCTCTCCCATGGGATGGATCAGGGGGAATTGCCCTCCTCCTATCACAGAGGGGGCCAGGGTGGTCTCTGTCCTCCTCCTGTTTGGAGGGGCCAGGGGGGTCTCCAGCCTCCTTGCCTTTAAGGGGGCCAGAGGTTGTCCCCATCCCCTTTGGGGCAGATGGGGGATGTCTGCATCCTCCTCCCCTTTGGGGTGCCTGGGAGGTCTCTGTCACCCTCTCATTTTAGGGGGCCCAGGGCTGGTCTCTGTCCTCCTCACCCCATTGACGTCTCCATCCTCTTCCTCTTTAAGGGACCCAGGGGGTCTCCATCCTCCTTATCTTTGGGGGGACCATAGGGGTCCCTGTCCTCCTCTGCTATGGGAGGTCTGGGGGAGCCTTCATCCTCCTCCCCTAATGAGGGGGCCAAGGTGGTCCCCATCCTCCTCTCCCATGGAAGAGGGCCGGGGTCATCTCCAACCTCCTCCCGTATGAGGAGGCCGGGGGTCTCCATCCTCCTCCTTTTTAGGGGGGCCAGGATTTTCTCTGTCCTCCTCCCATTTGGGGGCCGGGGTGTCTCTGCCCTCCTTGCCTTTGGGGGGCACTGGGCGGTCTCCATCCTCCTGGCCCAGGGGAAAGGCCGCGGGGAGGTCTCCACTGGCTTCCCCTTGCGGGGCCCGGGGCTTTGATGCCCGAGCCCTGGGCAGAAGAACAGGACACCACAGGGCCAGGCCTGGAGAGCAGCTGTGGGTTTATTCGACGCCGGCAGCGAGGGGGACAGCTCCAGCACAAACTCACTCGGCCCTTCCTCGCACAGCACTGCCTTGTGTGCTTTTTGTACTTCATGTGCACATTAGACTTTCCCAACCTTCACACTGCAACACATTTTCTAACCACATGATGGTGCCAGCCCTTGTGGCACCTGTGCGGTTCCTGCACGGGGTGGTCGTCAGCCTCCTGGTGCTCGTTTTGGATGAAGGCTCAGGAGTCTTCCTCAGCCTTGAACTTTTCACCTCTGTTCTCTGCCTAGGCTTTGTAAGACTGGCTGCTCAAATAGCCAGTGGTCAGCTTCTGCACTTAGCTTGTTCTGCTAAATCTGCTGTTCTAAAAGGTGCTTCATTCACATACCCTGGCACACAGCAACTGCTTCTTTCTGCACAGCTACAGCTTTTGGCATCGCTCAAGCTTTATCTCCTTGCCGAGGCATCACCACCTCCTGGTTTCTTAGGTTAGAACAGCCACAATGAAAACCTCACCAATGCCTCCACTCCCCAGCTCCCAAGGAAAAGAAAGGACAAGTTGTAAAGTTCTTCCAACATTTGTCCTGCTTGGCTGCAGAAGTTGTGCTGCACTCACAGTGTGGAAAGCCAAGAGAAGCTGCAGTGGGTGGCACATCTTGTGACAGGAGCTGCACCTCGGTCTCCAGGAAAGGTTCTTGAGCAGAGCAAACAGGACTGTGCAGAAGATTCCTGGAAATCTGAAACAGCTTTCCAGAAGCGAAATGAAAATGGAGAGAAATGATCCAAGGTGTTTTATTTATTTCTGTGCTCCCCTTTTCCATGTTGCACTATTTCTCCATCCCACCAATTCCAAATGGATCTCACCTCTAAGATCTATGACTTGGTGAGCTTTAGACACTCTGGAATACCATGAGCTGCACACAGTTTGCCTTCCCCTGTTTTTGCTGGGAAGCAATGCTGGAGACAGAAGTGCAGTGCTTGGGTGGGGCCCGAATTCCACAGGCAGGGAATGTGCCCCGGCAGTGTCTGAGCCTCAGCAGGGACAAGGCCCAGCAGCAGCCGAGGGGATTCCTCTGCCAGCGTGCGGGAGTCAGGACTCTGGGTCTGGGCTGAACCCGGCAAAGTTCCCGTGTTTGGCCACACTCAGGGGCTGCCCCCGGGGCGCGCGGGGCTCGGCCGTGGGGCGCGTGGGGCGAGCGGGGAACGGACACGCGGACACTCGGACACTCGGACACGCGGACACTCGGACAGTCGGACACGCGGACACGCGGACAAACGGCCCCGGCGCTTCAGTGGCAGCGGCGGCGGCGGCGGCACTCTGCGTCTCTTTCTCCTGCTCGTCCTCTCACTCTCCCGCTGTCCCTCTCCCTCTCTCAGGGTCCCGGTCTCCCTTTCCCGGTGTCCCCCTCCCCTCCCGGTCTCTCCCCCTCCCCCTGCCGGGCCGGGCCATGCCCCAGGCCCCTCCCCGGCCCCGGCCGTCCCGCCGCGGTCTCGCCTCCGCCCGGCTCTCGCCGTCCTGGCTGTGGCGCTGCCGGGCGGGCATCAGTGCCTGGGGCTGGGGCGGCATCGCCACCCTTGGGCTCCGCCTGGCCCGAGCCCGGCCCCGGCCCCGGCGCGGGGTCCAGCTCCGGCCCCGGCGCCGGCGCCTCCCGGGGCCCGCGGAGGACACACGGGGCGCGGCCGCTGCCGCCGCCTCCGCTGCGGCTTCCCCGGCCCGAGCTCCGCCGCTCTTGAGCGCGGCCGCCGGCCCCGAGCCGCCGGTGTCCCGTTGGGATGGGGATGCCCGGCCCGGGGCGCTCGGGGGGCGCTCGGGGGCCGTGTCTGGCCCCGGGCCGAGCGCTGACGGCCGCGTGTCGCCCGCAGGGAAGGCGCAGGAGGCCCTGCAGGAGCGGCACCGGCTGGGTTCGCTGCTGGGCAGCGGCGGCTTCGGCAGCGTCTGCTCGGGGACGCGGCTCGCGGACGGAGCCCCGGGGAGTGGCGGGGCCGGCGGCGGGCGGAGGAGGAGGAGGAGGAGGAGGAGGAGGAGGAGGAGGAAGGAAGGAAGGAGGAGAAGAAGGCCGGGGCGCGGCGGGGCGGGCGGCGAGCTGAGCCCGCTGCTGCCCCTTGCTCGCAGGTGGCCATCAAATGCGTGCCGCGGGAGCGCGTCCGGCCCTGGGGCGAGCTGGTGAGTGAGCGGGGCCAGCGGCAGAGCCGGGCCGTGCCGGGCGGCGAGGAGCCGGGGCCCGGCGGGGCGGGAGCCGCCGGGAGCCCCGCAGGGAGAGCGGGCGTGGGGCGAGCGGGGGGCGCGGAGCAGCCCGGGCTGGCTGAGGGGTCCCAGAGGCCCGGCACGGCCTCAGCCCCGCTGACGGCACCGCGCTCCTCCCGCAGCCCGACGGCGCCCGTGCGCCCCTGGAGATCGTGCTGCTGGCCAAGGTGTCCCCTGGCTGTGCCGCTGTCATCCGGCTCCTGCAGTGGCTCGAGCTCCCCAGCAGCTTCTTGTTGGTGCTGGAGCGTCCGGAGCGGTGCCAGGAGGTTCCTGCCGGCTTTCCTGGCGGAGCGGAGGCTCCTGCCCGAGGAGGAGGCGCGGGGGCTGTTCCGGCAGCTGCTGGAGGCCGTGCGGCGCTGCACCAGCTGCGGGCTCCTGCACCGGGACATCGAGCCCGAGAACATCCTGCTCGACCTGGCCACGGGACAGCTGAAACTGATGGACTTCGGCTGTGGCGCCTTCCTCCAGGACACAGCCTACACCCAGTTTGCAGGTGAGCCCTCCCAGGGGATGCTCCCGGGCATCTCATGGCCCAGCCTGGGTGTGGCACCGGGGCTTGCCCTCATTGTTCCCAGGATGGGATTAATTCCTGAGCCAAGTGGCTTTTGGTTGGGGCTGGGCGGGAGCCAGTTCCTGGCCCTGCCGACAGCCTTCAGCACCCACCGTACCCTGGGCTGGGGCTGGGGCAGCCAGCCCGACAAACACCCCCATGGGGGTGGCAGAGAGGGGGGTCAGAGCCCGGGCCCCGGCCGGTTTGGTGTGCAGGTGAGGAAGGGCCTGGACTGCTCCACTGCCCTTGTTTGCCTTGGCTTCTTAATGTTTTTTGGGGCAATGCAGGCAGGGAGGAGAGTGGGTTTTCCCCAGCACTGGGTGGGTTTTTCATTTGCATGTCATGGTTGGGCCTCCCCAGGGCTTCCACTGCCCTCTTCCAGCACCAGTGGCTTCTTTTCTAACCCCAGGTTTGTACACAAGTCCCAGGTGCTGGCGAGAGGGCAGCGGGTGACCCCGTGTGCCACTGGGGCAGCCCCCGCGTGCCCAGGGATGCTGGGGCAGGGCTCTGGGAGCAGCAGCATCCCCTGATGAGCTCGGGCTGTGTTCCATAGGAACCCTGTCCTACAGCCCACCCGAGTGGATCCAGCACCAACGCTACCACGGCCAGGCAGCAACCATCTGGTCCCTGGGCCTCCTGCTGTAGCACCTGGTGGTGGGGAAGCACCCGTTCAGGAGGGGCCAGGAGATCATCTGGGGGCGCATCCTGTTGCCACGCCGGCTCTCTCCAGGTGGATCCTCATCTCTGCGGCACGGGGGGAACAGCAGTGCTGGGAGACAGCAGCGGGCTCAGGAGCATCCCGCTCTGGCAGCTGCTGAGGAGGTGGCACATGTCCTGCTCTCCTGCTGCCCTGCAAAGCACAGAATCCATGGGGAAGTTTAGGCACAGCTCTGGGCACACCCAGCATGGCCTGGGCACGGGAACGGGGGGCAAAGCGGGTGGGATCCTTCTCCAGCTGACTGGTGGTTTCTGGTTTGTCTCCCCAGAGTGCCAGGATGTTATTAAGAGGTGCTTGTCCATGCAGCCCTTGGACAGGCCGTCCTTGGAGGAGCTCTTCAATGATCCGTGGCTGCAGGGTGTTCATCTGCCCTAGAAGATGGGAGAGATCCACGGGCACAGTGTGATCCAGGGGCCTGGGAGGTAACAGCCCCACACATCTCCTGGCAGTCAGTGGCAAAGCAAACCAGACTCTTTTGTCCTGCCTGTAGCTCTGAGCAGGGATCATCAGAAGGGAACACGCAGCTCTTGGGCTGCAGCTGAGCTGGAGCTGAGCTGCTCTATCAAGCACTGGTGGCCACCATCCCTCCTGGTTTTGCTTGTCTGGTTCATTGATGGCTGGGGCCCTGGGCAGAGCCCTGACAGCCTGGTCTGGCCCCCAGGGAAGGAGAAGGAGCCCCTGGAGAAGCTGTACCAGGTGGGGCTGCTGCTGCTGGAGACACCAAGGATGACCTCAAGGCCGACAACCTCTTCCTGGAGCTGGCCAGCGGCAGCTGAAGATGATGGATTTTGATTCTGGCACCTTCTTCAAAGCCACGCTCCACGCCCAATGTGCAGGTGAGGCCCCAGGCAGGGGGATGCTCCCAGATCTGGGCATGGCACGGCCTGGCCGGGCACCAAAGGTTCCCCCTTTGCTGGGGCGGCTGCAGCGAATTCTTCAGGCGGCTGCCAAGCTGCTTTTGGGCTCTGGGCAGCTGCTGAGGAGGTGGCTGTGCCATGGCTGGCTGCAGGCTGGGCACATGTCCTGCCCTCCTGCTCTGCTCCCAAAGGCAGCAGTGCTGGCAGCTTTGGGCCCAGCTCTGAGCACGGCCAGCATGGCCTGGGCACTGCGGGCGGCTGGGACAAGGGGACAGGAGGCTTCAGCTGCCGGGCGGTTTCTGCTTTCTCTCCTTGCAGCCGGGCCCTGCGCATGCTGAGGCTGCTCTGGGCTCTGCCAGGGCTCTGCTGGGGCTCAGCCCCGGGCACGGCTGGGCCCGCTCTGCCCTCACAGGCCTCTGGCAGCTTCGCAGCAGACGAGCCCCTTGCGAGCACAGCGACGGAGCTTTCTGCTTGTGCAGGTGAGTGAGACTCTGGTGCAGGCCAGGAGATTGCAGTCAGGGACACACATCCCACTGGCAAGAACCCAAACTCTCCTCAGTCCCAGCTGAACACCTGGATCTCCACAGGATGTTCTGTGTGTCCCACTCTTCCTTCCTTTTGGCTGGAATTGTGTCATTGCACTTTCTTCCTCCTCTAGCAGTGCCCCGAGTGGGCCAAAGCTGGCGAATGGGCCGTGTTCCTGAGGCAGTGCAGGCTGGAGCTGATGGATGAAGAATTGCCCTTCTCCACTGCCAAACCAGAGCAAAAAGCCCTCAGTGGGACTTGGCGTCTTTAAGAACCCCCTGGCACTTTTCGAGGGAATGTGCAGCTCATTCACAGGGTGAGAAGGAAGGGCATCTTCTCCATGAGTTGGGGTGGGACAGAGTTTAGATTCCCAGTCCTGCTCAGAGCTGGCAGGGCACAAAGCAATTTCCTATTGCTTCAACCACAATTTAAAATAACAATATTGGAAACAAACCCCAAAATCTTTAAAAAACGACAGCTGAGGTCCGTAAGATGGATCAATGCCATCAGCATATTTAGAAATACCTGAGCTGTCCAGAGTTACAAAAGATTTTTCACTACACATTTGGGTTTTGGTTTTATGTTTCATAATATTTTCTGGGTTTTTTTTCTTTTTTTATTTTCTAATAATTTAAGCAGTAAACACATCCTAAATGATGGAGCAGCAGTGCTGAACACGGGGACACGCAGAGGGACCAGAAGCAGCTGCCTCTGTCCCCCTGAAGCTCCAAGGGCCAATCTGTGAGCAGACACGGCCGGAAGAGACTCGCAGGCTCCCTGTTTGCTGTGCTGCCCCACTTGTGAGCGGCCCAGCTCTGCGTGAGGCACAGGGAGAACAAGGGGCAGCTCCCTGCCAGCCCCGCAGCCCAGGGAGCCCTCGGGCCCCGGGGCTTGGGGCACTGTCAGCAGCCGCTGCTTCAGCGCCCGCTGCTGCTGGCACTGACAGCAACACCCAAATTGTGGCTGATGCCGAGGGAGCAGCAGCAGGGCCTGCATCTGATCCCTGACTCTGGGCCAGGGCTGGACAAATGACCCCCGCAGCAGCAGCAGCAGCAGCAGCAAATGGAGCTGCCTTTCAGCACAGCCCCTGCCACTGTTCCCTCCCGTTTGCAGCGGTGTCACAGCAGCCTGGGGCACCTGGGAGCCCTCAGTGCCAGCAGGGCCTGGAGATGGCAGCCCTGGGCTCCTGGAGGGTGTGCAAGGAGCAGAGGTGGGCGCTCCCTGGCCATGTGGAGCTTCCAGATGGAAAAGGCTGCTGTGAGCAGGCAGCTCCAAGGGCAGAGAAAGGAGGGTCTGGAGCACTGGATCTGTGCCAGTTCCACAGCCCTGGGCAGCAGCCACCGAGCCCCGGGGGCACCGAGGGCACAGCAAGAGGGACAAAAGCAGTCAAGTGCAGAGACTGGGAAGGGCGAGAGCTGGCAGCAGGAGCAGCTGCTTCATTGCACTCTTGGAGAAAGCTCTTGGCTGTTTCAAAGCGCTGAGAGGCGTGAAGGGCGCAGAGGAGGCCACACCAAACAATGCTCCTGTTTTCACACCCTCCCCTCTGCGTGTCCCAGAAGGAATTGGATGAACTGTATTCTTCTCTCCGGGTCGTCTCGTTCAGCATGAGCAGCTTAACACCAGGAGCTGGAGGAGCTGAAGCCTTGGGCCACAAGAGCTGAGCAAGAGGAGACTTTTTGGGCAAAGTAATGCTGGTACCATGGACCTGGCTGAATGCAGCAGACAGAATCCTGGAATTACAGAATCCTTTCTGTTGGAAAAGACCTCTGAACTCATCAAGTCCAACCCTAAACCCAGCACAATCAAGCCAAGCACTAAACCACATCCCTGAAGTGCCAAGGCCTGAATAAGAGGCCTGACTGAGGCCTGAACAAGAGGCCCTGAGCCAAAGGTGACCTCTGGGTGAACCTTCCAACCAAAGGTTATCTTTGTATCTGCTCATTACTGAAATCTGCATGGTCATTAGTGCTGTGATAGATGTATCCACTCATTAGTGAAACATGTATTGACCTTTCTGTGTTTAGAAGCTGGACAAGGCCATGAAATCTGACCTCTGGCCTTGTTTGGGGCTGTATGGTCAAAGTCAACTCCCTTGGTTCCTCCTTGAGCCCTGGCCAGGCTTAGGAGGAACCCAAGAGGAGGCTGAAACCAGATGTTCCCACACTAGAAGTGCTGTCAGTTTGTTCATTCAGCACTGTCAAAGCTGGGCCCTCTCCCAGCAGGGTTGGAGCCTCAGCTGTGGGTGGAGGCCGCTGCAGGAATTCCCAGTGTCCGGGAGTGGCTCCAGTCCTTGGCTGGGACAGCTTCCCCCAGCTGATGTGTGGCTCTGGGGGATGGGAAAGTCTGAGGGGAACTGGGGCTGGATCTTGGTTCATCACTGGGGACAATCTTTGGCAGTGATGATTGGGGGCATTGCTGAGCTGCTCCTTTTGGGAGTCTTTGCTGCTGTGAACTGTAGGAAATGACAGGGGTTCCTTCAGTTGGTGTCTGTGTCTGTGGTGCTGACCCTGCCCACTGGTACAACAAAATTGGCGTGGTCTGGCTGGATCACACCAAAATGTCACTTTTTAAATGTAAATGTAAGGAATCAGTGCTGTCCGAAATTCCCGGATGGGAAGAGCTTCCCTGGAGTTCGCTGGCTCTGGAGTGGGCTGAGGTCGGAGCACCGTGCGAGCACTGGGGCAGTCGGTTAAAAGGAGCTGCAGCGCTGGATGTCTTAAAATGCATCCAAAACTTGGATATGGAAAAAGGAAAAGAGCTTGTGGGTTTGGAAAGATGAGGATGAATTTTGTTAACAGCATATTGCAAACAGCACCAACAGAAGGAACACTTGTTGGAATGCTCCCACATGGAGCAGTAGGAGACATTTTTAATCTTGCTCAGATTCATTTCTGCAAGTGAAATAATGTTAATAGATTAAATAATTGTATACATATTTTAATTTTTAAAAGACCATATATAGATATTTAAAAATATATTTTATATATCAGTAGGTCTATATATATCTATATTTCTATCTATATCTGTATAATAATGCTAAATAGTGCTGACAATACTAATTTGTTAGCTTTGGCTGCTCAGGGATGTAACACTAAATATCCTATAGAAAATGACAGGCCAGGACCAGAATGTCAGTGGTCAACTTTGTGAGATTGCATACAACGAATAAAGGAGGAAGGGATGAAATTGGCTATTTTTATAGGGTTTGTTGATACTGTCATGTGGAATGCTTTGTCTGTTACTGTGAAAAAGACAGTGATGAAGACTGCTGGGTTTTTCATATCCCAGACTATCCACAAGCTGCAGGATTGGTTGAACGGATGAAGGGGTTGTTCAAAAGAGCAGCTGAAAAAATGAGGAGATGGGAAGCTGTCCCGATGGAGAATCCATCTCCCAGATGTGCTCCATGCCCTTACCAATGGGCCCCTGGGGAAACGGAAACCCCCTGGATGTGCAGGGCTGCACCCAGTTTGCAAATACACCCATGGACAGGGAGACTTGGACTGCCTGGGAAATTGTTCTGGGTGCCATGGGCCCTGACAGGGCCACCCCAGAGGCTGCAGGGCTGGGCCTTCATGCATCAGGATTAATTGGGATCAGTCAGAAGCAAGTGGGAGTTATCAATACAGGAATAGGAATTCAGATTCCTCCAGGACACTTTGGGTTGATAACTGCTCGCTGGAGCTTGGCCTTGCAAAGTGTCCATGTCATGGGAGGAGGAATTGATGCAGATTATCAAGGAGAAATCAAAGTAATTCTGTTAAACAATAGTGAACAAGATTGGATTATTTAACCCCATGACAGGCTAGCACAATTATTGATATTGCAGTTTTCAAAGCAATTGTGAAAAAAGGAGATCCACCTCCAATCAGCACTGTTGGTGGAGATAAAGGGTTTGGATGCAGCAGTGCTAATAATGGAGCAAGAGTGTGGGTCCAGAGGCCCAATGGCCCTCCCGAGGCAGCTGAAGGAGCAGCTCTGGGGAAAGACAGCACTGTTTGAATCCTGGAACCTGGGCAGGAACGATGGGAATGTGTCCCTGCAGCCAAGTGTTCTGTGTGAGAGCAAGGAGATGTTCTAGGATATTGTTCTACAGATCCTGCCAGACCAAATCTCCCTGTTTGCCCCAGCGGCCCCTTTGGAAAATGCTCTGATCCACGGGGCTCCATGTGAAGGCTGATGTGACACTGAGTGACTTCCACAGGAATTCCAAGCAGGAGCCTGGGTGCCCCTCAGGGACTGGGACCCGGCACCTCTCCAGCCAAAGGGGAAAGGACCCCAGCAAGCCTTGTTACCCCCAGACACCGCGGTAAAGCTGAACAGCAAAGGGCCCTGGGGGCATTATTCTGGAATTAAAAAGGGTCAGCTCCATGGACAATGGAATTATTGTTCCTAACCCGAATGAGACTGAGGAAAAATATTGATGTCTCACTTTAGGGTACTTCAGCAACAACTGCAAGGAAGAGTTTCATGTTAAGAGAACATTTTCCACCCAGAGAGTGCCTTGGACTTCAGAAAGCCAAAGATTCTGGTTCACCCTGTGCCCCATGAGCGATGCCTCGTCCTGTGGAGTTTACATTAACGAGCTAAGTCGATTATTAGAAGAAGTAGCAAATGATGCAGTTAAAATACCCAACAGCACATCCTGTGAGCTCCAACAAACACAAATGGGGGCTCTGCAGACCCGCATGGCCTTGGATTATCTGCTTGCTGGCCAAGGAGGAGCCTGGGCTGTTCTAGGACAGGAATGTTGCATTTCTATCAGTGATGGGTTGGAAGTCCAACAATCAGGAATCGCCTCGATGGAAAGAGCAGTAGAAGAGTGGCAGAAAGCAGAAAATTCTTCTTGGTGGGATTGGCTTCATGGCTGCCAAACTGGAGGCTGCTGCGAAATGCATTTGTGGCAGTCACTGTAACCATGGCAGTGTGAGCACTTGGTGTGTTCTGATTCCATGTTAGAGCTGTTGTGACACTTTGTGCTGGGAAAGGGAGCCCTGAGACTTGTCTAAAAAGAGACACAGACTCAAGAAAAAAGGGGGATTTGATAAATAAAAGAGAATAGGAACTAATTAGTCATGTTTTAAAAGGAATGTGAATTATAGCTCTGAGTGATGAACTTGAGCAGCACTTAACTGAAGAACAAGAGGCGATGCCTTTATGCCTAAAACCTAAATCAAAGGAATTGTTATGGAGGGTGTAATTCATCTCTAGGTCAAAGGACTGATTGATGTACCAAGGACTGATTGAAGTACCAAGGCCTGAACAACAGGCCCTGAGTGAGGCCTGAACACCAGGCCCTGAGCTAAAGCTGACCTCCTGATGAACCTTCTAAAAAAGGTTATATTTGTATCCCAGTCATTAACTCATCAACAAACATCTATTATCAATATGATCTATGTACCTGAGCATTGGTGAAATATGGATTTACCTTTCTGTATTTAGAAACCAGACAAGGCCCCATCTGGCCTTGTTTGGGGCTGTATGGTTCAAAGTCACCTCCCTTGGTTCCTCCTTGAGCCCTGGCCAGGCTTAGGAGGAGCCCAAGAGGAGGATGAAACCAGATGTTCCCACACTAGAAGTGCTGTCAGTTTGTTCATTCAGCACTGTCAAAGCTGGGCCCTCTCCCAGCGGGGTTGGAGCCTCAGCTGTGGGTGGAGGCCGCTGCAGGAATTCCCAGTGTCCGGGAGTGGCTCCAGTCCTTGGCTGGGACAGCTTCCCCCAGCTGATGTGTGGCTCTGGGGGATGGGAAAGTCTGAGGGTAACTGCTGCTGGATCTTGGTTAATCACTGGGGACAATCTTTGGCAGTGATGATTGGGGGCATTGCTGAGCTGCTCCTTTTGGGATTCTTTGCAGTTTTGCATTAAAATAAATCACACAGTTCCTTCAGTTGGTGTCTGTGTCTGTGGTGCTGACCCTGCCCACTGGCAAAACTGACACTGTGGGCCCAGAGAACCAAAGGTGCCTTGTGACACTGCGGGGCCTCGTGTGACCAAGGGGCCATTGTGACACTGTGGGGCTCATGGAACCAAGGGGCCAGTGTGACATTGTGACACTGTGGGGCTCATGGAACCAAGGGGCCATGTGACACTGTGGGGCTCATGGAACCAAGGGGCCAGTGTGACACTGTGGGGACTCGTAGAACCAGGGCTCCATTGTTCTCCTCTCCCTGGCACTGCCCAGTGCAGCCTCTCCCTGCCCCTGCAGAGCAGCAGAGTCAGGGCTGGCCCTGCAGCAGGAACTGGAGGCACTGCAGCTCAGGGACAGCCACTCTGTGTCTGGAATGCTCAGGAGATGCTCAGCTCGGGCAGCTCCTGCAGCCCCAGGGCCAGCCCCGCTGGCCAGCACAGCAGCAGAGAGTTGGCCCCGGGGCTCCTCAGGCAGCTCCTGCTGGCCCAGGCCCAGGGCAGCCTCTTGCCAGGGCTCCTGTGCACACCCACGGGCTCCTGCTCTGCTCCTGGCCCGTGCCAGCTGCCCACAGAGCCTTTGCCAGGGGAACACGTCTGTGCTGGCCTGAGCAGCCCTTGCTGCAGCCCCTGCCCTGCTGCCCAGAGCCCCCGAGCTGGGGGTGCTGCTCTGCAGAGCACGGGGGCTGTGCTGCCCGGGGCCCTGGGCTGGCTCTGCTGGGCTCTGCTGCTCAGCCTGGGAGACAGAGGAGCTGCTGCTGCTGCCTGCACTGACCCCCTCCCACACAGGCTCTGCTGTGCCCATGGAGGCTGCTCAGGGCTGCCTGCCTTGTTCCAGGGCTGCCCCGTGGCCTTGGGGCTGCCCTGCATCCTCCTGGGGAAGGTCCCTGAGGGTCAGACCACTCAGTGCCCACACTCCTTTCCCTGTGCCTGCTGTGTCCCCTGGGCTGCAGAGCTCTCCTGGCTCTCAGCAGACATTCAGTCCTTTATCTCTGCCTGACCCCAGCCTGGGCAGGACTCTGCTCCAGGGCTCCATTCACTGCTGACTCCATGGGCTGGGCTGTCCCTGCAGATCCTCTGTGCTCTCCTGGCAGCTTCTGGTGTCCTACAGAAAAGTGCTCACCTGCCAGCAGAGCCACCACGAGCTGCAGAGCCCCAGGCAGGTGACCTGGAGATCATTTGTCACCTCCATGGCCATGGGCCACCAACACACAACACCTGAGCCAGCCCTCAGCCCCTGAAGTACCACGGTGGGACCCTGATCTCGCTGCACTGACGCCAGGGACAAACAAGCAAAGCAGTGAGATTCTGCAAAATCCATTCCTTGGGCTTCTCCTGGAGACTAAGTTAGTAAAAAGAGCCCAGCCCTTGGGCAGTGCAGCAAGGAAATGCCCTTTGCTGGTGGAGCTGCTGTGCTGGAGCCCGGCTGTGTCCCAGCAGTGCCCATGGGCTGTCCCTGCCTGTGCTCACAGCACGGACACGCAGCAGGACAGTGACCGAGCTGCCAGAGCCCTCAGGCCCTGCACAGGGACAATAAAGGAGAGGCTGGGAGTGGAAAAAGTGCAGCTCTCCAAGGACCAGGTGCTGCTGCTCCCTGGCAGTGCTGCTGCGCTGGGACTCCTTTTCTCTCTGCCTCTGCACACAGGCACTGCCCCTGCAGCTGAAGGAGAGGTAACAGAGGGGGGACTTTGGACAAAGAAGTCCCTGCAAGAACATTTCCTTTATTTAAATACACACAGAGCATGATTCCTCATTTACACAGTCTGAGGGTCAAGTTAAAGGGATAGACAGTGAATTCGATATGGGATGATGACTAAATTTTCAGTGTGAAAATTACCACATGGAAAAAGTAGAAAAGCCTGTGCTGCCACTCTCAGCACTATTAAAAGCTTTAGAGGGCAGGCTGGGCATGTAATGTGTTACACCATGAAAGCTCTGCAGAAGGAAATAGGAAGATTTTAACTTGTGAAAAGCATCCAGGCATCGCTTTCCTCAGGGCATCCCTGAGCTCCTGGTTCCTCAGGCTGTAGATGAGGGGGTTCAGGGCTGGAGGCACCACCGAGTACAGAACTGACAGGGCCAGATCCAGGGATGGGGACGAGATGGAGAGGGGCTTCAGGTGAGCAAACGTGGCAGTGCTGACAAACAGGGAGAGCACAGCCAGGTGAGGGAGGCAGGTGGAAAAGGCTTTGTGCCGTCCCTGCTCAGAGGGGATCCTCAGCACAACCCAGAAGATCTGCACACAGGAGAAAACAATGAACACACAACATCCCAAAAATGGAAAAGAACTAAAAGCGAGAAGCCGTATTTCCCTCAAGTAGTGTTGGAGCAGGAGAGCTTGAGGATCTGGGGCACTTCACAGAAGAACTGGCCCAGGGCATTGCCCTGGCACAAGGGCAGGGAAAATGTATTGGCCGTGTGCAGCAGAGCATTGAGAAAGCCAGTGGCCCAGGCAGCTGCTGCCATGTGGGCACAAGCTCTGCTGCCCAGGAGGGTCCCGTAGTGCAGGGGTTTGCAGATGGACACGTAGCGGTCATAGCACATGATGGTCAGGAGGGAAAACTCTGCTGAGAGAAAAAAAAAAAAAAAAAACCTGAGCAGCACATCCTGAGTAGGAGATGTGCCTGGTGCCCCAGAGGGAATTGTGCATGGCTTTGGGCACAGTGGTGCAGATGCAGCCCAGGTCGCTGAGGGCCAGGTTGAGCAGGAAGAAGAACATGGGGGTGTGCAGGTGCTGGCCGCAGGCTACGGCGCTGATGATGAGGCCGTTGCCCAGGAGGGCAGCCAGGGAGATGCCCAGCAAGAGGCAGAAGTGCAGGAGCTGCAGCTGCCACGTGTCTGCCAATGCCAGCAGGAGGAAGTGGCTGATGGAGCTGCTGTTGGACATTTGCTGGCTCTGGCCATGGGCACCTGGTCATGGAGAAAGGACAGGGACAAGTCAGCACAGGCTGCTTGGAGCCAAACCTGGGCCATTCCCTGCAGACTGTCCCGCTGGCACTCACCCACCTTTGTTCCTGCTCTGGGAAAACCTTCACCCAGCTCCCTGCCTGAGCTCCAGCTCTGCTGTCTGAGGGTGCCAGGAGCAGCCAGGCCTGTGCGTGGGGGCTCTCGAGGAGCCATCCCTGCCCCGCTGCCCTGGGTTTGTGGCCGTGTGGCAGAGGGACAAGGCTGGATAGTCAGGATTTGTCAGTGGAATCACTCCTCATGCAAACAGGCTTGGTACCATCTGCACTGACACTTCCAAAGGAAATAGATGGCAGGAGCTGGTTTTAGGAAATGTTTTCCTACCCACACATCATTCCTGGTTCTCTGAGGTCACAAATCCCCAGCATTTCTGCTGCACTCCCAGTTTGCCATGGACAGAGGTGAGAGGCAAAGGATTCCCTGTGGTTCAGGGCAAGGTGAGGGGCTGGATGGGCTCGTTCCCAACTGCCCTGGGCTTGCCCCTTTGGCTGCAATCAGAGCACAGTCCCACTCCCGGGTCACCCTGGGGTAAACCAGAGCCTGCCCAGAGCAGAGCAATCCCTGAACATCTCACCCTCTCTAAAGGTCTCTGGGCAAGATCTCAGCACCCCCCTTCTGCCAGGGACACTCACGGTGCCCTTGGCAAACCCAGCAGCATTTCCTCAGCTGTGGCATCTCTGCACTTCCCCGGGGGACCCTCAGGGCACTCCGAGAGGCTCTGGCACAGATTTGCACCCAGGAGGGCAGCTCAGAGCTTGGGAGGACACAGCGAGGAGAGCCCCGGCTGTGCCCATGATGGGATCTCAGGGAGGGAGGCTCAGCTCATTCCCCTTTGCCATGGACTGCTTGGCCCACAGCCCCACAGGGCACAGGGAAGCTTGGACACCCCATTCCCATGGACAGCCCTGCCTGGCAGGAATCCCAAGGGCAGGGCCTGACTCAGCTGCTGCAGAGCCCAGAGCCTCCCTGAGAGCACCAGATAACAGTGACAATATCAGAGGAGTGCAGAAACAAGAGAAGATGTTGTGGTGCTGTGCCTGGGAGGGAAGGGCAGAGACTCAGAATGTTCTGGGATTCAGGGTTTACAGTTCCTGTTCTGATTCTCTCATCCCCCAGCCTTCCCACCCTGATCCAAGCAGGAAATTGAAACAGTCTCAGGAAAGCTCCTGATCTTTACAGCAATCCCGGGCTCACCTTCTTTGGGAAGTGTCCTCCGGAGCTGTGGCCAGGCTGGTGTGGAGCTGGGAGCAGCCCTGCCCAGGCAGCAGCTCTCAGCAGCAGCAGCTGCCCTGCTCAGGGTGGCTCCTTCCCCCCACAGCTTCTCCCCCAGCGCTGGCAGCAGCTCCCCGGGCCGGCTGAGAGCTGCCCCTGGCAGGCAGCAGAGTCCCTGGGCCAGCACAGCGCCCTGGGCTGCAGGACCCTGCTCTGCAGGACAGCCCTGGGCACCCCTGGCTGCAGCCGCGGCTGCTCAGCCCTGCAGCAGAGCCTGGCAACAGGGAGCTGCCTTGTGCTGGGCCTGGGCTGCTGCAGCAGGGAAACCCAGCCCTGCCCTAGGGCCACATCCCCCACACTGTAGCAGCCCTGAGAGTCCTCCGGAAAGCTCCTGAGAGCTGTGCCATGGGCCAGCTTCAGGAGATGCCTCCAGGAGCTGCAGCTTCTCTTCCCACAGCCAGACAAGGACTGTTTGCAACGCTGGGAGGATTTCTCCAGTGCTGAGCCCGGAGTGAGCTGTGCTCTGTGCTCCCAGCCCAGGCTGAGCTGAAGGCCTGGGTGCCTCTGTGCTGTGCCCGGGCTGGCTGCAGGCAGTGCCCCAGCCCTGCTGGGCTGTGCACAGGAGCTTCTCCTGGCCAGAGCTGTCTCTCTGCAGCGCTGCCGCTTGCCAGGAGCTGCCTCTGTGCCAGGAGCCCGGCCCAGCTCAGCAGCACAGACACAGCACAAGCACTTTCATGACCCTCTCGGGCCTTGCTGCTGAGGCCCTCAACATCAGGCCCTCACAGGGACTTGCAGAAACCTCTCAGGAATTGAAGTCAGAATGGAACTGCAAAGTTTCTTGAAGTTTTAATGGGTCCCAGTGAGGGACAGGAGTGAGAAAGTGTCCCCAGGCTGCAGTCAGAGCAGAGAACTGGAGGCAGGGATGCCAGGTGGGGACAAAGAGAAGCCAAATCTTGGTGCCCTGGGGCACAGCAGCGTCTGTGCCAGCAAGGGCTGTGAGGAGACACCTTGTCCTGAGGCCCTGGGGCCTCCTGGCACAGCCCCAGCAAGGCTGGGCATTGTCACCCCCTTGTGCTGCCCTCAGCATCCCCCCCACATCCCAGTGGCCTCAGGGATCTGCTGCAAGGAGTCCCTGGGGAGCCTTGCTCAGAAATGGCCCTGGGGGGCTCCTCAATGCTCCCAGGGACTGCAGGTTTTTCAAAGCACTTTGGCTTTGGCTTTTGCCTGGGAGTCTCTGAGAGCTTCCTGCAATCCTGGCCTCCAATTATCTGCCCTAATGAGTCCCTGGAGATTCTTTGTCAGTAACAACACTCACTGGGGCTCATTAATGCTTCAGGGTACTTCAGGTTTTTTAAGGTACTTTCCACACTGACTCTCTGAGAAGTTTGTGCAATCATGGCCTCCAATTATCTCCTTTAACGAGTCCCTTGAGAGCTTTGCATTGACACTCAGTGGGGCTCATTAATGCTCTGAGATACTCAAGGTTTTGAAGGTACTTTGGATTTTCCTTCCCACACTGAGTCTCTGAGAGGTTTTTGTGCAATCACTGATGCCTGAAGTGGCCCCCTAAAACACAGAGATTAGACAAGAACAAGGGAATAAACGTAGGTATTTATTTGAAGGGCCTTCTAAGGTACCCTGGGGAGTCCAGAGGCTACTGCCAAAATGGACCCCAAGATGGACTGCGGGTCACAAATTCTTCACACTTTTAGTAGTTTGGTTCATTTCCATATCATAGTTAATTCTCCAATTAAAGCTTCAATTAATGATGTAATTTTCCCAAGCTTGCCCCCCCAATGGAGGATTTTGGTTTATACTTTTTGGGCCTAGGACGGTCTGAGTGTCCTTGGAGAGCAGGCCTGGAGAGGCTTTGTTATGTCTGCCTAGCATGAGAGAGCAGAAGTGAACAGGCTACAAGAAACTTCAGAGTTACACACCAGGCAGTGCAGGATTTGAAAAACATGAAAGTTAAAACCTAAGGCATCATTCCCGTTCCTTAGAGGCTTGACAAGGCCTCTACCTTTTTGAGACTCTATTCTAAATATTCTAAGTATCGACTAATAATATGTGTTTAACAGCACTCTACATCTACCAAAAATAAATATAAACAAGAAATATAATTACAATTATTATGAATAATTCTTTAATCCAGGGCCAGTGTGGTAACCACGAAATCAGGATGTGGAAGATATAATCAGGGCTCAGTGTGTTATTTTTGAGTACTGTCTAATAATGTAAGATCTGAGTTAGTTCTCAAATTGTAAACAAATTTTGCCGATCTTTCCACTTTGATTTCCATGTCAATTGTTAGTTCTGTATCCAAATGAATGTCTTGGGATACTCTTTGGACTAGAATCATATGCAAATTTTGGTTCCAAACCTGAGTCAGGGTTACCAACTGTGTAGATAATAAGCACAGGAAAAGAATCATTTAAACAACATCATCATCATTTGTATCAGGCTCTGTTTTCTCAGTTGTTTCAGGAGCAGAAGCCTTCTTAACTCTGGAGTAGTGAATCCAGGGTCCTTTGCCAGCCACTTTGACTGCGGTGAGGGTGGTCAGCAAAATCTGGAATGGTCCTCTCCCCTTGGCCTGTGGAGGGTCACTTTCCCAGCACTTAACACAGAGCCAGTGTCCAGGCTGGAAGGGATGTGCAGGGGTGTCCAGTCCTATGGGTGTGGATAACACGATGGAATTCTGGAGCTTCTGCACAGTGGAACCCAAAGCCATTAGATACCTCTGGACATCAAGTTTCCCCCTCATGTGAATCTCACCTGGAACATGTGGAATTTGCTCTGGCTGCCATACAGTATTTCATAGGGACTGATGTTATCCCTGCGCCTCGGTTGTATGCGGATCCTCAGTAAAGCTCCAGGCAAGGCCTGAACCCATGGCATGGATGTCTCTAAAACCTAAGGCATCACCATCACCTCCCAAGGCTCTCCTGGGTTCCATGAGGCCCCTGTGTGACACACTGGGGCTGCAGTTCAGTGAGGTTCCATAACCTCACCAGGGTCTCTGGGGTTCAATGGGGCGCGCCCTTCTCGCATTTGAGCCTTGGTTCCATGAGTTCCATGCACTGCCAGTGGTGTCTGTGTTCCGTGAGGCCCAGCTGTATCACATCAGAGCCTTGCTTTCACCAGGTTCCAATAGCTCACCATGGTCTCCTGAGCTCCATGAGGCCCCGCTGTGTCACACTGGAGCCTTGGTTCCATGAGGTTCCATAGCCTCACTATGGTATCTTTCGTTCAATGAGGCTTCTCTGAGCCACATTAGAGCCCTGGTTCCATGAATTTCCTTACCTTCACTCTGGTTTTGGATTCCATAATTTCCTGCTGTGCCACTTTAGCATTTTGGTTCCATGAGATTCCATAGCATCCATGTGGTCTCCTGTCTTCCATGAGGCCCCACTGTGTCACACTGCAGACTCGATTCCATGAGTTTCCATAACCTCACAGCATCTCCTGGGTTCCATGAGGCCCTTCTGTGACACACTGCATCCTTGGTTCCATGAAGTTCCAAATCCTCACTATGGCCTCTTGGTTCCCTGAGGCTCCTCTGTGTCCCATTGGAGCCTTGGTTCCATTGGGTTCCATAAGCTCACAATAGTCTCCTGCATTTAATGAGGAGCCGCTGTTTCACATTTCAGCCTCGCATTCATGAGGTTCCATTTCCTCCTTGTGGTCGCCTGTGCCCCATGAGGCCCCTCTGTGTCACATTAGAGCCTTGGGTCCAAGATATTCCATGGCCTCAAAATTCAGCGAGGCCCTGCTATGTCAGACTGGAGCCTTGGTTCCATGAGGTTCCAGAACCTCACTTTGGTCTCCTGGGTTCCATGAGGCCCCACTGTGTCACAAGGGCCCCTTGCTCCCATGAGCCAGGGAAACATCCCAGTGGCACCTGGGTTCCATGGGGCCCTGCTGTGTTTACAACTGAAACTTGCCTCCATGATAGTCCATTGCTTCACAAGAGTCTCCTGGGTTCCATGAGGCCTTGCTTTGTCACAAGTTACACTTGGTGCCCTGGGGTGACTCTATGATGTGTATCCCCTATCACGGCTCTATGCCAAAAAATTAATTTTGGGCCTTTTTCTGTGCCTTTAAACTGAGCTTGACAGGGGAGGAAAAAAATACCAAAGGAACTTTTCAAACCAATTCCCATGGACACAGAGATAGAGACTCCTCTGCGTTCCCTAGCTGCCGGAGCATGGAGGAAGCACCCTTTTTTTTGCTTTTTCAGCCAGCTTTTCGAGGTTTTTTTCCCTTGTTTTTCCTCCGGCATGGTGCCTGGGCCTTCGGATTTTTTTTTTCTCTCTCTTCTGGACTGTTTCAACAACATCAGAACACATCGGGAGAATTTTCCTTCAGGCCCAGATGTGGGCCTATGGCCTATGGCCTCACCGACCCAGCTCCGAGGAGGAGAGAGTCCACATCTACAGGAGGACTCTGAAATATTCCCAGGTTTCTCTCCACCTCGAGAGATTTTATTATTTAGCATTTTTTTTCCTGTCTGTTGGTTAAAATAAATGGCTTCTATCTCTTTCACTTCCCTTCGAGGAAAATCTTTTTTTTCCCAAACCTGGTGGAAGGAGGGGTGGTTGTAACCTGTTGTTCTCTCAGAGGATATATTGCTAGATTTTGGCCAAACCGGCACACTTGGTTTCATGAGATTCCATGGCATCACAATGGTCTCCTGGACTTGGAGAGGCCCCACTGTGAGACATCTGAGCCTTGGTACCATAAATTTCTGACACCTAACTATGGTCTCTTGGTTCCATGAGGCCCCGCTGTGTCAGACTGGAGCCTTGGTTCCATGAGGTTCCAGAACCTCACTTTGGTCTCCTGGGTTCCATGAGGCCCCTCTGCATCACAAGGGACACTTGGTTCCATGAGATTCCATTGTGCCACAATGGTCTCCCGGGTTCCATGAGGCCCCAATGTGTAACAATGGATTTTTGTTTCCATGAGGCCCCACTGTGTCACAATGGCCCCTTGCTCCCACCAGCCGTGGAAATGTCATGGTGGCCCCTGGGTTTCATGAGACTCCACTCACAATTGACACTTGGCTCCATGAGATGCCATTGCAACACAGTGGTCTCCTAGGATCCATCAGGCCCCACTGTGACACAACTGAAACTTGGTTCCACAAAATTTCATTGCGTCACAATGGCCTCCTGGGATCCATGAGGCTGCGCTTTGGAACAATGGACACTGGAATCCAGGAACAGGGGCAATGTCCAAGTGGCACCTGGGTTCCATGGGGCCCCGCTGTGTTTACAATTGACACTTGCTACCATGGCAGTCCATTGCTTCACAAGAGTCTCCTGGGTTCCATGAGGCCCTGCTGTGTCACACTGGACACTGGGTGCCAGGAGCCCTGGCAAGGTTCCAGTGGCAGCTGGGTTCAATGAGGCCCAGCTGTCTCACGATGGACACTTGGTTCCATGAGATTCCATTGTGTCACACTGGGCTCCTGCGTTCCATGAGGCCCTGCTTTGTCACCATGGAGCCTTGGTTCCACGAGATTCTTTTTTTCTTCTCCCAGGGGTGGTGAGGTGGCTGCTGGGGCCCATCCCAGCACGGGCAGCCGGGCCCATGTGGCCAGGGTCTTCCCGAGGCCGGGACCACCCAGCTGGGGCCCTCCTGAGGCCGGAGCCACCCGTGCGGTGCTGGCAAGGACCACGTGGCCAGCAGAGAGAGATATGGTGAGTAATTCCCCCATGCAGAGCCCGGACAAGTTCAACCTCTCAACTGCAACTTACAGACACCAACTTTCTCCAAGTCAGAGGAAAAGGAAAGTGAGGACACGTGAGGAGAACCAACACGGCGGCACCGAGGTCGGTGGGGGAAGGCAGAGGGAGGAGGTGCTCCAAGCGTCGGAGCTGAGATTCTCCTGCAGGCCGTGCTGAGGACTGAAATACAACAAACTGTTTCCCTGTCATTCATGAGGTGCATGGGGGAGTGCAGAGATCCACATGCAGCCTGTGAAGAGGGTGCTCCCGCTGGGGCGTGTGGATGCTGAGAGGCTGCGATCTAGTGAAGAACTCAGAGAGAGATGAGCCTTGCTTTTAGGGATCGAGGAAGAGAGCCTTTGCTTCCAAACGAGAACAGCTCATCCTTAAAAGACTAAACCCCATGAACTAAAATGACCCACGCTGGCAGTGTGGGAAGACTGCTTGACCCATGGGAGGGATTTCACATTGCAGCAGGTTTGGGTGGGACTGCTGCTTGTGGAAGTTAAAACCACGCTAGAAAACTTCGCAGAGAACTGTCTCCTGTGGGAAGGAACCCACGGCACACCAGAAGAAACTCTTTTCCTTAAACATAAAGAAAGTCTCTTAAGAAGTGAAATACTGACCAAACCCCCGTGTTTTGTTTCCTTGTATGGTTGGTAGAAAGGGAAGGACTGGAAAGGAAAGGTGTTCTGAAAGTTTGCTTTGGTTCTTGTTATCCTTTTCACTTTTAAATCTTCTTTTTACTGTTTAAGTTTAGAACCTGTTTTACCTTAAAGTGTTTTCCCCCTAATCCTTAACTCATGAAAATTCCCCCCTCATCTGCTCAGCTATAGCAGAGGAAAATAAATGAATAGATTTTTTTGTGGGTGCTTGGCACTTAATGAGCATCAAACTGGGACACACATTCAAAATTCCCTCTATCCAAGGGCTACTCCCAGACAAACCTGCCAGGACAGACAGATCTGGCTGGCCTTGGCCTCTGGTGGCTGTGTCTCATCTGCCCCTGAAACGCTGGGGCTCGGAGCTTCCCTTCCTCTGGAGACCACTGTGAGCCTGCGTGGCCTCGTGGAACCCAGGGGCCATTGTGACACTGCAGGGCTGCTGGCACCAAGGGCACCATGGTGACCCTGTGGCCTTCCATGGAACCAAGGGGCCATGGTGGCACTGCTGGGCCCCAAAGAACCCAGGGGCCTTTGTGACCCTGCAGGGCCCCACGGAACCAAGGGAACATGGAACAGCTCTGGCTGCCTTGGGCTCCTGGGGCCGCCTGACAGCTCCGGCTGAGCTTGGCATGGCCAGAGCTGCTTCTCATCTGCCCCTGCAGCGCTGGGGCTCCGTGCTTTCCTACCTACGGAACAGAACTGTCCTTCTCCTTCAGGGGCCCACGGCCAAAATTGGGATTCTACATCCAAACTTGATTATATAAGGATTGTCCTTTATGAAACTTGCCAGGTCAGACAGCTCTGGCTGGCCTTGGCCTCTTGGGGGCCACCTCCTCTTTGCCTTTGAAACACTGCAGGGCTGGGCTTTTGTTCCCATAAAAAAAAAATCTTTCTAGTCCAGGTGTCCATGGCCAAAATCGGGCGGCCTCCTCCAAAATTCCGTATATGCAAGTACAGCTCCCAGACAAACTCTGCCAGGACTGACAAGTCCAGCTTCCCTTGGCTTCCTGAGGGCCAGATCTCAGCCGCCTTTGAAACCCTGGGGCTGTGCTTTTCTTCCTGTGGAACAGAACCATTCTTCTCCTCCAGGTGCCCATGGCCAAAATTGCAATTTGGCCTCCAAAATTCCGTCTATCCAAGGATTGCTCCCAGACAAAAGCTGCCAAGACAAACAGGTCTGGCTGGCCTTGGCCTCTGGTGACCGCCTTTCATCTTTCAGTACTGGGCTTCTGTAGTTCCCTTCCTGTGGAAAAGAACCGTCCCTCTTGTCCAGGCGCTCTTGGCCTCGAGCACTTGACCACTCTATAGGGACAGAGGAGCTCTGTGCTCAGTGGAGACTGAGGACAGCAGAGGAGAGCCCTGGGAGGGACTGAAGGGAGGTTTCAGAGATGGTGGATCCTTTTGGCATAGTAGAGAACAGCCAGAGAAAGAAAAAATGAATGCCAAAGGAAGCTGGGGAGGTGCAGAGTGGACACCAGGAGAAAGGAATTTCCCTCCCAGGGCAGGGCTGGCGTGCAACACGTCCCCCAGAAGGAGTCTGGAGCAGCCCAAGGCTTTGTGTGCCCAGGCAGAGGCAGGCAGGACGCAGAGCTGCCAGCAAAGGAAGGGGCCAGCGAGCTGGGGCAGCCGGGGGGATGCCGACAGCCTGCAGGGACAGAGGCACAGGGCAGGGACACCGTGGGACAGCCTGGGCTGCAGAGGCCACAGGGATGGGCAGCAGCTGCAAGGCCCTGCCAGAGCCAACTTGTGCAGCCCTTTGGCCACGGCTGCTGGCCCTGGCCCTGAGGCCAGCAGGAGACAAGTGACCCTTGCAGCCCTGGGGCCTCAGCACCTCCTTGGCCCTGCTCAGCAGCCTGGCAGGGGCTGCCCCATGGTGCTGCCCTTGGCATTGCACATCCCCACATCCCAGTGCCCCGGGAAGAGCCCTGAGCCAGGAGGGAGGGACAGGATGTGCCTTGCCAGGGGCTGGGGCTCAGGCCTTGGCCCTTTGCATCCATGGAACACATCCAGGTTTGCTCAGCACCAGAGACACCTTTCCCTTGCTATCCCCAGCTGCCATCACTGCCTGCAGAGTTCTGCTCTGACTGGAACCTGGGGACACTTTCACGTGAGTTGTGCCCCTGATGGGACCCATTAAAAGTTAAAGAAACTTTGGACTTTGATTCTGACTTTGAGTTCTTGAGAAGCTTTTTGAAGACATTCTGAGGGACTGAGTCTGATGTGAACAACACCAAAGCCCCGAGAGGGTCATTAAAGTCCTTGTGCTGTGTCTGTGCTGCTGAGCTGGGCCGGGCTCCTGGCACAGAGGGAACTCTCAAGCTCCTGGCAACCAACAAGAGCTTCACAGAGGCAGCTCTGCTGAGGAGCAGCTCCTCTGCCAGCCCAGCA
Source organism: Monarcha castaneiventris obscurior (assembly GCA_026261815.1). Lineage (NCBI taxonomy): Eukaryota > Metazoa > Chordata > Aves > Passeriformes > Monarchidae > Monarcha > Monarcha castaneiventris. Next base: position 57,372 of record JAMPIT010000658.1, on the reverse strand, counting down.
GGGCTGAGGGCACTGCCTGCAGGAACCTGGGAGGAGTGAAGCTGAGAGCTGGGTAAAGCAGCTGGAAGGACAACTCTGAACTCATTCATGGAGAAATCTTCAGAGCGTTGCACACAGTGAGTCTCTGGCTGCAGGGAGCTTCTAGAGCTGCCCCATGGCACGGCTGCCATGGCTGTAAGGATGGCTCTGCTGCCGTTCCTGCTTTGGGGGAGGATGTGCTGCAGAGCGGGGCTGCCCTGGGCACCGGCAGAGGGACAGGGCAGGACGGCTCCTGCTGCCAGGGCCGGCTGCAGGCTGGGAAGGTGGGGGAGCAGCCAGGGCTGCCCAGGGCTGTCCTGCAGAGCAGCTCCTGCAGCCCTGAGGGCTCATTGCCAGGCCAGGGGATCTGCCACCTGCCAGGGGCAGCTCTCAGCTGCCTGGCAGCTCCCCATGGGCGGTGGGGAGAAGTTGGAGGTGGAAGGAGTGACGCCCATCAGGGCAGATTCCTCCTGCTGTGGAGATGGTGCTGCATGGCCAGGGCTGCTCTCAGCTTTCTCACCAGGGGAAGGGAAAGGGGCTCTTGGGTTTGTCTGTGTCCCTGAGACTCCTGCACTGCCACACTGGGGATCAGCAGCTCTGCCTCAGATCTCCCTCAGAAAGTGCCTCCTCACACTCCCCTGCCTGCAGACAGCACCAGCAGCACCTTGGCTTGCAGCATCTCCCTTTGTCCAAGCTGCCCTTCAGGCCCTGCTGCCAGGGAGATGCCCCTGGGCAGTGCCCTGTGCTGGGAGGGCTCTGCAGGGCAGAGCTGAGCCCCCAGGGCTGGGCTGGGCTCTGGCAGCACTGGCAGGGACAAGCCCTGGGTACAGAGAAACAGCTCCCAGGAGGGACAACTCCAGGCAGCAGAGAGCCAGAGCAACTGTAGCTGCACAGGGAAAGGGAGAAGGGTATAGAGAAATGGTTTTGAAATTGGAGCCTTCAAAAAGTCACTTTATTATGCAAGCACGTTTTAAGTGTGATCACCGTGAAATAGAGGGAGGTGAAATGAGCAAAGGGCACCTGTGTGGGGACCAGCAGGTCTGACTGCATTGGGGCACAGGGAGCCCTGTTTTCCCTCTGGGCCCCCAGTGTTCAGGCTGAGAGCAATGCTGAAGATGAGGCAGCAGCACAAACCTGAGCTCAAAAATAAAAAAACTTAGCAAAGATCCTCCCCAGGAAGGGATGTAGTTTTGCAGGAATTCCTAAGAAAACAGCATAGGATTGACTCAGGGGAATCTGCCCCAGCTTCTCAATGCCTTCTTTCAACAGCCCACAACTCCTGGAATGAAGAAATGTCCAACAGCAGCTCCATCAGCCACTTCCTCCTGCTGGCATTGGCAGACACGCGGCAGCTGCAGCTCCCGCACTTCTGCCTCTTGCTGGGCATCTCCCTGGCTGCCCTCCTGGGCAACGGCCTCATCATCAGCGCCGTAGCCTGCGGCCAGCACCTGCACACCCCCATGTTCTTCTTCCTGCTCAGCCTGGCCCTCACCGACCTGGGCTGCATCTGCACCACTGTGCCCAAAGCCATGCACAATTCCCTCTGGGCCACCAGGCACATCTCCTACTCAGCATGTGCTGCTCAGCTCTTCTTCTTTCTGCTCTTCATTTCAGCAGAGGTTTCCCTCCTGACCATCATGTGCTACGACCGCTACGTGTCCATCTGCAAACCCCTGCACTACGGGACCCTCCTGGGCAGCAGAGCTTGTGCCCACATGGCAGCAGCTGCCTGGGCCGCTGGGTTTCTCTACGCTCTCATGCACACGGCCAATACATTTTCCCTGCCCCTGTGCCAGGGCAATGCCCTGGGCCAGTTCTTCTGTGAAATCCCACAGATCCTCAAGCTCTCCTGCTCACACTCCCACCTCAGGGAACTTGGGGTTCTTGCTTTTAGTGCCACTTTAGGACTTGGCTGTTTTGTGTTCATTGTTTTCTCCTATGTGCAGATCTTCAGGGTTGTGCTGAGGATCCCCTCTGAGCAGGGACGGCACAAAGCCTTTTCCACGTGCCTCCCTCATCTGGCCGTGCTCTTCCTTTTTATCAGCACTGGCTTTTTTTCCTACCTGAAGCCCCCCTCCATCTTGTCCCCATCCCTGGATCTGGCCCTGTCGGTTCTGTACTCGGTGGTGCCTCCAGCCCTGAACCCCCTCATCTACAGCCTGAGGAACCAGGAGCTCAAGGATGCCCTGAGGAAAATGATCACGTGTGGTTTTCAGAAGCAATAAACTGTCATTCTCCTGCAGAGCTGTTCTGATGTGACTCATTAATGCCCATTCTGTGTCCTGTCTTTGTTGCTGCTGACAAAGAAGTTAAGCTGTTGAGATTTTGTTCACACAAAAATCTCTGCCTGTTCCATTTTTAATTTTGTATTTGCCTTTCCAGTGTGACCCAGAGACTCTATAAACAGGGAGCTGGACTCCAATATGTGTGTGCTGAAACAAAATAAAAAGCCTGTGTTGTCTTGTTTCCCTGACATCTTTCCTCCCTGACTTCTCTGGAGCTGCAGGGTCGGTGCCTCTGGGCAGAGCTGGGGGAGAAAAGAGTCCCAGCAGGACAGCACTGCCAGGGAGCCCCAGGGCTTCTCCTTCGTCAGCTCCTCTCCCTTCCCTTCCACACTCCCCTGCAGAGCCCCTGCGTTGGTTTCAGGCCTCAGGGCTCTGTCAGCTCAGTCCCAGTCCTGCTGTGGGACTGCCCAGGGACTGCAGGCAGGGACAGGCCGTGGGCACTGCTGGGACAGAGCTGGGCTCTGCAGCAGCATTTCCATCATGCAAGGGCATCTCCCCAGTGCAGGGCCTGAAAGCTTCCATCTCCTTCCCAATTTTCTCTCAAGGATGTGCCCAAGGCAGCGCCCTGGAGAGGAAAGCAGCAGTGACCAGCAAAGGGTGGCAGTGTTCAGGGTGGGGGCAGCCAGCAGTGCCCTGGCAAAGGCAGCGCCGCTGCCAGCAGTGGCCTCTCTCCCCAGGTCACAGAGGTTGTTCTTCCCTCCATGGAGGGACATCCAGTGACCGGGTCAGGAGTCCGTGTTTGCAGTGCACGGACAAGACACAGCCCTGAACATCCTCTGTGTGTATGAGGGGACATAAACCCAGTGAGCACAAACACCTTCAGCTGTTGCTGGAGTTTGCAGAGAGTGCCGTGCCCTGGGAACCCCCTGGATGCAGGGCTGGGATGAGCTCCTGTGCACAGAGCTCCCCGTGCCCATCCCTGCGGCCGTGGGGCACCTCGGGCAGGGGCAGGGCAGGGTGACACCCGCAGGGCTGAGGTCCCTGCCAGGCTCTGGCAGTGGCAGCAGAGCCCAGGGAGCCCCTGCCCATGCTGCAAGGAACTGTGAGTGTGCCAGGGAAGGACTCGTGTCCCTGAGCAGCCCTGGGGCTGTGAGCAGGGCATGAGCCCAGCTCAGGGCTGGGCACCCGACAGAGCCCTGACATTTCTGGCTGTGCCCAGAAGAGAAGGGTTGGGCAAGGTGGCCCTGGGGAAACCTCTGTGTCCATCAGGTGACAACCAAGTGTCTCTGGCACTGTCCCTCCCCAGTCAGGCATCAGGAGAAAAGAAGCTGAGAAAACTGTGGGTCGCCAGAAAGAGAGATAAATGGTTGGGGCAGGGAAGTAAAGAGCAAAGGCCAAATGCAGAAGCAAAGAAACCACAGGGAGGCGAGAATTCAGTACATGGAGTGGCTGCTTTGGAAGACAAATGTATCAATACAGAAAATCCAGACACCCTCTCGCCCCCTTCCTTCCCCCAGTTCATTGCTGACCATGAGGTCACATGGAATGGGAGATCCCTTGGGTCAGTCCAGCCCAGCTGTCCCCTCCCTGTGCCCTCGGGAACACTTGCCCACCCCCAGCCCATGGTTTGGGGGGGCTGCAGAGACGCCTCATGCAGGGCCAGCCCTGCTCAGGGACAGCCAAAGCCTTGGGCTGGGACCAACCCCGCTGCAGCCACGAGTGCCAAGCACAGCAGCACAGGGGCTGCTCTGGGCAAAGGGAGCTCCATCCCAGCCACAGCCAGGCCAAGGGGGCTCAGGGGGCTCTTCCCACCTCTGGCATTCCACCATTCAATGTATCTTTTCCCTGCAGAGCTCTGTGGAGACACAAGTGACAGAGAGGCAGAAGCAGAGCTCTAAAATGCACCAGGATAAACACAGCAGCTGCTGGGAGGAATGAACCCTCCCAGGGCAGTGCTGGGGCAGGAGAAGCACCCAGAGGGAGGATGAGCTCAGGCCATGTGTGTGTGTCCCAGGGCACAGAGGCTGAGGCTGGGCAGAGCTCAGGGCAGGGCTGGCAATGGCAGGGCAGAGCCGGGGGCAGCGAGATTGTCCATTGGGACACAGCGCAGCCTCATGGAACTCAGCAGAGCCCTGTGACAACATGGAATCTCATGGAACCACGGCTCCACTTGGACCAAGTGGGGCCTCATGGGACACAGGTGCCACTGGGCCACTGCCAGCTCTTGTGGAATCCAGTGTCCATTGGGACACAGCGCAGCCTCATGGAAACCTGGAGACCTCTGTGGGGCAATGGAATCTCATGGAACCAAGGGTCACTTGTGACAGAGAGGGGCCACATGGAACACAAGGGCCACAAAAACATTGCCAGGCCTAGCAGAAACAAGGTGCCATTGTGGCAGAGCAAGGCCTCATGGCACCTAGGAGAGCACAGGGTCACAGTGGATTCTCATGGAACCAAGGCCCCGTTGTGACAAAGCGCGGCCTCATGGAAACCCGGTGCCACTGGGACATCTCCAGCCCTCGAGGCAGCAAGTGTCCATTGGGACACAGCGCAGCCTCATGGATCACAGGAGAGCACAGGGATGCCATGGAACCTTGGGGAACCAAGGCTCAGTTGTAAACATAGCGGGGACTCACAGAATCCAGGAGACCACTGTGACACAATGGAATCTCATGGAACCAAGGCTCCATTGTGATGTAGCTGGGCCTCGTGGAACCCAGGAGACCACTGGGATGCAATGGAATCTCAAGGAACCAAGGGTCAATTATCAACGTGAAACTAAGGAGAACATTGCGACACAGTGGAATTTCATGGAACCAAGGCTCTACTTTGAGCAAGTGGGGCCTTGTGGCTTTGTCGAGGTGGACATAAAAGCACACACTTGTCTCATTCCAAAGTCGAGAGAGATAGAAAGATTTTTTATTTTTTCTACTGCTATTCTTATACCTCTTTACAGTTGCTGTGGCCTATTGAGATTGGCTACTTAGGAAACAATGACAAGGCTGTTTAACAAACAAAGACCATTCAGGTAATAAAACAATTAGCTATACAAGCAAAAGTATAGTTGCTACATATTATCCACAACTTCTTCTTTGTACTCCCTCAATGTCCCATAACAAGAACATCCTCTCCTGGTGTCCAGAACATCTTCTCTCATTGATTATCTTCTTGGCCTTCTCTGTGGGTTTCACTGAAGCTGCAAAACCTCCACTGTAAAATTCTCATGGGTAAATTCTGATCAAATTCTGGTCTGACTCTGTGAGGCCCCCAGACCAGCTGCCAGCCTCATCAGGTTCCCCCTTTTTGTTTTTGTATAACAAAGGCAGCATTTGTTGACTTTTGCAGGGCGCTTTGCAAAAAAGACAATAAACACGGCACAATGAGCAGGATGCAAAAAATGACCAATAGGATCAGGCAGCCAATCCTGCAATTTGCCAATTGCTAAACAAACTAGTCAGCCAATCACATTCGGATTCTTCACGCAATTTTGACACCTTTGTCTGTAATTCCTTAATGCAGGCATGAATAGATTTTGAATGATCAGACAGATTCATACAACACATTCCATCGAAATCTTCACACCCATGTCCATGTGCTAACAACAAAAATTCAATGGCAGCTCTATTTTGCAGTGTAGCATGCCTTACTGACCCAACATCTGTTAATAGTCTGGATAAAGCAAGCGAAGTAACTTCAGTCTGCCGAGCTAACCAACATCCCAACTTGTTTAACAGCCCCAATGCTTTAGCAGATGCTACTTGTGGAGAAAGGAAGGAAACAGCCCATCGGGTACCTGGTGGCCAAAATTTGGTGTTGTCATCACAATCAGGGGCAAACACATGGATGCTGCGCTTTCCCCTCTGTGGTTTATGCTGTAAAATCATAGATGTGTTGGGTGTTAACAGTGAGAGTCGTCCTAAGCTGCAAGGACCTCCCTTGATGTGTGATGGGATCGCAGCCCATGCTGGGTCTCCACAAATGAAAACCACCCCTGGTGGCAAAGCTGGAGGAACAGCAGTAGAGTGTGAGAGATGTGTGGTGAGCTGTAATTGCACCAGGCACTGCCATTTGCAAATATGGGTTGGTTAGGAGAAGCATCCCATACTTTGGACTGATTAGATCCAGAGTAATTAAACTTAACACAAAGGTCCATTTTCACAGATCCTAAAAGCTCTGTTTCTTGTGGGTCAAGAGTTGCACAGGGAAGGTATGAAACCCACTGATCCCAAGCATCAGCGTGATTGTGTGATTGCAAAAGCTTGCTAACTGTCCTAGGCTTTGGCCAGTCATCCATCGGCAAGCCAACAAGGCAGGTAGGAAAAGGATTGTCAGGAGTAGCAGTGGCTAAGCACAGAGTGTCTTGTCCCATCACATCGGCCAGGGTAACCCACACATTGGCTCTCGGCTGACTGACAGGCCAAGCAGAAATAGCAGGCACTGAGCTCAGCAAAACTGACAAGTACCACACTGGCACCTGCATTTTTCTGTCACTCGTTGCCATTTGCACTCCAGTACATCCCAGTGCAAGCCAGCACCCCTTGATCACAGGGATAATGCAGTGTAACACAGCCCTCCTTGGTCACCGGTGCTCGATGCTCTCTCTGGTGGGAGGGAGCTGGAACTACGCTGCCAAGGCCATCAGCCTGAGCTGCTGTTATCCTCAGGATCTGGCCGAGCAGGCGCTGGGATATTCTGCCCAAATCAGGGCGCACACACCTTGCTGGCACCCACCGAGGTCCAGTGTCTGTGGGAACACAAGCGTATCCACGCCCCAGTGCCAAGGTCCCAGGGGCCTTCCCACTGGCTGGGAAGCAAATTCCTTACCCATATTTAGCTCGAGGCAAATGTGTTTCACTGGTGGAGTGCGAGGAATAAAAATGATTTAAAATTGAGGGATTGTTTGCATGAGCCAGTATGGTCAAGTGATTTATGGTATATACAGCTTTCAAAAGTCTGGACTGTGGGGCTTCCCCTTGCATTCTCCCCTTTTGTTTTTCTAAAGCAGTTTTAAGTGTGTGATGAGCACGTTCAACAACAGCCTGATCAGTGGGAGAATGAGGAATACCAAATTTGTGAGAGATACCCCACAGACGTAAAAAATTCCTGACTTTCTGAGAGGCATAGGCTGGGCCAGCGTCAGTTTTCACACAGGCAGGTGTGCCTAAAGCAGCAAAGGCTTGCTGCCAGTGCAGAATTACATCATGGGCCTTTTCTCCAGCATGGGCAGAAGCCCCTATAACAGAGGAAAAGGTGTCAATAGACACATGTACATATTGAAAACAACCAAATTCTGAAATGTGTGTAACATCAGCCTGCCAAAGCTGTAGGGCCAAAAGACCACGGGGATTTGCTCCTGAGGGTAAAGGTCCATTAAAGTTCTGACAGTCTGGGCAAGCACTAACAATAGCACGAGCTTCTGTGGGTGTTAGTGAAAACTGTTTGCACAATGTGTGTGCATTTTGATGAAAAAGGTATGAGATGTTTCAGCCTGGGCTGGTTTATCTGGCTGAGGAACTGCCCAAACAGGGTTTGCGAATGCATCAGCACGGGCATTACCTTCTGCAAGAAATCCTGGTAGGTTTGTATGGCTTCTAATATGCAAAACATAAAAAGGTCAAGTATGTTGCAAAACAGCTGTCCATAAAGCCTTGAGCAAAAGAAACAAATCAGCATTATTAACTTCTTTCCAAAGGGAACAATCTCCTCGTTGTACAACATCTGCAACATAAGCTGAGTCAACAATTAGGTTAAAAGGTTCATTAAAATGATGAAAGGCCATAGTAACTGCTTTTAATTCGACCAATTGTGTGGATCCAGTACCCTGACCCTGCCAAGTCTGCCATCCATCCTCATTTTTCCAGGTGACAATTGCTTTCCCCATTTTTCCTGACCCATCCGTAAATAATGTAGGCCCATCTACAGGAGTACAACTTAATTTAGGTTTTGCTGATAGGGGGGTGCTATTCAGTGATTGTAATAATTTATGTCTGGGAAAATGGTGATCAATTTGTCCTGTGTAGCTCTGCAGTGCTCTTTGCAGTGCAGAACTATTGGCCAAGGACCATTCAAAATAATCTTGCTGAATAGGTACAGTAAATTTAGCAGGATCTTTGGCAGCAATTTGCAGGCATCAATGTAGACACTTAACAATTAACTGAGCAATCAATTAAAAATTGTAATGACTGGTTTTTTTAGGTTTGTGAGGTAAAAACATCCATTCTAGAATATGCAATGGGTCAGGGGACCAGTGATCAGACCATTGTGCAATAATACCTGTTGGATGAAATTCTGGAATTACAACTGAAACGACGACATCAATGTCAGGGTGCACATTGGGATTGGAAATAATTTGTTGCACCTTATCTAAGGCCTGATGGGCCTCAGGGGTAATCTGTCTTGGTGAGTTTAAATCTGAGTCTCCTGCCAATATATTGAACACAGGAGAAAGTTGTGCAGTGGTGAGTCCTAAATAGGGATGCAGCCAATTAATGGTTCCTAACAATTTCTGTGCATCATTTAGAGTATGCACTGTAGTGTCAAACTGAACAGATTGAGGGCATATGGTACGTTCAAATATTTTCAATCCCAAATATTTCCAGGGTGCTTCTGTTTGGATTTTTTCAGGTGCAATCTGTAATCCCTATTTGTGCAGAGCCTTTAAAAGCTCTGGCTGTATGTTTTGCAAATCCTGTGTGCAAGGAGATGCTATCAGTGCATCATCCATATAGTGATAGCAATAACTGTTAGGGAATTGTCCTCTGATAGGTGATAGAGCTTGGGCCACATACATTTGACAAATAGTTGTGAAACATAGGGGTTTCTTTTAAACACTTAAATATAGACATTTTAAAGAAAAGCGAGTTTTGCTGAAGTTAACAAAGAGAAAGAAAAGACGCAAAACTTCCCTAGAGTTGATTAAAGAAATTAATGATTAGTCAGGAAGTTAAGTACAGGATAGGCTTTGATTATCTGATATTTGTTTAGCTGTGTTTATAATAGGTAATTAATAATCTTAGACGGAAAAATTTAAAAGAGGGCCTAGACAGTTACAAATTCTTCCACCTGCAACTTATTCAAAAGCAATAGAGGAAGGAACTGGGAGTCTTCCAAGGTCAGGTGTATTGTTAAAAACCAGAGAGGAAAAGAGGTCAAAGTGAGGAAGAGCAGCCTTACTTCATCAGGACAGCCCCCTCCTCATTTTCAGGACCACCGACCTAATTCCATTGCAAGAATTGCGCATGCTTAATGACTTTTTGCTGATTTCCATACGAAGCGGGGAATGGGAGGTGTCTATGCTATGAATATGTATTTGTGTTTTAAATATGCATTACCGTTTTAGATAAATAGTTCTGTATTGTATTGTAACCTTGGAGCTGCACGTTCGGGAGCGATCCCTGCAGCTTCCAGCGCTGGAACAAACAGACACTTTCTAACCCTAACAAGTTAGAGAGTCTCTGTCCGTCTCAGGTGGATATTGATATTATCATATCAATCCATATCCATATCCGTATCCATATTTTAATAAATCACCGCAGCCGCAGGACAAAATGGATCCGCGGTAAATTGTAACTTCGAAATAGCTGTCATATGTTAAGAAATGTATCAATAAACATATGGTAATAAATGTCTTTTGAGTTGAGAAACTACAGAGCCAGGAACCAAGACATCTTAGAGAAACAAAGGAGATAAACCGCATGCATGCCAGGAAGTCTGTTGTCTCATCAAAACACATCCCAAGGAAGCTGTCAGCTCCAAATTAGGCTGGAGCCTGGGGAGGCACCGGAGGGCGGTGCCTGCCTTCAATTCTGCACTTATCCAGAGGGCTGGAGCGGCGCCGTGCTGGGGGAAGGGGCAGGGACGGGAGAAGGGGGAAAGCTGAGTGAAGTGTAAATTACTTTCTGGGCTTAATGAATATGGAACAGTTGAAGAGAGTACTTAAGTCCACAGGAAAATGAATGGAGCGCGCCTCTGGCAATATTGCCAAGGCCCCAGAGCTGTGATATGCCTTTGTTCTACTAATAAATGTTCACTATTATATTGCTAAAAATTTAACTCCTGAATTCATTTCTTTCTTCTCCTCTTCCCCTGGCGGCTCTCCTGCGCCACAGAACTCTGCCGGCTGCAGCTTTGCAAACGTCCCGTCGAGCTCTGGATGTTGCTGCACAATTTGCTCGAGGTCCCCGGGGGCTGCATCCGATGCATTGTTCTTGTCTGCCCCCTGGGCACGGAGCCCATGGATCCGCTGGCCCCTGGGCAGGGCCTGGCACAGGAGGTGGAAGCTGGGTCCTGCTGCAGCGGCGCCGGGGCAGCTCCAGGACTCGCTGTGGCCGCTGTGGCAGCCGCAGCACAACCCGTTCCCAGGGAGGAGCCGAGGGCTCCGTGGGGCTCTGCAGGACCTCGGCCCTGGGGCTCGTCTGCATCAGCCCGGGCAGCCGGGCTGCACTTGGCTTCCTTTGTGTCTCTGCTCGCCCTGGGCCAGCAGCTGCCCAGCGCCGAGGGGACAGCAACGGGAGCGGGGCAGCTTGGGGCGAGCTCCAGTGTCTGTGCCCGGGAGAAATCCCAAAGCCTTCCCTAAGGAGCAGGGAGCGCTGACAGAGCACAGGATGCTGCTGCTGCTGCTGCTGCTGAGCACGGGCCGGCCCCAGGGCTGATGTCAGACAGAGCCGGGATGGGAGCCACAAATAACAGGAGGAGGAGGAGGGGCAGGAGAGGAGGAGGAGGGGCAGAGGAGGAGGAAGAGCGAGGGGGGAGGACGAATGGAGGAGCAGGAGCGGGAGAAAGAGGAGGGATAAAGGAGGAGAAGCGGGGAGGAAGAGGAGGAGGAGGGACCGAGGAGGAGGAGCGGGAGGAGGAGGAGGGGCAGAGAAGGAGCAGAAAGGGAAGCAGCAGAAGGATCTGCCACGTGCGTCCATCGCTCTCTGTGTCCGCAGCTCTCGGCCCCGGGAGCATCGCTCCCCCCATCCCGCAGGTGACCGGGGAGGGGAGCTCGCCCCAAATATCCTGGGCGGTCCCTGGGGTTGTTTTTGGGAGGGGGGAATTTTGGACCTTGGAGGACTCCAGCACCGAGCCCCAAATATCTTTGTTGGTTCCGGGGAGGTTTTGTTTTAGGGGGGCGGGGGGAGGCGGATGTTTGGATCTTGCAGGACTCCAAATGTGAGTCGCAAATGGCCCTTGGGGGATATTGGGGAGTCCCCGGCACGCGGGGTTTTGGGGGGTCCCGGTGGCGGCTGCCGGGAGCAATGGGATGGGGCGGGATGGGGCCCGGGAAGGGTGGGATGTGGATTGGGGTGTGGGATGAAGTGTGGGGGAGGGGGATGGGTGGGCTGGGGCCTGGGATGAGGCAGCCGAAGGCTGGGGATGCTGAGGCCGGGGGGACCCCAGTCCTTCGGGGCTTGCGGGGTATCGGGCAGCTGTGAGGGAGTTTTGGGGCAGCCCTAATGCTGAGGGGGGCGGTGCTGGCAGCGGGGGGACGCGTGGCTCCGGCAGCTCTGGGCCCCAGCTGCGCCCCCCGTTTGGGAGCGGAATTTGGGGAGGGGGAGGTGGGGGCGGCCAGGCCGGGCCCCCATGGCCGCGCTGTCCCGGCGGGGCCGAGTGCGGGCGGGAGCCCCGCGGGGCCCGGCCCTGCCCGGGCACGGCTGATGCCGCCCGCCCGCGCTCCGCACTGCTCCGGCCTGGGGCTGCCAGGGCCTTGCGGGCCGGGGCCGCTTTGGGGACCCCCCCAGGGCACAGCGCGGCTGCTTTGGGGCTGTCGGCACCGCCCGGCGCTGGGCATGGGGCGTGTGGGGGCAGCTGGGGCCGTACTGGTGGCACTGGTGCTGCTGGGAGCCCCCCCGGCCGCGGGCCAGGAGCTCTGGGCTGAGGGCAGGGCTGGAAAAGGGGGGAGCCGTCGGAAAGAGGGGGAGAGCAGTGAAAAGGGGGTCGGACTCCCCAGACGGAGTGGGAGAGGGGACTGAGAGCCCCAAACCAAGCGCTTGGGGCACTGAGGCTTTGGGGGAAGATGAGAAAGGAGGGGGATGGGGGGCAGAGGGAGGGAAAAGGGAGTGGGATCCTTCAGCTTAGTGGGGTCGGTTGGTGGATGGGGATTGGGGGATGATGGGAAAAGGATGGAGGAGGGGCAAAAATGGGGGGTGGGACCTCCAGATGAAGTGGGAGGGCTGTGGGGAACCCCAGAGTTGCCCTCATGGCAAGGGACTGATCCCCTGTGGGAAGAGCTTTGGCCGGAGCACGGAGCTGATCTCCCAGTGCAGGATGCACGTGGGGGAGGAGTCCTGTGTCTGCCCAAGCTTTGCCCAGAGGTCCCATGTCAGAGGAGAGAGACCCTACCTGGGCCAGGAGTGCAGGAAAAGCTTTGGTGGGAGCCCCAACCTCACCAGGCCCCAGGGGATCCACACTGGGGAGCCCCTATGGATGCCCAGACTCTGGGAAGGGCTTCACCGTGAGCCCCCAGCCCCTGGAACACCCGTAGGAGGCACCTGGAGGAGGGTCCCTGCAAGTTCTGGGCTGCAGGAAGAGCCCCAAGGAGCTGAGGTTCCCCCAGAACCAGCACCTGAAGCAGAAGGTGGTGACATCTCTGCATCCCGGGGCCCTAGGAACACTATGGGGTCTCCAGCCTGACCTACCCCAACAAGGGGGGGTCAGCCCTCATCCTGCCCCTGAAATCCCTTGGGATGCCCTGTCAGTCTCTGCATTCCCCACTCCAAAATCTCCAGGCTCTTGAGATGAGACCAGAGGGGTGGAAGTCCCCTCCCAGGGTGACCACAATCCCCAAATTTTTATCTCCACCCTCCAGTTTTCCCACTTTTCCCCTATCTGTGTTCCCCCCAGTGGGTGGGTGCAGCCAAGAGCCCCACCCCATGTCCATCCTGACCTGTTCCAGCTCCATTCCTATCCTCCCATGGGATGCGAGAGGTTTGGGGGGAATGGGGGTCCAAGGGTGTTGCTGGTCCTGGGGGGAGGAGGAGAAGGGATGGAGGAGGAGGGATGAAGAAGGAGCACGAGGAAGGGAGGAAGCAGGAGGAGAAGGAGGGGGGATTATGCAGGAGGAGGAGGAGGAAGAGCAGGGAGAGGAGGCACCACAAGGTTCCAGCACTCCCTGTATCTGCAGCCCCCCTGGCCCCGAGTGCATCGACCCCACCACATCCCACAGGGGCCAGGGGAGGGGGAGCTCACCCCAAACATCCTGGGGGGTCCCTGGGAGGGTTTTTTTTGAGGGGGGTTGTTTGGATCTTGCAGGATTCCAAAGCTGAGCCATAAATGCCCCTTGGGGGTCACTGGGGCATCCCTGAGGGGGGTTTGGGGAGGTCCCGGTGGCTCAGGCTCCAGAGCCACGTGGCAGTTTCCAGGTGCTGGCACAGGGGGGACACCGGTTTTAGGAATCCCCAGGAGAGCCAGGGATGGGGGAGCCCAGGAGCCCCAGAGTTTGGAGAGCAGAGAGGGGCGACACCAGAGCTGGGGGACCCCCAGCAGCCTGGAGAGAGGGGGGAGAACGGCGGGCGGGGAACCAGGGACCTGTTGGACACCGAAGTGGGGAGCGCATAAAGCAGGAACCCCTGGGATTCCCAGGAGCGCCGGCAGCCCGGAGAAAGCGGGAAACCCAGATAGGGGGGAACCCCAATGCACACGGGATCCCCAGGAGCCCAGAGAGGGGGGACGCCCAAAAGCCCAAAGTGGAGTAAAGAGAGAAGGGGAACTCTTGGGAGGTTTTTTGGCTTACTCTTCAAATCTTTTGGGATGAATCTTGATATTTTAGGAGTTTTGGGGTTATGTCTTGGTGTTTGAGGTTTTTTTGGGCTGAATCTTGGTGTCCAAGAGGCTTTTATGGACACCAAATGCCCAGTGACTTCTAGGGATGGACTTGGGCAGGAGGAATTCCCAACCCAACACACTCACAACATTGCTTTTCTCCCCAAACCAAGATTTCCCATTCCCAACCCTTGGCTGGATGGAGGAGGAGCCTGAGAGGAAGAGGAAGATGCCCCGGGAGCCCCAGGCAGGTGAGGAGGAAGTCAGTGCCCCTTTCCCCCTCTCTCCTGCTCCATCTCCCAGCCCAGCATCGCCCCCGGCTGCAGGACAACCCCGCTGCCGACGCCGTCCTGCCAGGGACAGACTGGGGGGATCTCCTTCCCCTTCCCTGTGGCACGGAGGCAAATCCCATCCTCTCCTTGTCCTTCCTGCCCCAGACAAGGAGCTGAGGACGGAGCCCAGGGAGGACAAATCCCCGCAGCAGAACCTGGTGGAAGAGGCCGTTTTGAGCGGCTCCTTGGCGCAGGAATCCAACGGGGAGGAAAAGCCCCAGAGATCCCTCAGGAGGAGGGGCTGCAAACCCAGCCCAGGGAGCTCTGAGGAGGAAAGACCCACCCTGTGCCGGGAAGGCGGCCGGAGATCCAGCCAGAGCTCGGACCTGGTGGTTCATGAGCAGCTTCACAATGGGGAGAAGCCCCACACGTGTGGGGAATGTGGAAAGAGCTTCAGCTGGAACTCCAACCTGATCATCCACCAGCGGATCCACACTGGGGAGAGGCCCTACGAGTGTGGGGAATGTGGGAAGAGGTTTCAGACCAGCTCCAGTCTCCTCCGGCACCAGCAGATTCACACAGAGGAGAGGCCCTTCCACTGCCCCGACTGCAGGAAGGGCTTTAGGGACAACTCCGACCTCGTCAGGCATCGGCGCATCCACACTGGGGAGAGGCCCTACAAGTGTGGGGAATGTGGTAAGAGCTTCAGCCAGAGCTGCAACCTGATCCATCACCAGAAGATCCACACAGGAGAGAGGCCCTACGAGTGTCCTGAGTGTGGGAAGAGGTTTCAGACCAGCTCTCATCTCCTCCTGCACCAGCGGATTCACACAGAGGAGAGGCCCTTCCGCTGCCCCGACTGCAGGAAGGGATTCAGGCACAACTCCAACCTCATCAGGCACCGGCGCATCCACACTGGGGAGAGGCCCTACGAGTGTGGGGAATGTGGGAAGAGCTTCTCAGATCGCTCTAACTTGACCCAACACCAACGGAGGCACCGGTAAGGGCAGCCCTGAGAGTGCCCTGACTGCAGGAAGAGCTTTGTCCTCTGCTCCAACTTCATCCCCCATCAGAGGACCCACATTGGGAAGAGCCCTGCTGACCCACATTTCCCGTGATGGCGTTGATGGGCTCATTAACAGAAGAGAGTCCAGAGGGAGGAGGCAAGGAAACCCTGCCCCACCTGGTTTCAGCAGCTCATGAGGATGGTGATAGAATACACTGCAGCCCAGGACACTGAGCTCTCTGCTGTTGTAGTTCCATGGACAGAGGTTGTTGTCTCTTACCCCTTCCCATGGGCAGGCCGGTGTTCAGCCATCTCCAGGACAGCAGGGCCCCACCCCACATCCCTGGGACCTGGGAAGACAAAATCCATCCCTCCAAATGTCCCCCCTTGCTC
This sequence comes from Monarcha castaneiventris obscurior, assembly GCA_026261815.1. Classification (NCBI taxonomy): domain Eukaryota; kingdom Metazoa; phylum Chordata; class Aves; order Passeriformes; family Monarchidae; genus Monarcha; species Monarcha castaneiventris. Next base: position 41,713 of record JAMPIT010000658.1, on the reverse strand, counting down.
CTTCTTCCCAGGCATTTGGCCCTGGCAGTGGGGTTTGTGCTGGTTGCTGCAGGAAAAAGGAGACCCCTGTGACACTGTGGGGCCACTGGAACCAAGGGGCCTTTGTGACACAGCAGGGCCTCGTGGAACCTTGGAGCCCAAAGGTGTGAAACATTCCTTGCAGGGCTCTGCCTTGGGGAAGGGGAACCTCCTTGGTGGCAGCTTGGGCTTGGCACACACTTGAGGAGGGTGTCAGTTTTCACTGGGGAAATTCACGAGTTTTAGATTGCTTCACACACAAAAAAAAGAAAAACCCCTCTTTGGCTGTGTGCAGCCAGTTCTTCAAGCACAGCAGGTCCCAGGTGAGTGAGGAGAGACAGGATGGGCTTGGGAATGTGGAGCAAAGTTGTCCACACTGGGTCAGACCTCAAGGTACAGCTTCTGGGACCAGGCCAGACCTCCTCAGGAGAGACCCTGGATCAATATCAGTCACAGAATGCTGCAGTCACCTCTGCTCTAAAGAGAAAAATGCATCCCGTAAAATAGGAATGCATATTTCTTAGAAGCTCTTTGAAATATTTCTCCATAACTGGAGAAGGAAACCTTCCTAATGAACTGCACCAGAGCAGAGGGAAATCAAGGCAGAGCCAGGCTTTGTCAGGACTTGCTTGATCCTAATGAGCCCCGTGGTGCATTTGGTGCTGAGCCCTTGAAGCTCAGGGCCTGAGAGGAGATGGCACAAACCTTTCCAGGAGTCAAAGGAAGGGGAAACACCCAAAGTGTCTCGAGGCATTGATGGGTCCCACTGAGGTCCATGCCCAACACAGACTCCTCATGGACTCCTTGGAGGAGAGAATTGGAGGCCAGGATTGTACAAAAACCTCTCAGAGACTCAGTGTGGGAAGGAAAATCCAAAGTACCTTCAAAACCTTGAGTATCTCAGAGCGTTAATGAGCCCCACTGAGTGTCAATGCAAAGCTCTCAAGGGACTCGTTAAAGCTGATAATTGGAGGCCATGACTGGAAAAAACCTCTCATAGAGCTGGTATCAAAAAGGAAGCACCAAGTACTTTAAAAAAACTTTAGTACCCTGAAGCATTACTGAGCCCCAGTGAGTGTTGTTACTGACAAAGAATCTCCAGGGACTCATTAGGGCAGATAATTGGAGGCCAGGATTGCAGGAAGCTCTCAGAGAGTCCCAGGCAAAAGCCAAAGCCAAAGTGCTTGGAAAAAGCTGCAGTCCCTGGGAGCATTGAGGAGCCCCCCAGGGCCATTCCTGAGCAAGGCTCCCCAGGGACTCCTTGCAGCAGATCCCTGAGGCCACTGGGATGTGGGGGGGATGCTGAGGGCAGCACAAGGGGGTGACAGTGCCCAGCCTTGCTGGGGCTGTGCCAGGAGGCCCCAGGGCCTCAGCACAAGGTGTCTCCTCACAGCCCTTGCTGGCACAGACGCTGCTGGGCCCCAGGGCACCAAGACTTGGCTTCTCTTTGTCCCCACCTGGCATCCCTGCCTCCAGTTCTCTGCTCTGACTGCAGCCTGGGGACACTTTCTCACTCCTGTCCCTCACTGGGACCCATTAAAACTTCAAGAAACTTTGCAGTTCCATTCTGACTTGAATTCTTGAGAGGTTTCTGCAAGTCCCTGTGAGGGCCTGATGTTGAGGGCCTCAGCAGCAAGGCCCGAGAGGGTCATGAAAGTCCTTGTGCTGTGTCTGTGCTGCTGAGCTGGGCCGGGCTCCTGGCACAGAGGCAGCTCCTGGCAACCAACAAGGGCTTCAAAGAGGCAGCTCTGCTGAGGAGCAGCTCCTCTGCCAGCCCAGCAGGGCTGAGGGCACTGCCCGGGCATGGCAGGGGCACGAGCAGGGCACAGGCAGAGCTCAGAGGCGCTCAGCCCTGGCAGGGGCTGTGTGATGGCTCAGTGGGGGCTGTGTCATAGCGGCGCCTCTGTGGCTGGGTCATAGAGCCACAGAGCAGCTGTGATGGCAGAAAGGGGCTGTGTGACAGCTCAGAGTGGCTTGTGTGAGGTCACAGATGGGGCTGTGACATCACAGAGTGGGTTGTGCAAGGCCGTCGAGCATCATGGGGAGACTGTGTGACATCATAGAGCAGGCTGTGACATCATGGGGTGGCTGTATGACATCATAGAGGAAGCTGTGATGTCACAAGGTGGGCTGTAAAATCACAGGGTGGCTGTGTTGCCTCACAGAGGTTCTGTGTGACATGCTGAGTGAATTCCGACATCACAGAGCAGGCTGTGACATCACAGGCTGGTTGTGTGACATCATAGAACAGGCTGTGAAGTCACAAAGGGGGCTGTGACATCACAGTATGGGCTGTGAGGCCACAGAGCAGACTCTGCCGTCATAGATAAGCGCTCTGTGACATCACAGAGCAGCTGTGTGATGTCACAGAGAAGGCTGTGGCATGACAGAGTGAGTTGTGGCATCACAGGGTGGCTTTGTGACATCATTGAATGGGTTGTGACATCAGAGAGCTGCCTGTGAAATCACAGAGAAGGCTGTGACATCCCTTGTGGCTGCATGGCATCACAAAGGTAGCTGTGACATCATAGAGCTGGCTGTGACATCACAGAGCCAGCTGTGACATCACAGGGGGCTGTGTGACATCACAGAGTGGGCTGTGACATCACAGAGCCAGCTGTTACAGGGGGCTGTGTGACATCACAGAGTGTGCTGTGACATCACAGGGGGCCGTGTGACATCACAGGGTGCTGTGACATCACTGAGCCAGCTGTGACATCACAGGGGCTATGTGATGTCCCAGAGTGGGCTGACATGATAGAGTTGGCTGTGTGACATCACAGGGGGCTGTGTGAAATCACAGATGGATGTGTGACATCACAGAGTGAGCTGTGACATCAGAGGGTGGGCTGTGACATCACTGATGGCTGTGTGACATCACAGGGGGCTGTGACATCACAGGGGGCATTGAGGTGCGCCCGGCCTCCCACTTATTCTACACCTCTCATGTCTCTTCACAGCGCCAGACTAGAGTCAAGCTCAACAGGGTTTTCTTTCCCCGCTGATTCTGCCAAGCCCGTTCCCTTGGCTGTGGTTTCGCTGGATGGTAGGGAGGGACAGTGGGAATCTCGTTCATCCATTCATGTGCGTCAGTAATTAGATGATGAGGCATTTGGCTACTTTATAAACATATAAATTAATATATGTTTCTTTTCCGGGTTAAGTAGAGGTGGCCCATCCACCTGGACGATTTCGAATTTGGTGCCCAAATATGGGTGAGACACGGTATGAAGGATGAACCTCTCCCGCCCAAAACCGATTCCTCCATCCAGCTGCAACCCAGAGGGAAGGGGCCTTCATTTATTAGTTTCTACGTACAGTCGAGCTTTGCTAGTAAAAATATGTACAATATCTACAGAAGAGAAGAGCGCTCTGGATGCTAGGGCCCGGGCAAGCCTCTCCCGCCTCGTTTTGGAGAGGCCCAGGGCTTCTAGCAACTCGGAGTTCCTCTCGTACCATTTCCCCCGCGCTCCTAGGGGAAACCCCACGAACTCAACGACTGCTGCGTTCGTAAGATCTTGAATTTGTGGGAGAAGGCCTTGATATTTCTTGGCCTTCTCCGCAGCAGCGTCCTTTAGTGACGAGTCGTGATGCTCGTATCTGACTGCCACACCCACTACGAATGCCTCATCTTCCTTAACAAAGATCAAATCTGGTTTATAAAGTTCATTCTGTTCATCCCTCACGTGTGGCTCCTGGAAAACTGTCCAACCTTCCCTTTTAGCTTCACAGCTAAGGGTCTCGCAGATGGAATTATGCTGCTTAATTCTGGCATCTTGTGTAATTGGTCAGTTTCCGATGCCATGGGCAGCTGTCTCATGATCAGCGCCGCAGTGCCTGCAGGATGTACTGCACACCTCACGTCTACCCCTCGCTAGAAACTCTCCAGTGGGGTAGACGCTCGCTCTTAACTGCAGTGCAGTTATGAGTTTTCTATGAGGAATGTTCCAGTAATGCACTAGCCATCCGTTACTGATGTTATCATTCTCAAAGTTTTCAATCCCATGGCCTTGGGCAACCAGGAGTTTCCACTTATTGAACTCTACTTTCTGCCAGTTACACGGCCTTGGAAAGTGAATTCTGGAACGAGGAGCCTCCCACTCCAACAGCCTTTCGCCTTCCAGCACCACCTCAAGCATAGGGATAGGCTCCCAGATTGCCGGGATGGACTCTTTCACTCCTCCTGCTCTAACCCATAATTTCTCATACACCTTTTCAAGATGTTCCTCCTTCAAGAATGACACCAGAGCCCCATCCGAAGACTGCGCCAGCTCGTGCAATCTTCGCTCCTGCACGCTTGGTATTAGCGCCGCCAATTTAATGAGTCCTAGCCCTCGGTCCTTAAAACTCGAGTACAAGATGGCAGCACACGTACTTGCTGGGAGGTGAAGCTGCTCCTTGACCGTCTTCCTAATAGAAAGGTCAAGGGATTCGAGGAGCCCCGATGATGTTTCGGTATGGTCGGCCAGATATATCAGTCATGGGATGGTGTATGGCCTGAGTATATCTAGCCAGCTTTGACATGACAGGTGGCTGTGTGACATCACAGGGGGCTGTGACATCACAGAGCCAGGTGTGACATCACAGGGGGCTGTGTGACATCACGAAGTGGGCTGTGAAATCACAGGGGGCTGTGTGGCGTCACAGAGTGGGCTGTGACATCACAGAGCGGGCTGTGACATCACAGGGGGCGGTGTGACATCACAGATGGCTGTGTGACATCACAGAGCGGGCTGTGACATAACAGATAATTGTGTGACATCACAGAGCGGGCTGTGACATCACACAGTGGGCTGTGAAATCACAGAGTGGGCTGTGTGACATCACAGATGGCAGTGTGACATTACAGATGCCTGTGTGACATCACTGAGGGGGCTGTGACATCACTGAGCCAGCTGGGACGTCACAGGGGCTATGTGACATCACAGAGTTGGCTGTGACATCACAGCAGGCTTTGTGACATCACAGGAGACTGTGTGACATCACAGATGGCTGTGTGATATCACAGGGGGCTGTATGACATCACAGATTGCTGTGTGACATCACTGAGCCAGGTGTGACATCACTGAGCCAGGTGTGACATCACAGGGGTCTGCATGACATCACAGATAGCAGTGTGACATCACAGAGTGGGCTGTGACATCACAGGGGGCTGTGTGACATCACAGAGTGGGCTGTGACATCACCGATGGCTGTGTGACATCACACAGGGCTTTATGACATCACAGAGCCATCTGTGACATTACAGGGGCCTGTGTGACATCACAGAACAACAGGCTACAACCACCCCTCCCCCCACCAGGTTTGGGAAAAAAATTATTTCCTCAAAGGAAAGTGAAAGAGACTAAAACCAATTATTTTAACCAACACACAGGAAGAAGATAATAATGCTAAACAATAAAATCTCTCTCGGAGGAGAGAAACCTGGGACGATTTCAGAGTCCTTCTGTAGATGTGGTCTCTCTCCACCTCAGAGCTGGGTCGGCGAGGCCGTAGGCCATAGGCTCACCTCTGGGCCTGAAGGAAAATTCTCCTGATGTGTTCTGATGTTGTTGGAACAGTCCAGAAGAGAGAAAAAAATCCAAAGGCCCTGGAACCATGCTGGAGGAAAAAAAGGGAAAAAAAACCCCGAAAAGCTGGCTGAGGAAGCAAAACAAAGGGTGCCTGTCCCAATCCCTCTGCGCAGCTTCCTGCCCTCCGGCACATCCACATCCCACCCAACTTGGGCTCATCCCTCAATTTACTGAGGGGCCCTCAATCCCCTCGTCCAGATCATCAAGAGAGGCATGGAACAGGATCATCCCAGAGGATTCCAGACATCCCATGGAGCCAAATCTCAGGCTCATGGCTGTTCCATCTCTGGGTGTCCTGGAGACTGCGCATGTCCCAGTGGATCTGATTTTCTCCCTGACCCCAAACTTTCCTGTTCTGGATTCTATTCCCTGGTAAATGGGCACCTCTGCTGATTCCCATGGCTGTGTGGGGTGTGGTGATCCCAGCTGGATTCCCAGTGCCCCCCAAATCTGTTCCATCCCTCCCCTCCACACCTGGATGGGGATAAAATACAAGGAAAGGCTCCTAAGTTGGGATAAGGGCAGGGAGAGATCCCTCATGGATTCTGGGCAAAAGGGACTCGACTGGGGGATCCTAATTGGATTTATCCCCAGTCAGAATCAGAGCAGGAAAATGGGAACAAAAATAAATCCTAAAGCACCTTCTCCCAACCCCTCCCTCCTTCCCGAGTCCCACTTTATTCCCACTTCTCTCCCTCTTCCCTCCCAGCAGCACAGGGAGACAGGAATGGGGGTCAGGGTCCTCCTCAGGAAGAGGAGTCGGATCCTTCCCTCCTCCAGGGTGGGTCCCAGGCATGGGGTCAGTCCTTCAGGAATTGCTCCAGGGTGGGACCCCATGTGATCATAAATGCTCCCAGGAACCTGCTCCAGGTGGGCTCCTCTCTCCAGGGTTCCACAGGTCCTGCCAGGAGCCTGCTCCAGCACAGGCTTCCCACGGGGTCACGGCTCCCTTTGGGGACCCATCTGCTCCAGTGTGGGATCGTGCAGGGCTTGCAGGTGGATCTCTGCCCCACCACGGCCCCACCCAGGGGAACCACTTGGACATTGCCAGGGCGGGTGGAACCCAGTGTCCACTGGGACACAGCGCAGCCCAAAGAACCCAAAAGAGCCTGGGGAGCCAATGGAACCTCATGGAACCAAGGCTCCATTGTGACACATCGGGGCCTCGTGGAACCCAGGAGACCCTTGTGACACAAAGGAAACTCCTGGAACCAGAAGTCCATTGTTCCACAGCTGGTCCTCATGGAGCCCCATAGTCCACAGTGAGGTATTGAAAGGCAATGGAACAGAGGCTGCAATGGGAAACAGCGGAGCCTCATGGGATAAAGAGAGCGTAGGGAGCTTACGGAACCTCATGGAACCCAGGCTCTAAAGTGACACAGTGGGGGACTGTAGGGACATATTGGAATCTCATGGAACTGCAGCTCAAATGTCTCATAGCAAGGCCTCATGGAATGGGGGAGACCCTAGTAAGTCTATGGAACTTCATGGAACCTCATGGAAGCAAGGCTCCAAAGTGACACAGGGGTGCATCATGCAATACCGGAGACAACAGTGAGGTGCTGGAATCTCACTGCAGCTCAAATGTCTCTTAGCAAGGCCTCATGGAATGCAGGAGACCATGGTGATGCCAGAGAACCTCCTGGAACCAAGAGTCCAGTGTGACACAGTGGGACCTAATTGACCATTGGCACATAATGGATCTTCATGGAACCCAGGGTTGAATGTGAAACACCTGTGCATTATGTAACCCAAGAGACCAGAGTGAGGTTATGGATCATCATGGAGCCATGGCTCCGGAATGAAACAGCATGGTGTCATGGAACCCAAGAGACCATAGTGAGGTTTTTGAACCTAATGGAACCAAGGCTCCAATGGGACACAGAGGAGCTTCAGGGAACCAAGAGACCATACTGAGGTTTTGGAACTTCATGGAACCAAGGATGCAATGTGTCACAGAAGGGCCTCATGGAACCCAGGAGATGCTGTGAGGTTATGGAAATTCATGGAATCGAGTCTGCAGTGTGACACAGTGAGGCCTCATGGAAGACAGGAGACCACATGGATGCTATGGAATCCCATGGAACCAAAATGCTAAAGTGGCGCATCAGGAAATTATGGAACCCAAAACCAGAGTGAAGGTAAGGAAATTCATGAAACCAGGGCTCTAATGTGACTCACAGAAGCCTCATTGAATCAAAGATACCATAGTGAGGCTATGGAACCTCATGGAACCAAGGCTCCACTGGGACACAGCAGGGCCTCATGGAGCTCAGGAGACCATAGTGAGGTATTGGAACCTGGTGAAAGCAAGGCTCTGATGTGATACAGCTGGGCCTCACGGAACACAGACACCACTGTCAGTGGATGGAACTCATGGAACCAAGGCTCAGATGCGAGAAGGGCGCGCCCCATTGAACCCCAGAGACCCTGGTGAGGTTATGGAACCTCACTGAACTGCAGCTCCAGTGTGTCACACAGGGGCCTCATGGAACCCAGGAGAGCCTTGGGAGGTGATGGTGATGCCTTAGGTTTTAGAGACATCCATGCCATGGGTTCAGGCCTTGCCTGTAGCTTTACTGAGGATCCGCACACAACCGAGGCACAGGGATAACATCAGCCCCTATGAAATACTGTATGGCAGCCATAGCAAATTCCACATGTTCCAGGGGAGATTCACATGAGGGGGAAACTTGATGTCCAGAGATATCTAATGGCTTTGGGTTCCACTGTGCAGAAGCTCCAGAATTACACCGTGTTATCCACACCCATAGGACTGGACACCCCTGCACATCCCTTCCAGCCTGGACACTGGCTCTGTGTTAAGTGCTGGGACAGTGACCCTCTACAGGCCAAGGGGAGAGGACCATTCCAGATTTTGCTGACCACCCTCACTGCAGTCAAAGTGGCTGGCAAAGGACTCTGGATTCACTACTCCAGAGTTAAGAAGGCTCCTGCTCCTGAAACAACTGAGAAAACAGAGCCTGATACAAAAGAAGATGATGTCGTTTAAATGGTTCTTTTCCTGTGCTTATTATCTACACAGTTGGTAACGATGACTCAGGTTTGGAACCAAAATTTGCATATGATTCTCATCCAAAGAGTATCCAAAGACATTCATTTGGATACAGAACTAACAATTGACATGTAAATCAAAGTGGAAAGATCAGCAAAATTTGCTTACAATTTGAAAACTTACTCAGATCTTACATTATTAGACAGTGCACAAAGATAACACACTGAGCTCTGATTATATCTTCCACATCCTGATTTCGTGGCTAACAAACTGGCCCTGGATTAAAAAATTGTTCATAATAATTGTAATTATAATTCCTGTTTATATATACTATTGTTAGATGTATACTGCTGTTAGACATATTTTTAGTCGATATTAAGAATATTTAGAATAGAGTCTCAACAAGGTAGAGGCCTTGTCAAGCCTTTAAAGAGGGGGAATGATGCCTTAGATTTTAACTTTCATATTTTTCAAATCCTGTACTGCCTGGTGTGTAACTCTGAAGTTTCTTGTAGCCTGTTAACTTCTGCTCTCTCATGCTAGGCAGACATAACAAAGCCTCTCCAGGCCTGCTCTCCAAGGACACTCAGACCGTCCTAGGCCCAATAAGTATAAACCAAAAGCCTCTAAAGGGGGGGCAAGCTTGGGGAAATGACATCATTAACGGAAGCTTTAATTGGAGAATTAAACCTGATATGGAAATGAACCAAACTTCTAAAAGTGTGAAGAACTTGTGACCCACAGTCCATCTTGGGGTCCATTTTGGCAGTAGCCTCTGGACTCCCCAGGGTACCTTAGAAGGCCCTTCGGATAAATACCTACCTTTATTCCCGTATTCTTGGTAATCTCTGTGTTTTAGGGGGCCACATCAGGCATCAAAGATTGCACAAAAATCTATCAGAGACCCAGTGTGGGAAGGAAAATCCAAAGTACCTTCAAAACCTTGAGTATCTCAGAGCGTTAATGAGCCTCACTGAGTGTCAATGCAAAGCTCTCAAGGGACTCATTAAATCTGATAACTGGAGGCCAGGATTGCACAAACTTCTCAAAGAGTCAGTGTGGAAAGTACCTTAAAAAACTGCAGTACCCTGAAGCATTAATGAGCCCCAGTGAGTGTTGTTACTGACAAAGAATCTCCAGGGACTCATTAGGGCAGATAATTGGAGGCCAGGATTGCAGGAAGCTCTCAGAGAGTCCCAGGCAAAAGCCAAAGCCAAAGTGCTTGGAAAAAGCTGCAGTCCCTGGGAGCATTGAGGAGCCCCCCAGGGCCATTCCTGAGCAAGGCTCCCCAGGGACCCCTTGCAGCAGATCCCTGAGGCCACTGGGATGTGGGGGGGATGCTGAGGGCAGCACAAGGGGGTGACAGTGCCCAGCCTTGCTGGGGCTGTGCCAGGAGCCCCCAGGGCCTCAGCACAAGGTGTCTCCTCACAGCCCTTGCTGGCACAGACGCTGCTGGGCCCCAGGGCACCAAGACTTGGCTTCTCTTTGTCCCCACCTGGCATCCCTGCCTCCAGTTCTCTGCTCTGACTGCAGCCTGGGGACACTTTCTCACTCCTGTCCCTCACTGGGACCCATTAAAACTTCAAGAAACTCTGCAGTTCCATTCTGACTTGAATTCTTGAGAGGTTTCTGCAAGTCCCAGTGAGGGCCTGATGTTGAGGGCCTCAGCAGCAAGGCCCGAGAGGGTCATGAAAGTGCTTGTGCTGTGTCTGTGCTGCTGAGCTGGGCCAGGCTCCTGGCACAGAGGCAGCTCCTGGCAAGCGGCAGCGCTGCAGAGAGACAGCTCTGGCCAGGAGCAGCTCCTGTGCACAGCCCAGCAGGGCTGGGGCACTGCCTGCAGCCAGCCTGGGCACAGCACAGAGGCACCCAGGCCTTCAGCTCAGCCTGGGCTGGGAGCACAGAGCACAGCTCACTCCGGGCTCAGCACAGGAGAAATCCTCCCAGCGTTGCAAACAGTCCTTGTCTGGCTGTGGGAAGAGAAGCTGCAGCTCCTGGAGGCATCTCCTGAAGCTGGCCCATGGCACAGCTCTCAGGAGCTTTCCGGAGGACTCTCAGGGGTGCTGCAGTGTGGGGGATGTGGCCCTAGGGCAGGGCTGGGTTTCCCTGCTGCAGCAGCCCAGGCCCAGCACAAGGCAACTCCCTGTTGCCAGGCTCTGCTGCAGGGCTGAGCAGCCGGGGCTGCAGCCAGGGGTGCCCAGGGCTGTCCTGCAGAGCAGGGTCCTGCAGCCCAGGGCGCTGTGCTGGCCCAGGGACTCTGCTGCCTGCCAGGGGCAGCTCTCAGCCGGCCCGGGGAGCTGCTGCCAGCGCTGGGGGAGAAGCTGTGGGGGAAGGAGCCACCCTGAGCAGGGCAGCTGCTGCTGCTGAGAGCTGCTGCCTGGGGCAGGGCTGCTCCCAGCTCCACACCAGCCTGGCCACAGCTCCGGAGGACACTTCCCAAAGAAGGTGAGCCCGGGATTGTTGTAAAGATGAGGAGCTTTCCTGAGACTGTTTCAATTTCCTGCTTGGATCAGGGTGGGAAGTTTGGGGGATGAGGGAAGCAGAACAGGAATTGTAATCCCAGATTCCCAGAACATTCTGAGTCTCTGCCCTGCCCTCGCAGGCACAGCACCACAACATCTGCTCTTGTTTCTGCACTCCTCTGATATTGTCACTGTTATCTGGTGCTCTCAGGGAGGCTCTGGGCTCTGCAGCAGCTGAGTCAGGCACTGCCCTTGGGATTCCTGCCAGGCAGGGCTGTCCATGGGAATGGGGTGTCCAAGCTTCCCTGTGCCCTGTGGGGCTGTGGGCAAAGCAGTCCATGGGAAAGGGGAATGAGCTGAGCCTCCCTCCCTGAGATTCCATCATGGGCACAGCCGGGGCTCTCCTCACTGTGTCCTCCCAAGCTCTGAGCTGCCCTCCTGGGTGCAAATCTGTGCCTGAGCCTCTCGGAGTGCCCTGAGTGTCCCCCGGGGAAGTGCAGAGATGCCACAGCTGAGGAAATGCTGCTGGCTTTGCCAAGGGCACCGTGAGTGTCCCTGGCAGAAGGGGAGTGCTGAGAGCTTGCCCAGAGACCTTTAGAGAGGGTGAGACATTCAGGGATCTCTCTGCTCTGGGCAGGCTCTGGTTTATCCCAGGGTTACCCGGGAGTGGGACTGTGCTCTGATTACAGCCAAAGGGGCACGCCCAGGGCAGTTGGGAACGAGCCCATCCAGCCCCTCACCTTGCCCTGAGCCACAGGGAATCCTTTGCCTCTCACCTCTCTCAGTGGCAAACTGGGACTGCAGCAGAAATGCTGGGGATTTGTGACCTCAGAGAGCCAGGAATGATGTGTGGGTAGGAAAACATTTCCTAAAACCAGCTCGTGCCATCTATTTCCTTTGGAAGTGTCAGTGCAGATGGTACCAAGCCTGTGTGCATGAGGAGTGATTCCACTGACAAATCCTGGTTATCCAGCCTTGTCCCTCTGCCACACGGCCACAAACCCAGGGCAGTGGGGCAGGGATGGCTCCTCGAGAGCCCCCACGCACAGGCCTGGCTGCTCCTGGCACCCTCACACAGCAGAGCTGGAGCTCAGGCAGGGAGCTGGGTGAAGGTTTTCCCAGAGCAGGAGCAAGGGGGGGTGAGTGCCAGCGGGACAGTCTGCAGGGAATGGCCCAGGTTTGGCTCCAAGCAGCCTGTGCTGACTTGTCCCTGTCCTTTCTCCATGAACAGGTGCCCGTGGCCAGAGGCAGCAAATGTCCAACAGCAGCTCCATCAGCCACTTCCTCCTGCTGGCATTGGCAGACACGCGGCAGCTGCAGCTCCTGCACTTCTGCCTCTTGCTGGGCATCTCCCTGGCTGCCCTCCTGTGCAACGGCCTCATCATCAGCGCCGTAGCCTGCGGCCAGCACCTGCACACCCCCATGTTCTTCTTCCTGCTCAACCTGGCCCTCACCGACCTGGGCTGCATCTGCACCACTGTGCCCAAAGCCATGCACAATTCCCTCTGGGGCACCACGCACATCTCCTACTCGGGATGTGCTGCACAGGTTTTTTTCTTTGTGTTCTTCCTCTCAGCAGAGGTTTCCCTCCTGACCATCATGTGCTACGACCGCTACGTGTCCATCTGCAAACCCCTGCACTACGGGACCCTCCTGGGCAGCCGAGCTTGTGCCCACATGGCAGCAGCTGCCTGGGCCTGTGCCTTTCTCAATGCTCTGCTGCACACAGCCAATACATTTTCCCTGCCCCTGTGCCAGGGCAATGCCCTGGGCCAGTTCTTCTGTGAAATCCCACACATCCTCAAGCTCTCCTGCTCCAACACATACTTGAGGGAAATAGGGCTTCTCACTCTTAGCACTTTTCCATTTTTGGGATGTTTTGTGTTCATTGTTTTCTCCTATGTGCAGATCTTCAGGGTTGTGCTGAGGATCCCCTCTGAGCAGGGACGGCACAAAGCCTTTTCCACGTGCCTCCCTCACCTGGCTGTGGTCTCTCTGTTCCTCAGCACTGGTGCGTTTGCCTACCTGAAGCCCCCCTCCATCTCGTCCCCATCCCTGGATCTGGCACTGACAGTTCTGTACTCGGTGGTGCCTCCAGCCCTGAACCCCCTCATCTACAGCCTGAGGAACCAGGAGCTCAAGGATGCCCTGAGGAAAGCGGTGACTGGATGCTTTTCACAACTTAAAATCTTTCTATTTCCTTCTGCAGAGCGTTCATGGTGTAACACATTGCATGCCCAGCCTGCTCTCTAAAGCTTTTAATAGTGCTGGGAGGGGCAGGACAGGCTTTTCTACTTTTTCCTTGTGGTAATTTTCACACTGAATATTTAGTCATCATCCCATATCGAATTCACTGTCTACCCCTTTAACTTGACCCACAGACTGTGTAAATGAGGAATCATGCTCTCTGTGTGCTTCAATAAAGGAAATGTTCTTGCAGGGACTTCTTTGTCCAAAGTCCCCCCTCTGTTACCTCTCCTTCAGCTGCAGGGGCAGTGCCTGTGTGCAGAGGCAGAGAGAAAAGGAGTCCCAGCCCAGCAGCGCTGCCAGGGAGCAGCAGCACCTGGTCTTTGGAGAGCTGCACTTTTTCCACTCCCAGCCTCTCCTTTATTGTCCCTGTGCAGGGCCTGAGGGCTCTGGCAGCTCGGTCACTGTCCTGCTGCGTGTCCGTGCTGTGAGCACAGGCAGGGACAGCCCATGGGCACTGCTGGGACACAGCCGGGCTCCAGCACAGCAGCTCCACCAGCAAAGGGCATTTCCTTGCTGCACTGCCCAAGGGCTGGGCTCTTTTTACTAACTTAGTCTCCAGGAGAAGCCCAAGGAATGGATTTTGCAGAATCTCACTGCTTTGCTTGTTTGTCCCTGGCGTCAGTGCAGCGAGATCAGGGTCCCATCGTGGTACTTCAGGGGCTGAGGGCTGGGTCAGGCGTTGTGTGTTGGTGGCCCATGGCCATGGAGGTGACAAATGATCTCCAGGTCACCTGCCTGGGGCTCTGCAGCTCGTGGGGGCTCTGGTGGCAGGTGAGCACTTTTCTGTAGGACACCAGAAGCTGCCAGGAGAGCACAGAGGATCTGCAGGGACAGCCCGGCCCATGGAGTCAGCAGTGAATGGAGCCCTGGAGCAGAGTCCTGCCCAGGCTGGGGTCAGGCAGAGATAAAGGACTGAATGTCTGCTGGGAGCCAGGAGAGCTCTGCAGCCCAGGGGACACAGCAGGCACAGGGAAAGGAGTGTGGGCACTGACTGCTCTGACCCTCAGGGAACTTTCCCCAGGAGGATGCAGGGCAGCCCCAGGGCCACGGGGCAGCCCTGGAACAAGGCAGGCAGCCCTGAGCAGCCTCCATGGGCACAGCAGAGCCTGTGTGGGAGGGGGTCAGTGCAGGCAGCAGCAGCAGCAGCCTCTGTCTCCCAGGCTGAGCAGCAGAGCCCAGCAGAGCCAGCCCAGGGCCCCGGGCAGCACAGCCCCCGTGCTCTGCACAGCAGCACCCCCAGCTCGGGGGCTCTGGGCAGCAGGGCAGGGGCTGCAGCAAGGGCTGCTCAGGCCAGCACAGACGTGTTCCCCTGGCAAAGGCTCTGTGGGCAGCTGGCATGGGCCAGGAGCAGAGCAGGAGCCCGTGGGTGTGCACAGGAGCCCTGGCAAGAGGCTGCCCTGGGCCTGGGCCAGCAGGAGCTGCCTGAGGAGCCCCGGGGCCAACTCTCTGCTGCTGTGCTGGCCAGCTGGGCTGGCCCTGGGGCTGCAGGAGCTGCCCGAGCTGAGCATCTCCTGAGCATTCCAGACACAGAGTGGCTGTCCCTGAGCTGCAGTGCCTCCAGCTCCTGCTGCAGGGCCAGCCCTGGCTCTGCTGCTCTGCAGGGGCAGGGAGAGGCTGCACTGGGCAGTGCCAGGGAGAGGAGAACAATGGAGCCCTGGTTCTACGAGTCCCCACAGTGTCACAATGGCCCCTTGGTTCCATGAGCCCCACAGTGTCACACTGGCCCCTTGGTTCCATGAGCCCCACAGTGTCACACTGGCCCCTTGGTTCCATGAGCCCCACAGTGTCACACTGGCCCCTTGGTTCCATGAGCCCCACAGTGTCACAATGGCCCCTTGGTCACACGAGGCCCCGCAGTGTCACAAGGCACCTTTGGTTCTCTGGGCCCGCAGTGTCAGTTTTGCCAGTGGGCAGGGTCAGCACCACAGACACAGACACCAACTGAAGGAACTGTGTGATTTATTATAATGCAAAACTTCAAAGAATCACAAAAGGAGCAGCTCAGCAAAGCACATAATCATTAGCAAAGAATTACAGAAGTATAAAGCAGGAAGTGCACATAAAAAATACTACAAAATACTAACTGCAGTGATTAACAAGATCCAGCAGCAGTTCCCCTCAGACTTTCCCATCCCCCAGAGCCACACATCAGCTGGGGGAAGCTGTCCCAGCCAAGGACTGGAGCCACTCCCGGAGACTGGGAATTCCTGCAGCGGCCTCCACCCACAGCTGAGGCTCCAACCCCGCTGGGAGAGGGCCCAGCTTTGACAGTGCTGAATGAACAAACTGACAGCACTTCTAGTGCGGGAACATCTGGTTTCATCCTCCTCTTGGGTCCCTCCTAAGCCTGGCCAGGGCTCAAGTAGGAACCAAGGGAGTTGACTTTGACCATACAGCCCCAAACAAGGCCAGAGGTCGGATTTCATGGCCTTGTCTGGGTTCTAAACACAGAAAGGTCAATCCATGTTTCACTAATGAGGGGATACATCTATCACAGCGCTAATGACCATGCATATTTCAGTAATGAGCAGATACAAAGATAACCTTTGGTTGGAAGGTTCATCCAGAGGTCACCTTTGGTTCAGGGCCTGTTGTTCAGGCCTCAGTCAGGCCTCTTGTTCAGGCCTTGGCACTTCAGGGATGTGGTTTAGTGCTGGGCTTGACTGTGCTGGGTTAAGGGTTGGACTCGATGAGCTGAGAGGTCTTTTCCAACAGGAAGGATTCTGTAATTCCAGGATTCTGTCTGCTGCATTCAGCCAGGTCCACGGTAGCAGCATTACTTTGTCCAAGAAGTCTCCTCTTGCTCAGTTCTTGTGGCCTAAGGCTTCAGCTCCTCCAGCTCCTGCTGCTAAGCTGCTCATGCTGAATGAGACGACACGGAGAGAAGAATACAGTTCATGCAATTCCTTCTGGGACACGCAGAGGGGAGGGTGTGAAAACAGGAGCATTGTTTGGTGTGGCCTCCTCTGTGCCCTTCACGCCTCTCAGCGCTTTGAAACAGCCAAGAGCTTTCTCCAAGAGTGCAATGAAGCAGCTGCTCCTGCTGCCAGCTCTCGCCCTTCCCAGTCTCTGCACTTGACTGCTTTTGTCCCTCTTGCTGTGCCCTCGGTGCCCCCGGGGCTCAGTGGCTGCTGCCCAGGGCTGTGGAACTGGCACAGATCCAGTGCTCCAGACCCTCCTTTCTCTGCCCTTGGAGCTGCCTGCTCACAGCAGCCTTTTCCATCTGGGAGCTCCACATGGCCAGGGAGTGCCCACCTCTGCTCCTTGCACACCCTCCAGGAGCCCAGGGCTGCCATCTCCAGGCCCTGCTGGCACTGAGGGCTCCCAGGTGCCCCAGGCTGCTGTGACACCGCTGCAAACGGGAGGGAACAGTGGCAGGGGCTGTGCTGAAAGGCAGCTCCATTTGCTGCTGCTGCTGCTGCTGCTGTGGGGGTCATTTGTCCAGCCCTGGCCCAGAGTCAGGGATCAGATGCAGGCCCTGCTGCTGCTCCCTCGGCATCAGCCACAATTTGGGTGTTGCTGTCAGTGCCAGCAGCAGCGGGCGCTGAAGCAGCGGCTGCTGACAGTGCCCCAAGCCCCGGGGCCCGAGGGCTCCCTGGGCTGCGGGGCTGGCAGGGAGCTGCCCCTTGTTCTCCCTGTGCCTCACGCAGAGCTGGGCCGCTCACAAGTGGGGCAGCACAGCAAACAGGGAGCCTGCGAGTCTCTGCCAGCCGTGTCTGCTCAGAGATTGGCCCTTGGAGCTTCAGGGGGACAGAGGCAGCTGCTTCTGGTCCCTCTGCGTGTCCCCGTGTTCAGCAGTGCTGCTCCATCATTTAGGACGTGTTTTCTGTTTAAAATAATAGAAAACAAAAAAAGAAAACAACCCAGAAAAAATTATGGAACATAAAACCAAAACCCAAATGTGTAGTGAAAAATCTTTTGTAACTATGGATTAAGAGGTAACTGATCTTTTCAAAAAGACAACTCAGGTATTTGTAAATGTGCTGATGGCATTAATCCATCTTACTGACCTCAGCTGTCCTTTTTCAAAGATTTTGGGATTTGCTTCCAATATTGTTATTTCAAATTGTGGTTGAAGCAATAGGAAATTGCTTTGTGCCCTGCCAACTCGGAGCAGGACTGGAAATCTAAACTCCGTCCCACCCCAACTCATGGACAAGATGCCCTTCGTTCTCACCCTGCAAATGAGCTGCACATTCCCTTGGAAATTGGCAGGGGATTCTCAAAGACGCCAAGTCCCACTGAGGGCTTTTTGCTCTGCTTTGGCACTGGAGAAGGGCAATTCTTCATCCATCAGCTCCAGCCTGCACTGCCTCAGGAACACGGCCCACTTGCCAGCTTTGGCCCACTCGGGGCACTGCTAGAGGAGGAAGAAAGTGCAATGGCACAATCCCAGCCCAAAAGGAAGGAAGAGTGGGACACACAGAACATCCTGTGGAGATCCAGGTGTTCAGCTGGGACTGAGGAGAGTTTGGGTTCTTGCCAGTGGGATGTGTGTCCCTGACTGCAATCTCTTGGCCTGCACCAGAGTCTCACTCCCCTGCACAAGCAGAAAGCTCCGTCGCTGTGCTCGCAAGGGGCTCGTCTGCTGCAAAGCTGCCAGAGCCCTGTGAGGGCAGAGCGAGCCCAGCCGTGCCCGGGGCTGAGCCCCAGCAGAGCCCTGGCAGAGCCCAGAGCAGCCTCAGCATGTGCAGGGCCCGGCTGCAAGGAGAGAAAGCAGAAACCGCCCGGCAGCTGAAGCCTCCTGTCCCCTTGTCCCAGCCGCCTGCAGTGCCCAGGCCATGCTGGCCGTGCTCAGGGCTGGGCCCAAAGCTGCCAGCATTGCTGCCTTTGGGAGCAGAGCAGGAGGGCAGGACATGTGCCCAGCCTGCAGCCAGCCATGGCACAGCCACCTCCTCAGCAGCTGCCCAGAGCCCAAAAGCAGCTTGGCAGCCGCCTGAAGAATTCGCTGCAGCCGCCCCAGCAAAGGGGGAACCTTTGGTGCCCGGCCAGGCCGTGCCATGCCCAGATCTGGGAGCATCCCCCTGCCTGGGGACTCACCTGCACATTGGGCAGGGAGCGTGGCTTTGAAGGAGGTGCCAGAATCAAAGTCCATCATCTTCAGCTGCCGCTGGCCAGCTCGAGGAAGAGGTTGTCGTCCTTGAGGTCATCCTTGGTGTCTCCAGCAGCAGCAGCCCCTCCTGGTACAGCTTCTCCAGGGGCTCCTTCTCCTTCCCTGGGGGCCAGACCAGGCTGTCAGGGCTCTGCCCAGGGCCCCAGCCATCAATGAACCAGGCAAGCAAAACCTGGGGGGATGGTGGCCACCAGTGCTTGCCAGAGCAGCTCAGCTCCAGCTCAGCTGCAGCCCAAGAGCTGCGTGTTCCCCTCTGATGATCCCTGCTCAGAGCTACAGGCAGGACAAAAGAGTCTGGTTTGCTTTGCCACTGATTGCCAGGAGATGTGGGGGGCTGTTACCTGCCAGGCCCCTGGATCAGACTGTGCCCGTGGATCTCTCCCATCTTCTAGGGCAGATGAACACCCTGCAGCAATGGATCATTGAAGAGCTCCTCCAAGGACGGCCTGTCCAAGGGCTGCATGGACAAGCACCTCTTAATAACATCCTGGCACTCTGGGGAGACAAACCAGAAACCACCAGTCAGCTGGAGAAGGATCCCACCTGCTTTGCCCCCCGTTCCCGTGCCCAGGCCATGCTGGGTGTGCCCAGAGCTGTGCCTAAACTTCCCCATGGATTCTGTGCCTTGCAGGGCAGCAGGAGAGCAGGACATGTGCCACCTCCTCAGCAGCTGCCAGAGCGGGATGCTCCTGAGCCCGCTGCTGTCTCCCAGCACTGCTGTTCCCCCCGTGCCGCAGAGATGAGGATCCACCTGGAGAGAGCCGGCGTGGGAACAGGATGCACCCCCAGATGATCTCCTGGCCCCTCCTGAACGGGTGCTTCCCCACCACCAGGTGCTACAGCAGGAGGCCCAGGGACCAGATGGTTGCTGCCTGGCCGTGGTAGCGTTGGTGCTGGATCCACTCGGGTTGGCTGTAGGACAGGGTTCCTATGGAACACAGCCTGAGCTCATCAGGGGATGCTGCTGCTCCCAGAGCCCTGCCCCAGCATCCCTGGGCACGCGGGGGCTGCCCCAGTGGCACACGGGGTCACCCGCTGCCCTCTCGCCAGCACCTGGGACTTGTGTACAAACCTGGGGTTGGAAAAGAAGCCACTGGTGCTGGAAGAGGGCAGCGGAAGCCCTGGGGAGGCCCAACCGTGACATGCAAATGAAAAACCCACCCAGTGCTGGGGAAAACCCACTCTCCTCCCTGCCTGCATTGCCCCAAAAAACATTAAGAAGCCAAGGCAAACAAGGGCAGCGGAGCAGTCCAGGCCCTTCCTCGCCTGCACACCAAACCGGCCGGTGCCCGGGCTCTGACCCCCCTCTCTGCCACCCCCATGGGGGTGTTTGTCGGGCTGGCTGCCCCAGCCCCAGCCCCAGCCCAGGGCACGGTGGGTGCTGAAGGCTGTCGGCAGGGCCAGGAACCGGCCCCCTCCCAGCCCCAACCAAAAGCAACTTGGCTCAAGAATTAATCCCATCCTGGGAACAATGAGGGCAAGCCTCGGTGCCACACCCAGGCTGGGCCATGAGATGCCCGGGAGCATCCCCTGGGAGGGCTCACCTGCAAACTGGGTGTAGGCTGTGTCCTGGAGGAAGGCGCCACAGCCGAAGTCCATCAGTTTCAGCTGTCCCGTGGCCAGGTCGAGCAGGATGTTCGCGGGCTCGATGTCCGGGTGCAGGAGCCCGCAGCTGGGGCAGCGCCGCACGGCCTCCAGCAGCTGCCGGAACAGCCCCCGCGCCTCCTCCTCGGGCAGGAACCTCCGCTCCGCCAGGAAAGCCGGCAGGAACCTCCTGGCACCGCTCCGGACGCTCCAGCACCAACAAGAAGCTGCTGGGGAGCTCGAGCCACTGCAGGAGCCGGATGACAGCGGCACAGCCAGGGGACACCTTGGCCAGCAGCACGATCTCCAGGGGCGCACGGGCGCCGTCGGGCTGCGGGAGGAGCGCGGTGCCGTCAGCGGGGCTGAGGCCGTGCCGGGCCTCTGGGACCCCTCAGCCAGCCCGGGCTGCTCCGCGCCCCCCGCTCGCCCCACGCCCGCTCTCCCTGCGGGGCTCCCGGCGGCTCCCGCCCCGCCGCGCCCCGGCTCCTCGCCGCCCGGCACGGCCCGGCTCTGCCGCTGGCCCCGCTCACTCACCAGCTCGCCCCAGTGCCGGACGCGCTCCCGCGGCACGCATTTGATGGCCATCTGCGAGCAAGGGCCAGCAGCGGGCTCAGCTCGCCGCCCGCCCCGCCGCGCCCCGGCCTCCTCGTCCTCCTTCCTTCCTCCTCCTCCTCCGCCTCCTCCTCCTCCTCCTCCTCCTCCTCCTCCTCCTCCTCCTCCGCCCGCCGGCCCCGCCACTCCCCGGGGCTCCGTCCGCGAGCCGCGTCCCCGAGCAGACGCTGCCGAAGCCGCCGCTGCCCAGCAGCGAACCCAGCCGGTGCCGCTCCTGCAGGGCCTCCTGCGCCTTCCCTGCGGGCGACACGCGGCCGTCAGCGCTCGGCCCGGGGCCAGACACGGCCCCCGAGCGCCCCGGGCCGGGCATCCCCATCCCAACGGGACACCGGCGGCTCGGGGCCGGCGGCCGCGCTCCAGAGCGGCGGAGCTCGGGCCGGGGAAGCCGCAGCGGAGGCGGCGGCAGCGGCCGCGCCCCGTGTGTCCTCCGCGGGCCCCGGGAGGCGCCGGCGCCGGGGCCGGAGCTGGACCCCGCGCCGGGGCCGGGGCCGGGGCCGGGCTCGGGCCAGGCGGAGCCCAAGGGTGGCGACGCCGCCCCAGCCCCAGGCACTGATGCCCGCCCGGCAGCGCCACAGCCAGGACGGCGAGAGCCGGGCGGAGGCGAGACCGCGGCGGGACGGCCGGGGCCGGGGAGGGGCCTGGGGCATGGCCCGGCCCGGCAGGGGGAGGGGGAGAGACCGGGAGGGGAGGGGGACACCGGGAAAGGGAGGCCGGGACCGTGAGAGAGGGAGAGGGACAGCGGGAGAGTGAGAGGAGGAGCAGGAGAAAGAGATGCAGAGTGTTAAAGACGCCGCCGCTGCTGCCGCTGCTGCCGCTGCAACTGAAGCGCCGGGGCCGTTTGTCCGCGTGTCCGAGTGTCCGCGTGTCCGAGTGTCCGAGTGTCCGCGTGTCCGTTCCCCGCTCGCCCCACGGCCGAGCCCCGCGCGCCCCGGGGGCAGCCCCTGAGTGTGGCCAAACACGGGAACTTTGCCGGGTTCAGCCCAGACCCAGAGTCCTGACTCCCGCACGCTGGCAGAGGAATCCCCTCGGCTGCTGCTGGGCCTTGTCCCTGCTGAGGCTCAGACACTGCCGGGGCACATTCCCTGCCTGTGGAATTCGGGCCCCACCCAAGCACTGCACTTCTGTCTCCAGCATTGCTTCCCAACAAAAACAGGGGAAGGCAAACTGGGCGCAGCTCATGGTATTCCAGAGTGTCTAAAACTCACCAAGTCACAGATCTTAGAAGTGAGATCCATTTGGAATTGGCGGGATACAGAAATAGTGCAACATGGAAAAGGGGAGCACAGAAATAAATAAAAGAAAACATCTTGGATCATTTCTCTCCATTTTCATTTCGCTTCTGGAAAGCTGTTTCAGATTTCCAGGGATCTTCTGCACAGTCCTGTTTGCTCTGCTCAAGAACCTTTCCTGGAGAACGAGGTGCAGCTCCTGGCACAAGATGTGCCACCCACTGCAGCTTCTCTTGGCTTTTCACACTGTGAGTGCAGCACAACTTCTGCAGCCAAGCAGGACAAATGTTGGAAGAACTTTACAACTTGTCCTTTCTTTTCCTTGGGAGCTGGGGAGTTGAGCCATTGGTGAGGTTTTCATTGTGGCTGCTCTAACCTAAGAAACCAGGAGGGGGTGATGCCTCGGCAAGGAGATAAAGCTTGAGCGATGCCAAAAGCTGTAGCTGTGCAGAAAGAAGCAGTTCCTGTGTGCCAGGGTATGTGACTGAAGCACCTTTTAGAGCAGCAGATTTAGCAGAACAAGCTAAGTGCAAGAGCTGGCCACTGGCTATTTGAGCAGCCAGTCTTATAAAGCCTAGGCAGAGAACAGAGGTGAAAAGGTCAAGGCTGAGGAAGACTCCTGAGCCTTCATCCAAAACGAGCACCAGGAGGCTGACGACCACCCCGTGCAGGAACCGCACAGGTGCCACAAGGGCTGGCACCATCATGTGATTAGAAAATGTGTTGCAATGTGAAGGTTGGGAAAGTCTAATGTGCACATGAAGTACAAAAAGCACAAAAGGCAGTGCTGTGCGAAGAAGGGCCGAGTGAGTTTGTGCTGGTGCTGTCCCCCTCGCTGCCGGCGTCGAATAAACCCACAGCTGCTCTCCAGGCCTGGCCCTGTGGCGTCCTGTTCTCCTGCCCAGGGCTCGGGCACCAAAGCCCCGGGCCCCGCAAGGGGAAGCCAATGGAGACCTCCCCACGGCCTTTCCCCTGGGCCAGGAGGATGGAGACCGCCCAGTGCCCCCCAAAGGCAAGGAGGGCAGAGACACCCCGGCCCCCCAATGGGAGGAGGACGGAGAAAATCCTGGCCCCCCTAAAAAGGAGGAGGATGGAGACCCCCGGCCTCCTCATACCGGAGGAGGTTGGAGATGACCCCGGGCCTCTTCCATGGGAGAGGAGGATGGGGACCATCTTGGCCCCCCCATTAGGGGAGGAGGATGAAGGCTCCCCCAGACCTCCCATAGCAGAGGAGGACAGGGACCCCTATGGTCCCCCCAAAGGTAAGGAGGATGGAGACCCCCTGGGTCCCCTAAAGAGGAAGAGGATGGAGATGTCAATGGGGTGAGGAGGACAGAGACCAGCCCTGGGCCCCCTAAAATGAGAGGGTGACAGAGACCTCCCAGGCACCCCAAAGGGGAGGAGGATGCAGATATCCCCCATCTGCCCCAAAGGGATGGGGACAACCTTTGGCCCCCTTAAAGGCAAGGAGGCTGGAGACCTCCCTGGCCCCTCCAAACAGGAGGAGGACAGAGACCACCCTGGCCCCCTCTGTGATAGGAGGAGGGCAATTTCCCCTGATCCGTCCCATGGGAGAGGAGGACGGATGAGCCGAGGTTGTCTCTGTCCCTCTCCTACCTGGGGAGTCCCAGGGGGGTCTCCAACCCTCTCTTGTCTGGGAATGATCGGGGCTGGGGATGGTCTCTGTCCCTCTCACCCCACTCGGTGCCCAGTGAGGGTCTCTGTCCTTCTCCCCTCGGGATTCTCGGGAGATGCTTGTGGGGCTTTGGGGGTGTCTCTGTCCCTCTCACCCCGATGATGCTTGGGCGGGGTCACACCAGGGCTGAGAGGGACAGAGACCCCCCCGGCCTCCCCAGGTGTGAGAAGGTCGGAGAGCCCCCACCCCCCGAGCACACTCAGCGGTGAGAGGGACACAGAGCCCCTGGTCCCCAGCCCTGCACAAGCATTCCCTGAGGTGAGCGGGATGGAGACCCCCGAGCATCCCCCAGGGCGAGGGGGACAGAGACCCCTGAGCATCCCCTGGATTGAGAAGGATGGAGACTCCCCCAAGCATCCCCCTGGCACAGGGGTGGGAGGGAGGGAGACCCCCCCAGGCATTCCCTGGGGTGAGAACGATGGAGAGCCCTGAGCATCCCCTGGGGTGAGAGGGACAGGGACACCCCCTCGGGAATGCCCTGGGGTGAGAGGGGCAGGGACACCCCCTCGGGAATGCCCTGGGCTGAGAGGGACAGGGACACCCCCTCGGGAATGCCCTGGGGTGAGAAGGACAGGGACACCCCCTCGGGAATGCCCTGGGGTGAGAGGGACAGGGACAACCCCCCCAAGCCCCTCCCAAGCATCCCCCGGGCACCAGACAAAATAAACTTGGCAGAAATCAAACTTAACTCTACATAAAATGCTTTGAGCAATGTTTGCTCTTCCCACAAGTCACTTGTGCTGAAAACACAAACAAACCCCAAACACGAATAAACCGACAGTACAAGCAATGATGGTGGCAATTCAAAGTTCCTGTGGTTCCTGCACAGCTCCAGCTCAGCTGCTGGCAGGTTCCTGTAAAAGAAAAGTGACAATTCGGCCCAATACAGATGACGAAAAGGAAGGAAAAACTCTGTGTAGCTGTCACAAAGGTGGCAGGGATGAAGAGAAAAATGATTCTCACGTTTGGCAAAGCCCCCCAGGCTGTGAGAGAGAAAAGGGGGGAAAGCAAAGGAGGGACAGGGACAGAGACCTCCCCTGGGGAGGGGCAAGTGTGACACTGTCCCCTGTGTGCGTGGCCTTCCCGGGGTGGGGGTTTCACACTGAGCCAGGCTGGGTAAGGGGGGTGGTGTTCACTGCCCCTGAGCAGGGGTTACCCCACAGCCCCAAATCTCTCCTCCTGCCCCCTTGGGTGGGGGATTGGGGTGCAAATGTGGCCTCAGCAAATGGGTCTGGGGGCTGTGGCCTCCCCCAGCCCGACCCCAGCCAGGGATGATTTTCAGGACAGCTCTGGGCTTGGCTTTCTGGTGCATTCATTCCTCTCCCTCAGCCTTGTTTGCTTCTTATAGTAAAGAACTGTTACTCCTTTTCCTGTATTTTTGCTGAGGAGCCCTGTAATTGTGGCATTTGATCCCAGGGGATCATGGGGGCACTGCTGGGCCCCATGGAACCAAGGGGCCGCCGTGATTCTGAGAGGCCCCACGGATCCAAGGAGACCTTTGTGCTCCTGCAGGTCCTCATGGAATCACAGAGTCCCTTGTGACACTGCTGGGCCCTGTGGAACCAAGGACACCTTTGTGACACTGCAGGGCCCCGTGGAACCAAGGGAACATGGAGCAGCTCTGGCTGCCTTGGGCTCCTGGGGCTGCCTGACAGCTCCGGCTGAGCTTGGCATGTCCAGGGCCGATTCCCACCTGCCTCTGGAGCACTGGGGCTCTGTGCTCTCCTTGCTGTGGAACAGAACTGTCCTTCTCCTCCAGGGGCTCATGGCCAAATCTGGGATTCTGCATCCAAAATTCCATCTATCAAAGGATTGCTCTGTGACAAAAGCTGCCAGGACAGAGGGGTCTGGCTGGCCCTGGCCTCCAGTGGCTCCTGCTCATCTCCCCCTGAAACACTGGGGCTCCGTGCTTTCCCTCCTATGGAAAAGAACCATCCTTCTTTTTCAGGTTCCCATGGCTAAAACTGGGATTTGGCCTCCCAAATTCTATCCAAGGATTGCTCCCAGACAGAAGTTCCCAAGACAGACAGGTCTGGCTGGCCTTGGCCTCCTGGGGGCCACCTCTCATCTGCCTTCAAAACATTGGGGCTCCACCTTTTCCTTACAATGGAAAAGAACCATCATTCCTGTCCAGGCGCCCATGGCCAAAATTGGGATTCCACCTCCCAAATTCCCGTATATCCAAGGATTGTTGCCAGATGAAACCTTCCAGGACAGACAGCTCTGCCTGGCTTGGCCTCCCAGGGACCACCTCTCATCTGCCTTTGGAATACTGGGGCCTTTCTTCCTATGGGATCTTTCCACAGCATCTTTCATGTCCAGGTGTCCATGGCCAATATTGAGAATCCACCTCCAAAATTCCATATATCCAAGGATTGTTCAAAGACAAAAGCTGCCATGAGAGACAGGTCTGGCTGTCCTTACCCATGGTGGCCACCTCACATCTTCTTCCAAAACACCTGGACTTTGTGGTTCTCTTTCATATGGAAAAAACCCATCCTTCTCGACAAGGTGCCCATGGCCAAAACTGGGATTCCACCTCCCAAATTCCATATATCCAAGGGCTGCTCCCAGACAAAAGCTGCCATTACCATCAAGTCTGGCTGGCTTGGCCTCCTGAGGGCCAGATGTCACCTGCCTTCCAAACCCTGGGGCTCTGTGCTTTCCTTTTTATGGAAAAGACTCGTCCTGTTTGTCCAGGCACAAATGGCCAAAATTGGGATTCCACCTCCCAAATTCCATATATCCAAGGGCTGCTCCCAGCCAAACCTGCCAGCACAGACAGATCTGGCTGGCCTTGGCCTCTGGTGGCTGTGTCTCATCTGCCCCTGAAGCCCTGGGGCTCGGAGCTTCCCTTCCTCTGGAGACCACTGTGAGCCTGCGTGGCCTCGTGGAACCCAGGGGCCATTGTGGCACTGCAGGGCTGCTGGCACCAAGGGCACCATGGTGACCCTGTGGCCTTCCATGGAACCAAGGGGCCACGGTGGCACTGCTGGGCCCCAAAGAACCCAGGGGCCTTTGTGACACTGCAGGGCCCCACGGAACCAAGGGAACATGGAGCAGCTCTGGCTGCCTTGGGCTCCTGGGGCCGCCTGACAGCTCCGGCTGAGCTTGGCATGGCCAGAGCTGCTTCTCATCTGCCCCTGCAGCGCTGGGGCTCCGTGCTTTCCTTCCTGTGTGTGTTGGTTTTGCACAGCCTGGGTTTTGGTAGCGGGGGGGCCACAGAGGTGGCTCCTGTGAGAAGCTGCTGGAAGCTCCCACCATGTCCAGCAGAGCCAATCCCCGATGGCTCTGAAGATGGACATGGCAATGGCCAAGGCTGGGCAGTGAGAGAGGCTGGTAACGCCTCTGTGATGACAGATTTAAGAAGAAAATGAAAACAAAGTGGGCCACAGTGTTTTTCTCGTCAGAGAAGAGGAGGCGGTGAGAACATGTGAGGGAAACAACAGGGGGACATCAAGGGCAGTGGAGAAGGAGGGGGAGGAGGTGCTCCAGGAGCCAGAGCCGAGATTCCTCTGCAGGCTGTGGTGAGACCATGGTTGAGCAGCTGTGCCCCTGCAGCCCCTGGGGATCCACGGGGGATGCAGAGATCCACCCACAGCCCCTGGGGATCCATGGGGGATGCAGAGATCCACCCACAGCCCCTGGGGATCCACGGGGGATGCAGAGATCCACCCGCAGCCCCTGGGGATCCATGGGGGATGCAGAGATCCAACCACAGCCCCTGGGGATCCACAGGGGATGCAGAGATCCACCCACAGCCCCTGGGGATTCACGGGGGATGCAGAGATCCACCCGCAGCCCCTGGGGATCCACGGGGGATACAGAGATCCACCCACAGCCCCTGGGGATCCACAGGGGATGCAGAGATCCACCCACAGCCCCTGGGGATCCACAGGGGATGCAGAGATCCACCCACAGCCCCTGGGGGAGGTGCCCACGCCGGAGCGGGTGGATGCCTGGAGGAGGCTGTGATCCTGTGGGAGACCCGGTGCAGAGAGGGGCCCTGCTCCCAGGCTGGAGCAGCCTGTCCTGGAAGAACTGAGCCCATGGAAGAGTGACCCTCGCCTCAGCAGTTTCTGGAGGACTGCTGCTCGTGAGATTGGAGCCACGTCAGAGACGTTCACGGAGAACTGTCTCCTGTGGGAAGGGACCCCACGGTCTCACAGGGGAACAACTCCTCTCCCTGAGCAGCGGGAGAAGCCACAGGAGATGAACTGACCATAATCCCCATTCCCTGTCTCCTGCGCCATTGGTGGGAAGGAAGGAGGGGTGGAAGGTGTTTTCAGAGTTCTTATTTCACTTCTCATTATCCTGCTCTGATTTTGTTATTAATAAATTCACTTTGTATCTGTAAGTTGAGCCTGTTCTGCCCAGGACGGTGTTGGATGAGGGATCTCTCCTGGTCCTTATCTCAACCCATGAACCCTTTGTTGTATTTTCTCTCTCCTGTCCAGCTGTGGACAGGAGTGAGAGAGCAGCTTTGGTGGCTGCCTGGAGTCCAGCCAGCATCAACCCACTACAGAGCTGAACAAAACAATCCCTGGGCAATGATTCCCCTGTGATCTAAAGCCCCCACCCCTCCCACAGCAGCCCCATCCCACAGAAACGTCAGCGACTGAGCCTCTGCTCTCCACGGCTTCACTGCTTTGGTACCCAGGGGTTGCCACGGGGTCCCCATGGCCCCTCTGAGCTGGGTTTGGGTGGGGTTTTGGTGGCTCTGCAGTCCCTGCTGTAATGTGGTTGTTCCAGGTCACAGACCACGATCTCTGGGCTGCCCACTCTGGGTATTTATTTTTGAGTCACATTTAAGCTGCAGCTTTGTCCATTCTATTATTCGTGTTCAGATTCTCAGCTCCAGGACTCGCTGTGATCCACCTGTGACTCACATCCCAGGGCCATAAAATTCTGGAAAGCTTCACTGATCAGCCCAGCAATCCCAGCCACTGTTGTCTACTTTTAAATAATATAAAACTGTCAGCCCCCGCTGTGGTCACAGGACAGCCAGAGAGCAGGAGAGCACCGCAGCAGCCAGAGCTGAGGACTCACACAGGGACAGAAGGACAGTGTGGAAGGATAAACAGAGCAGCTCTGAAAGCACTGAGTGCTGCTGCTCCCTGGCACTGCTGCTGTGCTGGGACTCAGTTTCTCTCCCGCTCTGCACACAGGCACTGCCCTGCCAGATCCAGATGAGATTTGAAAGGAAGGATTTTTGACAAACAAGTTTCTGCAGGATCCTTTATTTTGCTAAAGTGCCCAGAGGTGGTGATTCCTCATTTACATTTTCTCTGGGTAAATTTTGAGATGTAAGGAGTGAATTATAAATAGAATGAATAAACCCAGTAATGGGATGATAATGGGATAAATAAAGTTTCATTGTTCGCAACATTATAACAAAATTTAAAAAGAAACCCTGCACACACACAGCCACTATGAAAAACTTGACAAGACAGGCTGGGCCTGCAATGAGTTACACTGCAGGTTGTGGAGAACAAAAGTGGCATTTCTTTGCTTCTGAAAAGTGTCCAGTCATAAATTTCCTCAGGGCATCCTTGAGCTCCTGGTTCCTCAGGCTGTAGATGAGGGGGTTCAGGGCTGGAGGCACCACTGAGTACAGAACTGACAGTGCCAGATCCAGGCATGGGGACGAGATGGAGGGGGGCTTCAGGTGGGCAAATGTGGCAGTGCTGATAAACAGGGAGACCACAGCCAGGTGAGGGAGGCACGTGGAAAAGGCTTTGTGCCGTCCCTGCTCAGAGGGGATCCTCAGCACAACCCTGACGATCTGCACATAGGAGAAAACAATGAACACAAAACATCCAAGTCCTAAAGTGACACTAAAAGTAAGAACCCCAAGTTCTCTGAAGTAGGAGTGTGAGCAGGAGAGCTTGAGGATCTGTGGAATTTCACAGAAGAACTGGCCCAGGGCATTGCCCTGGCACAGGGGCAGGGAAAATGTACTGATTGTGTGTAGGAGAGAGTTGAGAAAGGCACAGGCCCAGGCAGCTGCTGCCATGTGGGCACAAGCTCTGCTGCCCAGGAGGGTCCCGTAGTGCAGGGGTTTGCAGATGGACACGTAGCGGTCGTAGCACATGATGGTCAGGAGGGAAAACTCTGCTCCAACAAAGAAGACAAACATAAATAGCTGAGCAGCACATGCTGAGTAGGAGATGTGCCTGGTGCCCCAGAGGGAATTGTGCATGGCTTTGGGCACAGTGGTGCAGATGCAGCCCAGGTCGCTGAGGGCCAGGTTGAGCAGGAAGAAGAACAGGGGGGTGTGCAGGTGCTGGCCGCAGGCTACGGCGCTGATGATGAGGCCGTTGCCCAGGAGGGCAGCCAGGGAGATGCCCAGCAAGAGGCAGAAGTGCAGGAGCTGCAGCTGCCGCGTGTCTGCCAATGCCAGCAGGAGGAAGTGGCTGATGGAGCTGCTGTTGGACATTTTGAGCCTCTGGCCATGGAGTCCTGTTGAAGGAGGAGACAGTGAGGAGTGAGGGGAGACTTTGCTGAGCAATATCCAAGCCCTTTCTCTCGGCCCTGCCCCCCAGTTTTCCTTTTCTCAGAGCCCTTCCTTCAGCCCCGTGCCTGGAGCTCTGCTGGGATCTGGCCCCGTTGCTGTGATGAGCAGGGGCTGTGCCCGTGGACAGCGAGGACTCAGCTCTGCTCTGCAGCAGTGGGGACATGGGAACAGGGACAGGGGCTGGTCCTGGGGCTGGGCTCCATCAGCCCAAACTGCTCCTGAGGCAGAGGAGCTGGGCAGCATCTCCTGTGCCAGGGCTAAGGAATGGTGATGGCCAAAGGCACTTTGAGAGGGTTTCCTGCTGTGCCCAGGGAGAGCAGAGAGAGCTGTGCAGTGCAAGAGCATTGGCTGTAACTCAGGGAAGGGTGAGGGGAGCTGCTCTGTCGCTCCATCTGTCCCCAGCTGCCCTTCCTGAGATTGAGGGCAGTTGCTGTGTTCCCCTGAAAATCAGCCTGGCACAGCTGAGAGCAGAGGGACCCAGAGCAGAGCAAAGTGGCTCAGCCTTTCTCAGAGTCCCAGCCCCACTGCTGGCCAAGGACACTCCCGGCCCCCAATGTCCCCTGGAGGGCAGCTCACAGCTTGGATGGCATCCCGAGGACACAGCAAGGCTCCTGTCCATGGCACTGCTGGAGGAGAGCCGGCTCATTGGCAGCCTCGCAGCCTGGCCTGCCCAGAGCTGCCGGGGCACAGGGAGCTGGGACACCCCATTGCTGTGCTCAGCCTGCACAGGAGGAGCCCCAGGGCTGGGCCTGAGCCTGCAGCTGGAACTGCCATTCCCAGAGAGCCCGTCAGCAAGGGCAGGAGCAGCTGAGCAGGGCAAGGAGAGAGAGCCGGGCCCTGAGGAAAAGCCTTTCCCTGGCCAGCCCTGGCCAGCCCCTGGCAGGCAGCAGCAGGGCAGGACAGTGGCCCTCAGGCCCTGGTCAGCAGGGAACGGGCACAGGGCCGCAGAGATGCCCTTCATCTCTGGTGCTGCTCTGCCGGCCCAGGAGGGCACTGAGGGCCCCGAGCCCCCGGGCTGAGGGCCCCGAGCCCCCGGGCTGAGGGCTGTGCTGGCTGCCAGGGGACACCGGAGCTGTGCTGCTCAGGGCAGTGTCTGCACTGCAGGCCAGGCCCGGCAGCTGCCACATCTCCCCTCAGCAGGGCTTCCCTCAGCACTGCCTCCCTCCCTCCCTGCCCACGGCTCTGCTGCTGGAGCTGGCCCAGCCGGGAGCTGTTCCTGTGGCCCGGCTCTGTCCCTGCCAGGGCTGCCAGAGCCCAGCCCAGCCCCTGGGCCAGCTCTGCCCTGCAGCTGCTTGGGGCTGCAGGGATCAAAGAACGGCTCCCCCAGGCCTGGGCACCATGGAAAGGTGATGCTGGATGCATCTGGAGGCTGGGGAGGTGCAGGCACTTGCTGAGGCTCCCAGGAATCCTCAGTGTGATGGTTTAAGAGCCTCAGCCCCTGCTCTGCCTGCACAGTTGAGTTTCCATTCCCAGCAAGCTGAGCCAGGGACAAGTGGGAGCACAGATTGAGGAAAGCAGAGACTCAAGCAGGACTGTGCCAGGAGCCCGGCCCAGCTCAGCAGCACAGACACAGCACAAGGACTTTAATGACCCTCTCGGGGCTTTGGTGTTGTTCACATCAGACTCAGTCCCTCAGAGTGTCTTCAAAAAACTTCTCAAGATCTCCAAGTCAGATTCAAAGTCCAAAGTTTCTTTACCTTTCAATGGGTCCCATCAGTGCTCGTGACTCACGTGAAAGTGTCTCCAGGTTCCAGTCAGAGCAGAACTCTGCAGGCAGTGATGGCAGCTGGGGACAGCAAGGGAAAGGTGTCTCTGGTGCTGAGCAAACCTGGATGTGTTCCATGGATGCAAAGGGCCAAGGCCTGAGCCCCAGCCCCTGGCAAGGCAGATCCTGTCCCTCCCTCCTGGCTCAGGGCTCTTCCCGGGGCACTGGGCTGTGGCGATGTGCAGTGCCAAGGGCAGCACCATGGGGCAGCCCCTGCCAGGCTGCTGAGCAGGGCCAAGGAGGCACTGAGGCCCCAGGGTTGTGTCTTGGTTTAAAAGACAAGTATCTATCAAAGGGAGGCAGAAGCCCCCTCTGGAATGGGTAATGTAACCCTCCTCCCCCAAAGAATTATTATAAATTTGAAATTGAGGGACTTTCAGGCACAGATGTATAAGAGATAGGAACAACAGTTCTTTTACTTATATATATATATATATATATATATATATATAAAGCAATAATACAGAAAACACTGGTTTAACCTGGCAGAGTCGGGGTATGACCTGGCACCCTGCCAAGCAGGGTGGTGGTAGCAGTCCTATTCAATGGTGGTTGCAGTCTTTCTGGAGTGGCAGTTGTGGCTCTGTCGAAGCAGTGATCCTGTAGAAGTGGTGTAGTTATCTTCTGGGAATCTGGTAGAGAAGGAAGCTGCTCCGCTGGGACTTCAGTGGAAAAGAGAG
The DNA here is from genome assembly GCA_026261815.1 of Monarcha castaneiventris obscurior. Lineage (NCBI taxonomy): Eukaryota > Metazoa > Chordata > Aves > Passeriformes > Monarchidae > Monarcha > Monarcha castaneiventris. The sequence continues at coordinate 9,201 of JAMPIT010000658.1, read as the reverse complement.
CTGCTCTGCTGGGAAGAACCAGTGGAAGTGGCCCCCTCTGTTCCAAAACTCCAGACTTTTATCCAGGTGCGCTACATGGGCCCCTTCTCTCTGGGTGGAGCATCTCACAATGGAATGGTGAGTTCCTGAGGCGAGGCACTGATGGGCCGATTAACAGGAAATAATCCGGAGGGAGGAGGCAGGGGAACACCACCACACCTGGTCTCAGCAGCGCATGAAGATGGGAATAGAATATACTGCAACCCAGGACAGGTTGCAAGGGTCACTTGTCTCCTGCTGGCCTCAGGGCCAGGGCCAGCATCCGTGGCCAAAGGGCAGCACAAGTTGGCTCTGGCAGGGCCTTGCAGCTGCTGCCCATCCCTGTGCCCTCTGCAGCCCAGGCTGTCCCACGGTGTCCCTGCCCTGTGCCTCTGTCCCTGCAGGCTGTCGGCATCCCCCCGGCTGCCCCAGCTCGCTGGCCCCTTCCTTTGCTGGCAGCTCTGCGTCCTGCCTGCCTCTGCCTGGGCACACAAAGCCTTGGGCTGCTCCAGACTCCTTCTGGGGGACGTGTTGCACCCCAGCCCTGCACTGGGAGGGAAATTCCTTTCTCCTGGTGTCCACTCTGCACCTCCCCAGCTGCCCTTGGCATTCATTTTTTCTTTCTCTGGCTGTTCTCTGCTATGCCAAAAGGATCCACCATCTCTGAAATCTCCCTTCAGTCCCTCCCAGGGCTCTCCTCTGCTGTCCTCAGTCTCCACTGAGCACAGAGCTCCTCTGTCCCTATACAGTGGTCAAGTGCTCGAGGCCAAGAGCGCCTGGACAAGAGGGACGGTTCTTTTCCACAGGAAGGAAACCACAGAAGCCCAGTACTGAAAGATGAAAGGCGGTCACCAGAGGCCAAGGCCAGCCAGACCTGTTTGTCTGCGCAGCTTTTGTCTGGGAGCAATCCTTGGATAGACGGAATTTTGGAGGCCAAATTCCAATATTGGCCATGGGCACCTGGAGGAGAAGGATGGTTCTGTTCCACAGGAAAAAAAGCACAGCCCCAATGTTTCAAAGGCAGCTGAGAGCTAGCCCTCAGGAAGCCAAGGGAAGCTGGACTTGTCAGTCCTGGCAGAGTTTGTCTGGGAGCTGAACTTGGATATATGGAATTTTGGAGTCGGATTCCCAATTTTGGCCATGGACACGTTGACTAGAAAGATTTTTTTTTGCCATGGGAAGAAAAGCTCAGCCCCACAGTGTTTCAAAGGCAGATGAGAGGTGGCCCCCAAGAGGCCAAGGGCAGCCGGAGCTGTCTGATCTGGCAAGTTTCATATAAGGACAATCCTTATATAATCAAATTTGGATGTAGAATCCCAATTTTGGCCGTGGGTCCCTGGAGGAGTAGGACAGTTCTGTTCCATAGGAAGGAAAGCATGGAGCCCCAGCGCTGCAGGGGCAGATGAGAAGCAGCTCTGGCCATGCCAAGCTCAGCCGGAGCTGTCAGGCAGCCCCAGGAGCCCAAGGCAGCCAGAGCTGTTCCATGTTCCCTTGGTTCCGTGGGGCCCTGCAGGGTCACAAAGGCCCCTGGGTTCTTTGGGGCCCAGCAGTGCCACCGTGGCCCCTTGGTTCCATGGAAGGCCACAGGGTCACCATGGTGCCCTTGGTGCCAGCAGCCCTGCAGTGTCACAATGGCCCCTGGGTTCCACGAGGCCACGCAGGCTCACAGTGGTCTCCAGAGGAAGGGAAGCTCCGAGCCCCAGGGCTTCAGGGGCAGATGAGACACAGCCACCAGAGGCCAAGGCCAGCCAGATCTGTCTGTGCTGGCAGGTTTGGCTGGGAGCAGCCCTTGGATAGAGGGAATTTTGGATGTGTGTCCCAGTTTGATGTTGGTTAAGCGCCAAGCAACCACAAAAAAATATACTCACTTATTTTCCTCTGCAATAGCCGAGCAGAGAAGGGGGGAATTTTCATGATTTGAGGATTAGGGGAGAAACATTTAAGGCAAAACAGGTTCTAAACTGAAACAGAATAAAGAAGATTTATTATTAACACAATTAAAAGTAACAAGGATAATGAGAACCAAAGCAAACTTTCAGAGCACCTTTCCTTTCCAGTCCCTCCCTTTCTACCAACCATGCAAGGAAACAAAACATGGGGTTTTGGTCAGTATTTCACTTCTTAAGAGTCTTTCTTTATGTTTAAGGAAAAGAGTTTCTTCTGGTGTGCCGTGGGTTCCTTCCCACGGGAGACAGTTCTCTGCGAAGTTTTCTAGCATGGTTTTAACTTCCACAAGCAGCAGTCCCACCCAAACCTGCTGCAATGTGAAATCCCTCCCATGGGTCAAGCACTCTTCCCACAGCTGCCAGCGTGGGTCATTTTAGTTCATGGGGTTTAGTCTTTTAAGGATGAGCTGTTCTCGCTTGGAAGCGAAGGCTCTCTTCCTCGATCCCTAAAAGCAAGGCTCATCTCTCTCTGAGTTCTTCACTAGATCGCAGCCTCTCAGCATCCACACGCCCCAGCGGGAGCACCCTCTTCACGGGCTGCATGTGGATCTCTGCACTCCCCCATGCACCTCAGGAATGATAGGGAAACAGTTTGTTGTATTTCAGTCCTCAGCATGGCCTGCAGGAGAATCTCAGCTCTGACGCTTGGAGCACCTCCTCCCTCTGCCTTCCCCCACCGACCTCGGTGCTGCCGTGTTGGTTCTCCTCACGTGTCCTCACTTTCCTTTTCCTCTGACTTGGAGAAAGTTGGTGTCTGTAAGTTGCAGTTGAGAGGTTGAACTTGTCCAGGCTCTGCATGGGGGAATTGCTCACCATATCTCTCCCTGCTGGCCACGTGGTCCTTGCCAGCACCGCACGGGCGGCTCCGGCCTCAGGAGGGCCCCAGCTGGGTGGTCCCGGCCTCGGGAAGACCCTGGCCACATGGGCCCCGGCCGCCCCTGCTGGGATGGGCCCCAGCAGCCACCTCACCAGCCCTTGGGAGAAGAAAAAAAGAATCTCATGGAACCAAGGCTCCATGGTGACAAAGCGGGGCCTCATGGAACGCAGGAGCCCAGTGTGACACAATGGAGTCTCATGGAACCAAGTGTCCATCGTGAGACAGCTGGGCCTCACTGAACCCAGCTGCCACTGGAACCTTGCCAGGGCTCCTGGAACCCAGTGTCCAGTGTGACACAGCAAGGCCTCATGGAACCCAGGAGACTCTTGTGAAGCAATGGACTGCCATGGCAGCAAGAGTCAATTGTAAACACAGTGGGGCCCCATGGAACCCAGGTGCCACTTGGACATTGCCCCAGTTCCTGGATTCCAGTGTCCGTTGTTCCAAAGTGCAGCCTCATGGATCCCAGGAGGCCATTGTGACGCAGTGAAATTTTGTGGAACCAAGTTTCAGTTGAGTCACGGTGGGGCCTGATGGATCCTAGGAGACCACTGTGTTGCAATGGCATCTTATGGAACCAAGTGTCAATTGTGAGGGGAGTCTCATGAAACCCAGGGGCCACCATGACATTTCCATGGCTGGTGGGAGCAAGGGGCCTTTGTGACACAGTGGGGCCTCATGGAATCAAAAATCCATTGTTACGCACTGGGGCCTCATGGAACCCGGGAGACCATTGTGAACACAATGGAATCTCATGGAACCAAGTGTCCCTTGTGATGCAGAGGGGCCACATGGAACCCAGGAGAGCAAAGTGAGGTTCTGGAACCTTGTGGAACCAAGGCTCCAGTCTGGCACAGCAGGGCCACATGGAACACAGGAGACCACATGGATGCTATGGAATCTCAAGGAACCAAAATGCTAAAGTGGCACATCAGGAAGCCTTATGGAACCCAAAACTATAGCAAGGGTATGAAACTGCATGGAACCAAGGCTCGAAATGGACACAGTGGGGGCTCATGCAACCCAGGAGACCATAGTGAGGCCATGAAATCTCTTGGAACAGAGGCTCTAATGTGACACAGCACGGCTGCTTGGAACCCAGAAGATCATTGTGATGTTCTGGGACCCAATGGAGCCAGGGCTCTAATGTGACTCAGAGAAGCCTCATTGAACCAAAGATACCACAGTGAGGCTATGGAACCTCTTGGAACCAAGGCTCCAGTGTGACACAGCGGGGCCTCATGGAGCTCAGGAGACCATGGTGAGGTATTGGAACCTGGTGAAAGCAAGGCTCTGATGTGATACAGCTGGGCCTCACGGAACACAGACACCACTGTCAGTGCATGGAACTCATGGAACCAAGGCTCAGATGCGAGAAGGGCGCGCCCCATTGAACCCCAGAGACCCTGGTGAGGTTATGGAACCTCACTGAACTGCAGCTCCAGTGTGTCACACAGGGGCCTCATGGAACCCAGGAGAGCCTTGGGAGGTGATGGTGATGCCTTAGGTTTTAGAGACATCCATGCCATGGGTTCAGGCCTTGCCTGGAGCTTTCCTGAGGATCCGCACACAACCGAGGCGCAGGGATAACATCAGTCCCTATGAAATACTGTATGGCAGCCATAGCAAATTCCACATGTTCCAGGTGAGATTCACAGGAGGGGGAAACTTGATGTCCAGAGATATCTAATGGCTTTGGGTTCCACTGTGCAGAAGCTCCAGAATTCCATCGTGTTATCCACACCCATAGCACTGGACACCCCTGCACATCCCTTCCAGCCTGGACACTGGCTCTGGGTTAAGTGCTGGGACAGTGACCCTCTACAGGCCAAGGGGAGAGGACCATTCCAGAGTTTGCTGACCACCGTCACCGCAGTCAAAGTGGCTGGCAAAGGAGCCTGGATTCACTACTCCAGAGTTAAGAAGGCTCCTGCTCCTGAAACAACTGAGAAAACAGAGCCTGATACAAATGATGTCGTTTATATGATTCTTTTCCAGTGCTTATTATCTACACAGCTGGTAACCCTGACTCAGGTTTGGAACCAAAATTTGCATATGATTCTCATCCAAAGTGTATCCAAAGACATTCATTTGGATACAGAACTAACAATTGACATGGAAATCAAAGTGGAAAGATCAGCAAAATTTGTTTACAATTTGAGAACTGACTCAGATCTTACATTATTAGATAGCACTCAAAGATAACACACTGAGCTCTGATTATATCTTCAACATCCTGATTTCGTGGTTACCAAACTAGTCCTGGATTAAAGAATTGTTCATAATAATTGTAATTATAATTCTTGTTTATATATACTATTGTTAGATGTATACTGCTGTTAGACACATATTATTAGTAGATATTTAGAATATTTAGAATGGAGTCTCAACAAGGTAGAGGCCTAGTCAAGCCTCTAAAGAGGGGGAATGATGCCTTAGGATTTAACTTTCATATTTTTCAAATCCTGTACTGCCTGGTGTGTAACTCTGAAGTCTCTTGTAGCCTGTTAACTTCTGCTCTCTCACGCTAGGCAGACATAACAAAGCCTCTCCAGGCCTGCTCTCCAAGGACACTCAGACTGTCCTAGGCCCAAAAAGTATAAACCAAAAGCCTCTGAAGGGGGGACAATCTTGGGGAAATTACATCATTACCTGAAGCTTTAATTGGAGAATTAACCCTGATATGGAAATGAACCAAACTTCTAAAAGTGTGAGGAACTTGTGACCTGCAGTCCATCTTGGGGTCCATTTTGGCAGTAGGCCCTGGACTCCCCAGGGTACCTTAGAAGGCCCTTCAAATAAATACCTACATTTATTCCCTTATTCTTGTCCAACCTATATTTTTAGGGGGCCACTTCAGGCATCAATGATTGCACAAAAACCTCTCAGAGACTCAGTGTGGGAAGGAAAATCCAAAGTACCTTCAAAGCCTTGAGTATCTCAGAGCATTAATGAGCCCCACTGAGTGTCAATGCAAAGCTCTCAAGGGACTCGTTAAAGGAGATAATTGGAGGCCAGGATTGCACAAACTTCTCAGAGAGTCAGTGTGGAAAGTACCTTAAAAAAACTGCAGTACCCTGAAGCATTAATGAGTCCCAGTGAGTGTTGTTACTGACAAAGAATCTCCAGGGACTCATTAGGGCAGATAATTGGAGGCCAGGATTGCAGGAAGCTCTCAGAGAGTCCCAGGCAAAAGGCAAAGCCAAAGTGCTTGGAAAAAGCTGCAGTCCCTGGGAGCATTGAGGAGCCCCCCAGGGCCATTCCTGAGCAAGGCTCCCCAGGGACTCCTTGCAGCAGATCCCTGAGGCCACTGGGATGTGGGGGGGATGCTGAGGGCAGCACAAGGGGGTGACAGTGCCCAGCCTTGCTGGGGCTGTGCCAGGAGGCCCCAGGGCCTCAGCACAAGGTGTCTCCTCACAGCCCTTGCTGGCACAGACGCTGCTGGGCCCCAGGGCACCAAGACTTGGCTTCTCTTTGTCCCCTCCTGGCATCCCTGCCTCCAGTTCTCTGCTCTGACTGCAGCCTGGGGACACTTTCTCACTCCTGTCCCTCACTGGGACCCATTAAAACTTCAAGAAACTTTGGAGTTCGAGTCTGACTTGAATTCTTGAGAGGTTTCTGCAAGTCCCTGTGAGGGCCTGATGTTGAGGGCCTCAGCAGCAAGGCCCGAGAGGGTCATGAAAGTGCTTGTGCTGTGTCTGTGCTGCTGAGCTGGGCCGGGCTCCTGGCACAGAGGCAGCTCCTGGCAAGCGGCAGCGCTGCAGAGAGACAGCTCTGGCCAGGAGCAGCTCCTGTGCACAGCCCAGCAGGGCTGGGGCACTGCCTGCAGCCAGCCCGGGCACAGCACAGAGGCACCCAGGCCTTCAGCTCAGCCGGGGCTGCCAAGGGGCTGACAAGTGACTGCGGGAGAATCACTGCCAGCCCCTGGCACAGGAAGCCTCTGGCTGCAGGACAAGGCAGCTGCAGCTCCTGCAGGGATCTCCTGAAGCTGCAACATCCCAGTGTCTATGGATTCTGTGAGTACAACTCAGAGCATCTCGAGTGTACGGGAGGGGAAATGCTTATGAGGCTCTGATGTGCTGAGGGTTTCTGATCGCTCATAGAATATTTCCAATACAAGGATTTTTATAGAAATGAAGAAATTTCTTGTGCCTTTGTTTTCAGTTTCCTGCTACTGGAAAATTGTGGGGATGGAGGATAAATATTGAAGGCATTATGAATTTTTTAGTCAAGTCCCTGGGACATCTGAACTGTTACTTTTAGTGATCAGCAGGTGCACAGGAGATCCCTCATGTGCTTTCAGCCCCTCCTGTGCCCATGGACAGCACCAGCATCCCCTTGGCTGCACCCATCAGGCTCAGTCTGAGCTGTCCTTTCTCCAAGCTGCAAACAGAACCTGCCCCCAGCCAGTGCCCTGCACACAGGCAGCTTTCCATAGGGCCGAGGAGAGTGCACAGAGATTTGGGGTCTGTGAGTGCTGGCAGGGAGAGATCAGGCACAGGGAAACGGCTCCAGGGGGAAAATCTCCAGGAAGCAGAGGTGAGGTCAGGGAATGAGAGAAAACAAACCCAGAAATGTGGCAGGGAGAGTTTAGAGATGTCCAGAGGATCCCCTCCAGTGCAGCCCCTCCCTCTGAACAAGCCCCCTCCCTGCTGTCCCCCCCAGCCAAGCCTCTGCCCTCAGGGCCGGGGCTCCAAGGCGTGAAGCCCCTCCTGGGCAGGCAGAGCTGCAGCAGAGCCGTGGGGCAGCTCTGCAGCCCCGGGCCCAGTTCCCTCTGCAGAGCACAGGGCTGGGAGCAGCTGCCCGGCACTGGGGGGCTCTGGCAGGGGGCACGGCTGGCTCAGGGTGACGCTGTCCCCAGTGCCCGGCTGTGGGCAGTGCTGGCAGTGCAGCCAGGCCAGGAGCTCCATCTCCCTTCATCCACTGCCATCCCTGGCACTCTTGGCTCTCTCCCCGAGCTTTCCTTCCAAGCTGGGAGCTTCCTCCAGGAACCAAATCTGTCCTGTAGCATCTTTGTGTTATCTGAAAGCCCCAGGGAGAAAAGCAGAGCTGCTACAAGTGTGAAAATGGTGTTGGGGTGGTGAAATGAGCCAGGGCTGTCCTCGGCTACAAATGTGGTGCTGAGACCTTGAGAGAGGGACAGACATTTGGGGGTCTGTGGTGGATCCATCCACTGCTCCCAGCAGCACCTGGTGATCTTTAAGGGAAACATGGGAGGGTGATCATTCTGCATTTGAGAAAAGTGAAAGCTCAAAGAAACTCTGAACAGGTCAGAATGACAGAGCATCTTCCGAGTCTCCATTCTTCATCTGGCCTCAGGGAACTCACTCTGTTCTGCCAGAGGGCAGCGGAAATGCTAAGGATTTCTGATATTTAAGAATATCAGGACAGTTATGGGGGGAGCTTAAAAATAAAACTTCAGCATTCTTAAACACAGAAGAGTGTAGGTGTGTTCCAGGGGAGGGTGGATGGGAAATGGCTTTGATTGTGGCCACAGACATCTCCTCTAACTCTTCACTGTCTTTTTCCTCCATGGCAGAACCCAATGCCCAGAGACAGCAAATGTCCAACAGCAGCTCCATCAGCCACTTCCTCCTGCTGGCATTGGCAGACACGCGGCAGCTGCAGCTCCTGCACTTCTGCCTCTTGCTGGGCATCTCCCTGGCTGCCCTCCTGGGCAACGGCCTCATCATCAGCGCCGTAGCCTGCGGCCAGCACCTGCACACCCCCATGTTCTTCTTCCTGCTCAACCTGGCCCTCAGCGACCTGGGCTGCATCTGCACCACTGTGCCCAAAGCCATGCACAATTCCCTCTGGGGCACCAGGCACATCTCCTACTCAGGGTGTGCTGCTCAGCTCTTTCTGGTTATCTTCATGTTTGGAGCAGAGTATTTCTTCCTGACCATCATGTGCTACGACCGCTACGTGTCCATCTGCAAACCCCTGCACTACGGGACCCTCCTGGGCAGCAGAGCTTGTGCCCACATGGCAGCAGCTGCCTGGGCCTGTGCCTTTCTCTATGCTCTGCTGCACACGGCCAGTACATTTTCCCTGCCCCTGTGCCAGGGCAATGCATTGGGCCAGTTCTTCTGTGAAATCCCACACATCCTCAAGCTCTCCTGCTCACAGTCCAAATTCAGGGAACTTGGCCTTCTCATTTTAAGTTTTTTATTAGGTTTTGGCTGTTTTGTGTTCATCGTTTTCTCCTATGTGCAGATCTTCAGGGTTGTGCTGAGGATCCCCTCTGAGCAGGGACGGCACAAAGCCTTTTCCACGTGCCTCCCTCACCTGGCTGTGCTCTCCCTGTTCCTCAGCACTGCAGCATTTGCCTACCTGAAGCCCCCCTCCATCTCGTCCCCT